>AP028438.1:22320709-22430711 GCA_036509395.1 Antheraea yamamai
TGACCAGATGTTTACCAGATGTTTGACCATTAGAAAAAGAGCCGTATTATTGTTTCATGAAGTTATTTTCCTTCATTGAAAGCTAAGGTTGATTGTAAAAGATTTACTTCAAACTACATCAATCAACGCAGTAATTGAACACGTTACTCCGAAACCATATTTCTCGTCAGGTCATTAAACTTGTAATTAACTATTGCTAATTAATAATAATTAATTGACCTTCTTTTTAGTCAAACTGCAACATAACTCAAATTACCGATGTTCTTCATCTGTTTCAAAACAGAGAGAGAGTGTAACCAAAACGGCTGTTATATTCCCAGCAGTCTAAATGCAATCAAATTATTTATTCGTGACGCATCGGACAGTACGACTCTGCAACGGTTTCATAAAGCTATTATCATTGTTACAACTTAATTTCAGATACGGTCAGTATTGAAATGAATCAATTTAAGGGTATTGTGTTTGATTATAAAATAAACTTTATACCTTCTAAAATAATGACGTCTATTTATTTTGAATAAAACATTGACGTTTTTATGAGAAGAATTGTTTCAGAAACTATAAAGAAGTAATAGATACTTAATGCAATTAATTATCCTAGTAAATACAATACCTTCAAGAATAAATGCTAAAGTGAATACGAATCGTTTAGATACATAACGGAATAACAGCGAAACATTTACCAGTTCAGTAATTACTATAGAAAATTATGTTTGAAATGCGATAATGAAAGGAAATATGGTTTCTGTGTAAATTAACGAGTATGATTAGAAAACAATAGATTTCCGACTCCTGATACCGTGTGAAGAGTAAGCACGTAGTATTCCATACAAATACCAACACTGGAAGAGAAGGACGTAGAATTGACTGAGATAAACATACAACATATTATGTTATTATTATTTACTGTGTTTAAACAATAGTATATATATTATAATATTTAACATAATCCGTACAATAAGTCAAAATATTCCATATTCACTATACAACTGTATTTAGCAAGTACTTACGGGACGTATATAATATTTTGAAATTAAATACATTTTTTTGACATAATATCTAATTAACAAATAGCTTGTTAGAATGTAGTGTGTAATAATATACTTAGTAAGATTAACCTTTTTACTTACATTAATATTATAGTAATATTTGTTACAAATTTGTATGACGAGCCGTTTAATCCCAATTCTCATAAAATGTTAAAGGAAACACCGGCCCTCGCAACAATGGCCGACCGAAACGGGTCAGACGAAAAGTTCCATCGCGGACAAAGCAAAGATAGTTAGTTATACACTGACCCGATATAACACAATCGTAGCCTTTTATTTATAAATCTAAAAACAATTGAATACATTTTACATATAATCGGGTTTAATAGTTACTGTGCAAAAAATCCTAATAATTTACTGAATACCCAAAAGTGTTTGTCGATTTAATATTTATAGAAGCATTAATATTTGCGGAGAGTTAATATATGTGAACGTTTATTTTGTTGAAGTTGTTATTATAAACACCATTGCTAATAAATTAAAGGAATGCAGGACGCCGTTTTGATTCCTTGATCAACATGAACGAAATATTACAAGCTGCTTCACAAAGATTATCTAGCTATGTATGTTCAAAGGAAACTTATTAGGTAAATGTTTTCAGGCGTGCCTGTTGCAATTATTTGTATCGTTTACGTAGTCCACATTGCAACATTGCAAGGAAACAGCGTGTAAAGAAGTAGTTGTTAAAATTGCGGATAGAGTTTACCTCGAGAACGGATAACATGCTGGTAAACTGGTAACATTGCATGCTCCGGTCTCGTGTGTTCTATCGCTTTTAAACTGCTATCCAATAACTATCGATTTCTCAATTTTCCGCACTAAATACTTTCAAAATTGCTCCAACTAAAATAAATCGATTTCTTAAATATTTCTGATTTCGTGTAATTGCTTAGAAATATGAAATGGCTATTATTACAGATAAGTTATATAACTTCTTTAAAGTATATATATATCGTTCATTAGCAACATTGAACGATATTATTTGGTACCGAAAATAGTTTTCTGGGGAGAAGATCCTAAACGAAGTTACCTGTTATTAAAAAAAACAATCAGTAATATCATTACATAGTATAAAACAAAGTCCCCTACCGCGTCTGTCTGTCTGTCTGTTCGCGATAAACTCAAAAACTACCGAATGGATTTTCATGCGGTTTTCATCGGTGGATAGAGTGATTAATGAGGAACGTTTTAGTATATAATTTGTCAAGATTTTTTTCATAATCAGGGCGGGGCAATCAAATTCCCCCGTCTCGCTGGGCCCGCTAATATATTAGTTTTTTTTTTTTTCTCTTTTTTTTTTTTCATATCTTTCCCTCCCCCTCTTCCTTTTTTCCCCCTATTCCTTTTCCCCCCCTTCTCCTTAAATTCACATCCTCCCTCTATTTCCTTTACTTTTTTAATTCTCCTATTTTCTCTCCCTAAATAATAAAAGAAAAGGAGTAAAGCTCCATTTAGTATTAAGATAATTTAGACTAGATATAATACTACGTTGATTATCTTAAGAAATGCATCACGTGGCACTACGATGTGCAATATGCAAATTCTTTTGTAGTTTATGTTGCGCGAAGACGCCAGCTCTGCAGCCCGTGTCTACGTTAATTAATCATTGTATTAGGGGAGTTGGTCGTACAGGTCTCTGACCTGGCTCCCACCGAGGTTGTGCTGCGACCACTACGGTGATCAATCACTAGACAATATTAATAGCATTTTCCAAATATCATTTGCCAGATTGAATTTTTACAATTTCTCTTAGAAGCCTTTCTTAGCTTTTGTTTCCAGAATACTGACAAAATCTGTTTTATCAAAAGTATTGATAGATAAGGTGAGGCATTAGGCACTAGGTTTCACTACGGTTTTCTAGAGATTTTTACTTTTAACTTTATTATTCAAATCAATATAGAAAAAGTTCTGTGTTAACTTATACCTCATAAAAATACGGAGCAAGTGTAAATATATTACAAAACAAAAGTAAGTTTCGAAAACTAACTTTCATGCCACATACGGACAACATAAATAAAAAAATCCTAATTTATAAGTACAGAAATCATCAGGACGGAACGTTTGCATAATTTACTAATTGTTGCAATGGTCAGTGACCGCGCATCGAGTAACTCTATCTAGTATATATTTATAAATATCTTTTGGTAAACTGCTTCTTGAAAGGAAAGTAAACGATAGCATAAAACCTAGGAAGTGTATAGTACAACCGCATTAAACGAAGCAATGGCCGTAGCGTGTTGTCCGGCAGTTAAAAGGGCTGCATTCTGCTATTATTAGAAATTATATAATGGAAAATAATTTAAATATTTTCTAAATAAATCTGGAAGTCACAAATTGAAACTTATATTTTATTACTCATATACATTATATATATATATATATATATATATATATATATATATATATATATATATAACTAGCCGGACCGGCAGACGTTGTCCCGCCCTGATTATAAAAAATCCTTGACAAATTATATACCAAAACCTTCCCCGTGAATGCCTCAATCCACTGGTGAAACCTGCACAAAAATCTGTTCAGTAGTTTTTGAGTTTATTGCGAACAGACAGACAGACAGACGCGGTAGGGGACTTTGTTTTATACTGTGTAATGATATATATTATACTAGACGGCCCGGCGAACGTTGTCACGCCCTTATAATAAAAAAAAATCTTGACAAATGATATACCCATCCTTCCATAATCACTTTATCTACTATAACCGCAGAAATTCGTAAAGTTTTAGTTAATCCCGAACAGACAACAACGTGGCACATAACTATTTTTATAATATTTAGTGACAAAGGGGTATATTTACATATGTTCTCTTTAGCTAATAACACGAATTTTTATTTTATACAAAAACTAAAGGAAAATTTTATGAAAACACAGATTATCATCCCTTTTCGGCTCCGCAAAACATATAATTCCCACAAACCCCCCTTTCTCGATCATTTCCCTCCCTATTAATATCTATTTAAAAGCACAAGAAACATTTTATTAAGACGAATAAATTTACCCCAATCAACCACTCCAATTTCTTACCACAAACTAATAACATATATATATATCACTTTTCTCTCACTAAAAACTATCAAAACCACTTAACAACACCAACAACAACAAACACACAAAAAATATATATTTTATTACTTATTCCTTTACAATATTTTTTACAAACAAAAACACACAAATTTACATTCTATAAAAAGAAACAGACACAATATTTAAGCACGAAACACCAAGACACAACTCGCACCACCAACACAAACCAATCACCACCCCCAACCATCACACTCTTCACCCCACCCAAAAACATTTACCACCACTTACCTCTATATTTCGAAATCAAATTTTTAGGAAATTTTAATTTAACTATTTATAACTCTTTAACCTTTTCACACAAAGAAATAATTTATTATTCCAAAAATAATTAAAATTGATATTTTTCGAACCCCTATCCTATTATACTTTTTTATTTTAAAATTATATATTCTATTTAACATATCGATATAATTCACGCCTTATCAAAACACCACCTATAAAAAAAATGGGAACACAATCACGGGAAATATCTTCTAACACCTATACACAACATCGATAAACACCAAAGAGGGGAACCACGCTAAACTATACTGTTCACAAAAGCCCGCCCAGACCACCCCTCACAGAACCAACAAAACACTGCATCGCGTCGGCAAACCCACACCCACCTCCCCTCCCCTTCCACTTTCCCCTTCCCTTCCTCCCCCCTCCCTACACAGCGCAACCACTTCGACTCCCCTGTGTTGCAAGGCCATGGACGGGGGATCACTACACGGGACCCACCTTTCGTTTGCCTCTTATATATAAAAAAAAAAAATAAAAAAAAAACTTAAAAAACTATAATCAACAGCCCTCTTTAACTAGGGTACTCTTTAAAAATAGAAAAACAAATTTTTAATAAAAAAAATATAAAACACAACCAAATTCTCTAAACCACAAGATATTTAGCACCCACAGGATACCATCAATACCAACCAAAAAACAACACATAAAAAAGAACAATTTTGCAAACAAAATTAAATACACCCCTATCACCCATATCAACCTCAAAACATTTATTTCCAAAATATAACATTCAAACATTCGCAAAACAGCACATTATATTATACCATACCCCCCCCACACTTAAAATTATTATTGCATAAATTTTTAAAAATTCTTTAATTTACACACCTACTTCTATCACATACCCAACTTACATTAACACTTAAAAAAAAAGATTATCATCACAACATACCTAATAATACTATTACTGCCCTCACACATTTTTTTTAATGTTTAACGCCCTCCACAGCCCTCTGGGGTAAAATATATAAAATTATTTTTAGTAAATTCAAACATACCAAACAAAATATTATGTCAAGTTCTAAGTTTAAATCTCAATTAAAAGATACAATTTTTTTTTAATTTTTAACGCCCCGCACAACCCTCTTAAGTTGCAATCATAAAATTATCGATAAACCAACAACAAAAAAAATATTTTGCAACAAACTATAGCAAGAAAACAAATTTTAATATTTTTAACGCCCCCCACAACTCTCTTAGGAATATCAAAAATTATTTTTAAAATTCAAACAACCAAAAGAAAATTCGGCCAACAACAAAAGCTAAATGGAAAAAACATTTTTTTTAAATTTTTAACGCCCCCGCACAACCCTCTTGGGGTGAAACATCATGAAATTAGTTCTTAGTAAACTCAAAGATGCTAAAAAAATGTTTTGGTTAAGTTTCAGAGTTATAAAAGCTATAGATTGGAAGATAATTTTTTTTAAGTTTCAACGCCCCCGCACAGTCCTCTGGGGTGGAAATCATAAAATTATTTTTTAGTAAATTCAAACATCCAAAAAGAATATCCTGACTAAGTTTCATACCTATAAGAACTGTAGTTTTGAAAATTGATTTTTTTTTAATTAACGCCCCCGCAACCCCTCTTTTGTTGAATTTCGTAAAATCCGTTCTTAGCTACTCATAAAAGAATATTCCTACCAAATTTCAAGTCTTTAGCTCTAATGGTTCCAGCGAAAGCTAGAAGTCGGAAATTTTTAATTTTCATTGTTAACGTCCACCCCTCAATCCATATTGGAGAGATTGTCATAAAATCCGCTCTTAGATCATTTCTACACCACAATAGGAGATCCTACCAAATTTAAGTCGATAGGAGCTATAGGTTAAAAATGGGAATTTTCTATTGTTAACGCCCCCGCAACCCCCCTTTGATGGAATTTCGTAAAATCCGTTCTTAGCTGACCTCTACTCGGCAAAGGAATATTCCTACCATATTTCAAGTCGCTACGCCTTATGGTTCCAGAGATATCGGGATGAGTCAATATATAGGTGGGAATCTCTTATATATATATATATATAGATAGATTCAGGTATATTCAGTTTGATATATCTATTTATCATAAATATGTTTTATGTATCGCGCATTACTATAAACCTTATCATTACATAGTACAAAACAAAGTCCCCTACCGCGTCTGTCTGTCTGTCAGTTCGCGATAAACTCAAAAACTACCGAACAGATTTTTGTGCGGATTTCACCAGTAGATAAAGAGATTAATGAGGAAGGTTTTGGTATATAATTTGACAAGGATTTTTTTGTAATCAGGGCGGGACAACGTCTGCCGTGCCAGCTAGTTACTTAAGCAATATATGTAATAAATAAGTAATTTAAAAAAAAACAACATCATAAGAGCATACTTTGCAGAGGAAAAATGAGGCACACTAGAGGAAACCATGTTGCCATCTTTAAGTATGTATTTATCTTTCAATGCATATTTTCCTATTTTTTATTACTTTATGGGTTTTAGCGTTTGATCACAATCTCATCTGATGATGTGCTCTAAGATGGTAAACACGCTATACCTAGAGGGGGCTGGCTCTCAAGTACAGCTGCCGGAACATACCACCAGGTGCTTGGCGACAGATGCTTAACTTGAGGGTGGTACCTAGCGGGCGGCGGACTTAGGAAAAGTCCTGACACCATACCATGGTTTCATCCATCGATCATCATCATCAGCCATCAACACTTAAAAAAAAGACTTGTTTTGAGCTGTAAAGATTATTCACACCAATTTTCATTCAAAACTATCCACGCTTGGCCATTTCGTAATAGTTTGAGCTATATATTAAAATCATAATAGTTAACTAAATTTGTGTGGTTACATATAAAGTAGCTGGACGACGAAGCTTCGGTCGGTTGGTTAGTACAATAAATGCATTGTTTCTATTGGATGTAAACGGAATGTATTCAGATAATGTCACCTAACAAAATGTTGAGGCACCAGACCAATATCAGACTCATGACAATTATGTAAGTCCTGCATAAATTTACGACAAAAAATGATTTTTTTGGTGTAAAATCAGTTTTTTTTCAGGGAAAATACCTATATTGATGAACTTAGAAAACAAAACCTTATATAGATACAAGATTTGATCTAAACTGCTAGAGTGGTTTTCGAGATCCACGATATAAATTTATATATAAGTATTACTAGTTTAATGTTATAAGACTATAGTGACATTTAAATCTAATCCCTATGTTATATATTATACTACAGTTGCATTCGTATTACCTTGCGCTCGGACGAACGGTGACAGCACCAGCATGAACAGCGCCAGGCATGGCTCAAGCGCGGGCATGCTGCCGTTACCGGTTCGGATTCATGCCGAAAACACCACCCTCCTTCCTTCCACCGCACCTGAAATAAAAAATATCAAGTTTGTCCTTACTTTACATTGTATTTATCAAACATACCATGATATAACTATAACACTATTTAGAACACACATTACTTTGATATGGTTACCTTCTGATAATTTTTATAACGGCTTTTAGAATTATATGGACATGTATGCCCTAAACTGACGGCGTCCAAAAATTTTTTTTTTTTGGTAGACATCTGTCCAATTTTTGAATTGCGTTTTAATATTGAATTTCTACAAAATCAAATTCAAATGTGCTTTTAATAAGTGAAATTGTTCTTGACTTTACTTTGGTGGGTTGTAATAGGTGAAAAACTTATTTGCAGCTCGCCGACCTCCACCCAGATTCTGTTTTGGCTGGCGTAGACCACTTGACTTTCGAAGTCGATCTCCAGGGGTCCGTATGGATCAGTTTGGATACCTTCGGCCTACATTGATAGGTGAAGTCAAGCCAACATTTTAGTCCTTCACTATCAAAAGCAGATAAATTTTCGTGGACCCCCGCTTACGAATTGTGAACCCCCATTTTTTTGTCACACCAACGTCCCGTCAAGTCTTCCGTGTACCGCTGGGGGTCCACCTGGATCATTTTGGGAACTAAGGCCCTAAACAATCAGGTTTAGAAATGTTCCCAAACTTTTATAAACCTTCTAATATATCCGGAACCAATTTTAATAACTAATGACGTGTGGAACTAGCAAGGAACTTAATACAAGTTACCATCTAATCGTCATAAATCCTAGAGTGACTTGTAATCAAAATTTAAATCTGTAACTAATTATAAAATAATTAAACATAATAAATGGAAAGGTGTTAACAATGAAATAATAGAAATTCTTTAACAGCAGTATAAACAGAGTGTAGAGACATCTGATAAAGATCACGATAAGGATCAAGTCGTTTCAAATAATACCGGCGACGGCTTTCACAAACATGTCCAGGAGACCTCGTGCGTAACAGCTTGACTTTCAGTATTTGATTTAAAACATCCACGCCTGATATTATACAGATATAAAGTACTGTAGATGGTGCAAAGGCTTCTTATCGAAAGAAAACATATGTATTAGTGGTTCCGGATCCAAACAAACCTAATAACTATTTGTTAAATACAGTATGCACATAAATACTGAATATTTCTACGAAAACTATGTTGGTTTCGTTATTTTGACGATAGACTTTTACCCAGTCAGATGACCGTTATAAAATGGGCCATTGCAATGCAAAATGAATTATCCAATCACGCTCAAGCAACGCAGCTACAAAGATTCAACAAAGTTACGGAATTGTACCTAGAAAGCGGAAAAAACATCGAAATCTCAACGAAACGAAATCGCATTTCGCTTTCTTCAACGGAGATATTTGCATGTGAGCATTGTTTCAGTCAGTTAGCAGTGTTACAACAGCTCGTGCCGTTGCAAAACTGCTGTGTAACGTGTGTTCCACGGATCGCTTTATTCAAGCAATCAAGAACACATTGACACAAGTGAACAATATTATATATACTTTTACCGAAACCGTTAATAATCATCAAGTACCACGTGTCGTGAAAGTTTCAAAAGAAACAATATCTATATTATCGATTATCAATATGAAAGTTATAATAAAAGTGTTACAATTTTTTCTTAGTTTGAAGCATTTAAGTATATGATTTCTCTTTCAGCAATATTTATATAGTATACTTTCGACAATTTGGATGATAAATAAGCTGTGTACGATGTCTTGTAGTTAACAAACGATGAAGAAGAAATCTGTGCATATTGCCTTTTAAACATCCTTTAGAATTAGTTCTGAAATCCAAAGCATCTAAAGTGTACATATATTATGAACTTTTAAGAATTACAATTGTTTTAAGTACTCATTGTTAAAAATAATTATTTCAACTTCAAATCGAATACACTAAATAACTTACAAAATGATATTCTCTTCATTATAATGCAATCAATCGCGATTTCACTTTTATGCTACACAAAAAGTAACGTTATTATTATTATTATATGCCAGGTAAACACGTTCACGGCACAGATTATCATTCCCTACTAATATAAATCAAGGGCATCCGTTAATTTCATTGTAGCAATATATTATTCATCTATTATGTTTAATCATAACGTGTGATCCTCATTGTGGAATATAAATACTACGTATTGACGACAAACATGTTCATTTACTGAATACAAAAACGTGATAATTAATCGTTATAGTAAGCTTATTGATACATTCACTGATTATTTATACAGTGTATCATCTGTGACGTGAGAACTGATAGAGTGCAATACTTTGAATTGTATTTTTTTTTCGAACTGACTACGCTATTGACCTGGCAAGGTCTTAACAGCTTCACCGGGCTACTAAGGCGAGCGCTTAAGGCACTCAGCCGATTTGAATTGACAACTAGCTCAAGGTTGGATTGTATTAATTTTATTGTATCAATAGCTTATCTGCTATATAATACTTATAAGTTTCATAGTAATTCCATTATGCATGCCTAACAAGGAAACACCTTGATTCGTAATTGATTATGCAAATTTTGTTGCGCGATCATCTAAAGGGAAAGATATTAAGTAGTAACGAACTCATGAACCGCGTCGAAGGGTAAAAGTTACAACCTTGTAGTGAATCTTATTTATGGTTAAATAAAACAATAACTTACGAATTGAGCATTTCGTATTACTTCTATCCAGATGCACTAGAAAGCATTTATGTCCAAGGTGAGATAATTACATTATCAGGCAACATTAGGGAAAATGTTTGAGAGTATTTTTTATGAGATCAAAGTATTCGATAAATTGTTAATACAGTTTTCCCTTTCACACAGAACGAATAGACTTTAAAATGATAGACACTGAAATGTGTACTAACAAATTCACATACATGCATAGATAATACACTATATACTACTGAGACATATATGAGTGCATACGCGCAGCCGCGATCAAGTATCACGGGGCGTCACGCTCGACTCTTCAGCCGTGCCCGTTGCGACCTCTCCATTCTTCAACGATTGTACGTTATGTCAAAAAGTATATGCTATCATACAAAATGAATGGTGTTACCGTTATTATTCAAAACAAAATAGCGATAGTTTCATCGTAGTGATTGTAATATTCACTTTTTTAACAATTAATATTACAATTTTTTGTTGCAATCAAAAAGTGAATTGTGTATTAGCGCCAAGTCAGCATATATGGTACAGAATTTGTGTTCACTCTATGCGCGACGTATGTAAACTTTACTACTTAAACTCTAAGTTAATGTTGCCACTTCTGTGTTTGTTTTTTAGGTAGTTTTGTATTTTATTTCTTTTTAGAATTTATAATCGCGTGGAGTTCATTTATTCTGATTGAAAAAATACTGAACTTCACATTATGTTAACATATGTATGTTATAATGTAAAAACAATGTAGACTGTAAAGACACGGATGTCGAAAAGCAAGTATTTCAAAGTTACCGCCAATATACTGATTCTAATCAATTATTCTTTCTTCAGTTGCAATAATCAATAAAGCTTCTTTGGTTTCGTTATACTCGTATGCTTATTGCACTCCTGCGTATAAATACAGCGCAATGCACCTTATTGTACTATTGGATTATTGAGTTTAGATATTATATTTTAAAACCATACATTTTTTTAGAACTACTAAATCTAAGAACCAGCGACCATACTTTTACCTCTTTATTTTCTACTAGCAACTATTTAATCTTACACTATATTTACTTAAATGTGAATTCTTTCAAATAAATTAAGCGATTGAAAAGTTTTTGATAAATGTAAACGATTGCACCCTGTTACACTGTGATGCGACGTATAAAAGCCAACGGTATAGTTAGATCAGTTTATGTGTAATCATGTGTGCGGATAAACTGTGCTACACAACGTTGTAGTCGTGCGTGCGCGTACTGGAACACCTCACTTGGAACGAGGTGTAACTGTTTCTCTAAGCGTATACAGTAGTCGATTATCAAGTCTATATCATTACTAGCTATACCCGCAGCTTCGCACGCGATTTTTTAAGTTGTATTAAAGAAATAATAGGTCTTTATCTATGAAATTGCCGTTCTGCAGTACTGGCCATTTCAAATCAAAATAATTTTTGTTTGGCTAAGAATTCTAATTTAAAATTATTTTTATTTTAAAAACATGGAATTCTTTTTCAAAAGTAGTCATTTGTTTATTGATTAGTGTTACATTTTCATCGCATTTCAATCTTTTTTGTCATCATGGATACGTTAAAAATTCAAGTAATTATGGAATATAAGTACCGTCGTGGCAGCAACGCGGCACAAGCAGCACGCAACATCAACGACGTTTACGGAGCTAACACTACAAACCAACGCACCACCTGTTATTGGTTTGCTCGCTTCCGTTCTGGGAATTTCGACCTGAAAAATGAACCTCGCGGTCGTCCGAAGACTTTGCTCGACAATGACGAATTAAAGGCGATTGTGGAAGCTGATGATACACAATCTACGACTGAATTAGCAGCAGCTTTCGACGTTAGCGTCAAAACAATATTGGTCTATTTGCGTCAAATTGGCAAGGTAAAAAAGCTTGACAAATGGATGCCCCACGAACTTAATGATCGCCAGCGCGAAGTACGCGTCGAGACGTGCCTTGCACTGCTCAACAGACACACAAATGAAGGAATTTTGAACCGCATTGTTACCTGCGATGAAAAATGGATTCTGTTTGATAACCGCAAGCGCTCAGCAAGTTGGTTGGATCCTGGTTCAGCACCTAAACAATGCCCTAAACGAAAACTTACCCCTAGAAAAGTGATGGTCACTATTTGGTGGTCTAGCGCCGGTGTGATTCATCACAGCTTCTTACCAAACGGGGTGAGCATTACTGCAGATGTGTACTGTGAAGAACTGAACACAATGATGGAGAAGCTGGCACATCTCCAACCAGCATTGGTCAATTGCTCGTCTCCGCTGCTCCTGCACGACAACGCGCGACCTCATACTGGACAGCAGACGATCTCCAAGTTGTAAGAACTAGGGTTGGAATTTCTCTGTCATCCGCCCTACTCACCAGATCTTGCGCCTACAGACTACTACTTTTTCCAGAATTTGGAAAACTCCTTGGCGGGAAAAAAATTCAATACCCGAGAGGCAATACAAAATTTGAAGAATTTGTTGCCTCCCGTCCAGCTGATTTCTTTAAGAAGGGCATCAATAAACTGCCACTGCGTTGGCAAAGATGCATTGATTGTATGGGTGATTACTTCGACTACTACAAATAAAAAATACATGAAAAAAATTCGTTTCAATTTTTTCATACAAAACGGCAATTTCATAGGGAAAGACCTAATATAAAATTGTGAGACCATGTACAATTATAGAAATGTTCTTTAAAAACAATTGTAAGTACGACACGCACGCTACTTACAGTAACATTTAACGTGTACATTCGATATATAAATACTAACAGTGAATCACATGAGGTTTACCATCAGCAACATATTTTGAACCTTAACCCACCATATACCTAACTACGTCAGTGCTCACTTACACTATATAAGGAACTAATGAAACAATGACTTAAAGATAGATAATGATATATGACTTCCAATACATATCTAGGTAGCACACATATTCATATGTTTTATTTAATTTGGTTAATTTGATAAACTCTTTATTTTCCGCTTTTTAGTGCCTTATGGGTTTTTGATTGATATTGAAATCAGTTAATACTTTTTTTTTTAAATTTACTTTTTATCAATTTCATTGCATAAATCCCGCAATAGTTTATATCATATATTTTTCAACTGGCGCACACTCTCCGATTCCCTATATGATTTCCTCCCTGTTAATATTCTCCGACCTACTAATATTAATACACTAATACGCGTATGTATATTTTAATTTTTAACCGACTTCAAAAAAAGGAGGAGGTTCTCAATTCGTCTATATTTTTTTTTATGTTTGTTACCACATAACTTTGGACTGGGTGAACCGATTTTGATGCTTCTTTTTTTATTTGAAAGCTGGTGCTTGCGTGTGGTCCCATTTCAATTTGGTCCAGTTTTGACAACGTCATCCAGTGCAAAACCGTATAAGTGTTAAATTTGCATTAAGTATGTACACGACAAATAGACGAATAACTCAATATAACGCTAACCGATTTTGATGATTCATTTTTAATTGGAAAGGATGTACTTCAAGGGTAGTTTGATGAGTTTGGTTAGGTTCTGATTATGGGATCCGTGACAAAGTAACAAAACTTTCAAGAAACGAGCCTACTTCTTTCTTAAGGGCCGGCAACGCATCTGTGATTCGCGAGTTCGCGAGCACTGCTAGTAAAATATATTTATATACACTGAAAACGGAAATATAAAGCACATTTTCAAAAAAAAAAAAATCGACCGACTTCAATATCAATCAAAAACCCATAAGACACTAAAAAGCGGAAAATAAATAGTTTATTAAATTAACCAAATTAAATAAAACATATGAATATGTGCGCTACCTAGAGATGTATATGTTGTGTGCCATTCAAGCAATAGTGTGAGTAATGTATATTTTAATTAATTTGATATGTTTGTAATGCATTTTATATAAAAAATAGCTTTGTGCACTTCTCTTATATATAAACTTTAACTATGCTAAATTTCAAGTTCATCAGTTCGCAAAATTCGCTTAGAAAGGAGTACAAAGTTTTAGCTTCACGTATTAATATATATGATATATAAAAGAAAAAGTTTGTGAGAATGTATTTGCTACTCTTTCACGCAAAAATTACTGGATGTGTTAATGAAACTTAAGACATAGACTATATGATTTATAAAAATACTAGCAGGCCTGGCGGACCTTATCCCACCCTGTTAATAAAAAACCTACTATCCGACCGCAGGGCAACCTACCGGGTTGAAATATGAATCTAAACCATTGTCGAATCCAATGGGCCACCAAAAAAAATCATCAGAATCTGTCCAAACCGTCTAGGATTTCAGTCACATACACACGGACAGAACAATGATATATATAAAGATGAATGAATGAATGAATGAAATACTTCATGACAAAGAAACGAACAAATACATTAATAGGATTTAGTCTATGTGTTATACATGTTATGTTTCTAATTCAACTGATTGATAATTTCGCAAAGAAACGCTAATTTGTTGTAGCTAAATTATAACTTTCATTGTGCATTATATGGGCCAAAAACATATCTTCAAAATTTTTATGCGCTTTTTTTAAGAAGCATATAGAGATGAAATATAGCTAATCTGTCATCCAGCAGCATCAATAATTTCGTTCTGTTTACAAAACGAACGCCCGTTAAATTGTTTGGATATAGTTTTTGCAAAAATACTAAAATCGCGATTAAAAAATGTGAGGAGGTAAGAGGGTCAAAATTTTCGGTTGTAGGTATTTTATGATGACAATTCAAAAAAACAACAAAAATAAATTATCAAAAAAATAAAAAATATACTGAACAGGGACACCCTAGCGGTATGAAATATACTTTACGACATATTCTCATACCTACCAAAGACACATAAAAAATTTCATAAAAATTGGTCGAGCTGTTTCGGAAGAGTTCAAACACTAACACCATGACACGAGATTTTTATACATATATTAGATGATTGTTTAAACCAGTCAAAATATAGCAGTAAGTTTTAAGTAAGTTTGAAAAGATCTTGCCACCTGAAAACTAGTTTGACGCGCGCTACACAAACCGTTAAAGTTACACGAAGGTAATGTACATAATTATGTTTTCATAATTTATAGACGTACAAATGCTGATGAAGTCATATCGCTTTGAATGCAAAATTTATAATACAATTATCACAAAAAACGTTAAATGGAATTCAAATGTTTAACAACTTTAAAAACTCAAATTCGAACGCTCAATATTAGAGCACCTATGATTGCACCACAAGGCGTATAATGAGTACAATACGACGCAGAAATCCAAAACAAACTGTAGAGTCCGGTAGTTCCACCTGTAATGCATTGCGGAAGTGCCGTTGCAGTCGAGCGTCCTCCGACAGGCGCCTGCACTCAACCGGAACTTGCATCTCGTTACAGTCGTCACGCGTCACGACGCGGCGTTACGAGTGCCCGTAAAATTACCATATAATGTCATTCTATATTTCATAAACTTGTAAAAAACTGAACAAAACCACAAAACATTCTATATTCCTAATCATACATTTGCGGAGTACCGAGTGAAGTAGCTACAATTATATCAAAAAATACTACGTGTCTTGAAGTGTCTATAATTTGTCTCAGCATGTCTACCAAACTGAAGAGATATTCACGAGCCTTCTGCTGGTAGATAGAGGATTTCTAGATTATTGTCTAGGAAACTTATAATGACGCCTTTCTTGAGGGGCTATGCAGTAATGATATGCAGAATATAATAACCAAATTAAAATAGAGACTAAATAAAAGATAACTTGCGATTAAATAAGACAAAACATGTAGTTTCAGTGAAATATCAAAACAACTTACGATAGAAAAAGGTCACAGACAACAGCTAATTTAAAATATGAATTATTGGGAAATTGAATTTTTTATCGCAACGTAACATTTGAATTTGAAATACATATCTATACTTTCTTCACAATAATTTCTTGTATTTTTTAAAATGATAAAAATTTGTAAACTATTAAGACTTTATTAATAAACCGTAACTAACCAGTTCTGTTGAAGACGATGGCAAGTCTTACAAAATTATTGCACAAAACTAACAACAAATAAATCACAAAATATAAATACTTCTGGTTAAACACAAGTTTCGTAAATTTAACTGGTAAATTAATATATTGTAGTAAGTACGTCGCTTTCTGTGCTAATTCGCGCCCGTTAAATAAACAAGATCGCTATACGAGGTAACATCAGCAGACCTGTGGCTTGACTGGCTGTCGCGCCAAGCCACGCTGAACGGCCGCTCCGCGCCGTGGCGGGGTGAACACGTAAAGCATTCAGGGGTGGGGCCCGTTCAAAAACTTATAACACCCTACATAAACCCTTTGTTATACTCAGGCCATATTTTGTCACTTCCTTTTTGGGGCACGCTAATTTTCAAAAATTATAAGTTCTTCATATTTTCATTTTTCTCAGTTTTTACGACAAGTTTTCGATATTTACGAAATTCCGTTTAAAGGCACTGCCACGTGTGCTCCCACAAAAAAAGCCCTGGTTATACTCATTACGATATGTGTGTAGGCTTTGTTACCACTTTGAGCAAAATATATCTAACACTCAACCTGATTCTTTTGAAATTTAAGTTAAGATACGTTTATTTGTATTTTTTTCCCGAATATTTGATTTATTTTTCATTGTTTTATAAAACATAAAATTTGGTAATAAACCAAACTAAAGTAGTATATCTAAACATCTTCTATATCTATACATATAATAGAGCAAGAACCCGTGAACCCCAGACCTTCGTTATATTATAAAAGCTGAAAGTTTGTTAGCGCATGCTCCCAACACAGGTAAGAACGACCATTATGAAGTTTGCGTTACCGTGGCTTTGGCAGGTAAACACCATTAAAGGTGTGTAAAATACCGATCTAAATTCATCAAATAATAAAGTGCGTTTTTTTGCTATTGCCTTCAGAATATTATTAGTAATAGTGGCAACCCCTTGCCAGACACCCCTAATGTCCATGAAATTATAACTTTACTTAGGTTATAGTATAAAAGGTGATTTTTATGTATAATACTTGGATAATTTGTAATTTTAAGTTTTTTCCATGTATGTTTTTACCTTATTATTTTTATGTTACTGTTGTTGATTCTTATGATAAATAAATAAATAAATAAATAAATAAATAATAAGTAGATGATGTTTCCTCGTTAGTCAGACATGTTTGGTAGTTTCTACCTCTTGCCAGACAAGCATGTAGGGTAGTTGTAGGAGCTAAGTGTCGAGAAACAATTAGTATTATACAAAACTAGCTGATAACCGTTTCGTTGGGCATTAAAAAGGAATGGCAAAGGGTCAATCGAATCAAAAAAATAGCCTAAATCCGCCTCTAAAAATTCTGGAACGAATAACCAAAGTTGCCGACATATTCAGTATTTCTGACGTATTGAGCCTCAAAGTTATTGTATTTTCATTATATAAACATATACGAGTATATCATTACATAGTATAAAACAAAGTCCCCTGCCGCGTCTGTCTGTCTGTCTGTACGGGATAAACTCAAAAACGACTGAACGGATTTTTATGCGGGTTTCACCAGTGGATAAAGTGATGCACGAGGAACGTTTTGGTATATAATTTGTCCAAGTTTTTTTTTTAATCAGGGCGGGACAACGTCTGCCGAGCCCACTAGTGTTAGATAAAAAATTACTGGTAGTTCGTCAATACAAGTGTACAAATTGACCAAAATCTATGTATACATATAATAAGAGGTGTTTCGTAGGTGGTAGAGCCACGCTGAAGCTATTATTGGTTTCAGCATGAATGGGTCAGCTCGCCCGGGGTAGTACCACTCTCTCATAGAAAATCGACGTGAAGTAACAGTGCTTGCATTGTTGCGTTTCGTTCGGTCAGTGAGAGCGTGTGATGCCCACTTCCCCTTTCCCCCTCCCTCCAAAAACACAGGCTGACAACGCACTTGCGACTCTCCTGATGCTGCAAGTGTTTATGGACGGTGGTGATCATCAGGTGACCTGCCCGATCGTTTGCCTCGTAGAATACAAAAAAATGAATGTAACCAATATCGTTTGTCTATACTTTTTAGATTTTTTTACATTAGGTTCCAGGAGGACTGAGTCGCGGGCACAGCTTCTCAAAAATAAAAATTCTACCGCGAAAATAGAAGATTAAAGATAGAAGTTAGTTGCAAAGACATGCTTGGAAACCGTGTTTTTACATATACCTACCGTTGTGCATGATATTGTTTCAAATTCTGTTGATAAAAATATTAAATAACCAATTGATATAGGATTTTTGTATATCAATGATTTGCCGTGAAACTTTCAGAAAAGCTTTCTATATTTCCAAGAGACATGGAATTAAACTACTCAAACTCTCCAGAGTTTATAGTTATAGTTGGGACAAATGTTGCTAAGACATACAAGCTAGATTTAAAATATTAGGTAACTTTAATTAATATTACATAACCCAACATTTTTTAATCGATAATTTTTAATTTATTTTCTGATCCTGATATTATGATTTTATCATAAAATGTGTAAAATTATACAATTATTAATGTAAAATATGTTTTCTAACCTAAGAGTATAAATACAATACATAAACTGTAAATTTCATGGCTTAGTACAAAAATGTTCTTAGGAATGAAAAAATAATTTTATAATATATTTTATATAAAAATTGTAATTTTACATTACATCATTTGTTATTATTAAAATTTTATAATAAATCCAGTATTTTTTTTAAACTTATCGCTGAGCTGTGTATCATAAGGTCTACTTTCGTTTGTATAGATTTCTTATGGTTTTCAATACTCGAGTGGTTAAATAAAATAGTCCTCTATTGTTAGTGGAAGAGAAAAGTCGACACTTCTAATGGTCTGTGTCGTTCCTTGAATGTCATTACTGCTGTCTTCTTTATTTTTGGCAACCAATCTTCTAGTAGATTATTAAAATACTACCGTTGTCAACTAGGTAATGAGATTATAAGTTTCTTACGATCATTTCAATGAACTAACAAGATGGTGGCCGTCTTGTTAGATCTTTCCAGGGAGTCTTCACACTTTGCACAATAAGCAAACTATGTAACGGATTTTACACCATCAATATTACAAAATATAGAGCCAAATAACACAAGATTATGAATAACATATAAAATCCACCACATGACATTTCAAGATCCCGCCAAAAACTCCATTACCGCTACAGTGGTATATAATTATAATACGATACAGTATGCTGTATTATCTATGGTCATTGCTTAACATGTACAGGCTGTCAGTAGTCAACTCTGTATCATGAATTTTTTGAAGTGAAACTTCTTTATCGGCGTTGGAAAAAAATTTACCGTCACATTTTTCCGTTACGCGCCATCTTTTTTGTATTCATGTCTATGATAATAAAATCCTTTTGTTTAAACTTTATCTAATTTAACTTTATTTTTTAATATATTAATGAAATTGTTTGCCATAAAGAAAGAAAGGGTTTTTTTTTTTTTTTTTTAAGTTGCATATAGATCATTTTGCGAAAAATAAGGCCTTAAACAAGTTTCACTTCTTACGTGTGTACACTAGTACACGCACACATTTCTTTTTTATTCGTCGTAGAAAGAAGATTTAGTTGGCTTTATATATTTTTAATAATATGTGTAGGAAGACTTACAAAATACAAATTTTATATTCAGTTTTCTACCTTTTTTGTATATCGAAATAATTATTCGTTTTTGTCAAAGAGAGGTTCCATTGCTTATGACGTTATTTTCACGTAATGTTCATATGTCAACGGGAAAATAACTGAAGTTAGTAAATGAAGTGAGTTATTCGCGTATGTCAGGCCATACAATCTTCGAATAATAATACTGCACTAAATTCCACAATCCACGATATAACTCCCAGATAAAAACTCAGAGGTCGCTTTGTTATAATACGAGAATATTAAAAAGTTGATGAAACAAAAGGAAATCAGACGCCTAAGACTCCTAAATTTTTTAATATAAAATGTGATCTTTTACATCAGCAAAGTTCCGGTATAAATTTTATGAAATAAAGGCAAAAACTGAGGAGTGAGAATATTTAACTTTATATAGATTATATATTTCAAAATTTATATTAGTTTTTTATTTAATTTATTTAGTAACTTTTCTAAACGCTGACATACAAAAACTAAACCACAAACAAAATCATAAAAGCGTCTCGCTCTTTCCTTAAAATAAACAAAATAGCAATTTACTAAAACAGAAACTGGCAACTTTTCATTATTTTCACATTGTCGCGCTTTCTAATTTTTAATTTTTGCTTTATTTATCGTTTTTCCATTAGTTTTTAACTAGTGAAAATAGTGAACTTAATATTATCTTATACTTAATCAAATATATTACTTTATTTTAGTCTATATCCCAAAATATGTAAAATAAATGTTTATAAACATTACATGTTTTACTAACAAATTAATGATATTAACTTAAATTTAAAAAACAATTTTCACTCCGCTAAGAAGAAATTCAAATATTGTTAATAGTATTTTAACTAAATTTTCATTTTTGTTGTAATAAAGTAAATTTTCAAAAAAAAGATAACCACTTCAATATCAATCAGAAACCCAAAGCACTAAAAAGCGAAAATAAAAGTTTATCAAATTAACCAAATTAAATAAAACATATGAATATGTGTGCTACCTAAGATGTATTGGAAATCGGTGCCAACCAAATTTCAAATTTGTTCCAGGTAGAAAAGTATACAAACGCGAGAGGAACTTAAACTTTTTGTACCTATGTAAAACGATTTTCAGTTGGCACCGACTTCTAATATATCTCTAGGTAGCACACATATTCATATGTTTTATTTAATTTGGTTAATTTGATAAACTATTTATTTTCCGCTTTTATGCCTATGGTTTCTGATTATATTAAGTCGGTTAATACTTTTTTTTAAAATTTACTTTATTTTTCCATTTTTAGTGTACATAAATATATTTTACTAGCAGTGCCCGCGAACTCCGTTCCGCCTTAAGTATATTAAAATATGCAGATTTTTGCGGTATGGTATGCGATATGGTTTCAATTGGTTGTACAATAAGTAACGTTTGGTACGAACGCAACCTTATCAATAATCCGCGATAGTTTCTACCACCAACTCGGCTACCATCGCTTCACACATAATACACCTTAAGTAATGTAATTACAATGCTTGCGTCATGTTGCAACACAGCAACGAACATAAGCACAATAGGCTCCTAAGAATTGAAGAGTTTTTTGTATAATATTGGTGGCAATCGAACATACGGGTCACCTGATGGTAAGTGATCACGGCCGCCCATGGACACCTGCGACACGAAAGGAAACAAAGATGCGTTGCCGGCCCTTAAGAAAGGAGTAGGCTCGTTTCTTGAAAGTTTTCTTACTTTGTCACGGATCCCATGATCAGAACCTAACCAAATTCTCATCAAAGTACCCTTGAAGTACGTCCTTTCCAATAAAAAATGAATCATCGAAATCGGTTAGCGTGATATTGAGTTATTCGTTTATTTGTCGTTTACATAATTAATGCAAATTTAAAACTTATACGGTTTTGCACTGGATGCCGCTGTCGAAACTGGACCATATTAAAATGGGACCACACGGGAAGCACCAGCTTTCAAACAAAAAAAGAATCATCAAAATCGGTTCACCCAGTCCAAAGTTATGAGGTAACAAACATAAAAAAAAAAAAAAAAAAAAAATACAGACGAATTGATAACCTCCTCCTTTTTTTGAAGTCGGTTAAAAATAAGATATTGACGTCGCTAGTGCTAGTAGCCAAAATGTTAATATCTAATTTGCAAGTTCAAAATGCTATTAACAATTTTTGAACTTGTCTTCTGAGGTGTTTTAGGCCGGCGACGCATTTACACAAAATTAGTTCCATGATTAAAATACAGATAGCGCTTTAGAAAGTGCCCGGCAACCATCGAAAGATAGGTCTCTATTTCCTTTTTACGGATAGTACTCTTTGGCGTTTGTGTTTCCTCATTCGGTTTTGGACAAACTGTGTATCTGCCTAGTTTCTTTATATTTTATCGTTATGTGGTATCTACGTATGTCAAAAATATCGAAAATTGTTTACTTGACGTAACTTTATTGTATAAAAACTTTGTCTTTTGACATGGCCGAAATAAGTGCAATGAACTCGGATAACAAATTAGAAACAGAAACCACAGCAGAAAATGATATCAAAAAAGAAGTGGTTGTGAAGACTGAGCCTCACGAGTGTCTAGTATGCATCAGTAGAAGTCAAGAGTGCTTCGATATAAACGTTACGAAAACAAACGCCTCAGGCGTATCGCTATGCACTTTCCTCAGCAAATTTACTCAGACAGACCTTAGTGACGTTCAAAACTGTTCGAAACTCATATGCAAAAGTTGTTATGAACTTATAAACATCCTAGAACAGACCGAAATAGAGTATACTAAATTAAAGGAAACATTTGAAGCTATTATCAGTAAGAATCCTCTGTTCGATACAACCACTCTACAACCTGTAAAAGTAACAACAATAGTTAAAACGGAAACTTTTCCTGATGATGATGATGATGAT
The DNA here is from genome assembly GCA_036509395.1 of Antheraea yamamai. NCBI lineage: Eukaryota > Metazoa > Arthropoda > Insecta > Lepidoptera > Saturniidae > Antheraea > Antheraea yamamai. The sequence goes on from AP028438.1 coordinate 22,343,705, forward strand.
GGAGATGATGAATCTGTACATTTCGGTAATCTGGATGAGGACTCTGAGGATGAACCTCTAGTTAGAAGTAAACGAAAACGTCGAAAGACTCAAACAAGAAAAAAGAAATCCAGTACGACTCTAAGAAGAAAATTAATTAGTAAAAACGATGATGACAGGTAAATCTCTTTAAAAAAAAACTTTTCTGTGTATTTATAAACATAACTTAGTTCATTTTATAAATAGTCCATAAAAACCCACTGCTGTGTGAAATGTAATTTACAAACAAATATGAGAATACACTTTTACATGTTCACTTTTGCAATTTCAAAATAAGTGTAACTAAATGACTGATATAATATCATATACACATTTAGATGTTTGAGAATTATACACAAAACTGATAATTATGCTCATCACATAAAAGATTTGAACTTGTGAAGATAAAATCTGTAACCTCTTATCTTAATAGTAGAGCTTACTTTCATTTCTACATCACTTAATATGTTGCTTGAATACACTTTTTAATCAATTTTAACCAGTTGATATTTTAAATATGGGTTTCTCTTCTTTTTATTTTTAGTTATTTTTTAATCAATCTATACAAAGTGTCATATTCTACATTTAACTTTAAAAAATCTTTGTTTCTTCATAGAGTCTGTTACCTATTAGCCTTATGGTAACCTTGTATAGTTCATATTAATTAAATAATATAGTATTTAGAAGGGAAGAAACTGTTACCAGAAATGTCTGAGAAGATATATAGAGATATAATCAAAATATTTTTTTTTTATTAGGAGTACAAATAAATTTCTGCTGTATTGAGAGAGATGGCATGGCACGAGGTTTATGTTAGAATTTGCAGATGATAACTAGCTTAAAAATTAGGTTGCTCATTCAAGAGCGACATAACTTTATTATATTATTAATTTCCTATTATCATACATTTTCTTTATTCAAAAATGTCTAAATTTGAGCCAAATAAGTGCCATATGTGCGAACTTCTGTAATTTAAAAAATCTGCAGCTGATGTGCTTTGATTGGTCGTAGAAGCATATAACGAGGCTGCCTTGAGTGAGAGAACATGTTGTGAGTGGTTTAAAAACGTGATTTAGACGTAAAAGACAAAAATTGCAGTGGAAGGAGTGGAAAACTTTATGAGGGTGCAGAATTGGAAGTAGATTCCTCTCAAACACAAAAGGAACTTGCACTTACTTTAGAAATCACTCAGCTAGCAGTCTCGTATAAAATCGTTAGGAATGATTCATAAAAAAGGTAATTGGGTTCCATGCCAATCAAAGCCCAGAGATGTTGAATACTGAGAAATGCTGCTAGCTAGGCACAAAACAAGGTTTTTTGCATTGAATCATCACTGGCGATGAAAAGTTACATTATGACAATCCAAAAAGAAGAAAATCATGGGGACTAACTGGATATGCATTAACATCCACAGCAAAACCAAGTATTCATGGACAAAAACTCGTGCTGTTTATTTGGTGGGATCATCTGTGTGTGGTGTATTATGACTTGCTTAATCCAAGCGAAACAATCACTGGAACTCTCTACCGAACACAATTGATGAGATTGAGCCGAGCTCTGACGGAAAGACGCCCTCAATACTACTCCAGACACTACAACATTGTTTTTCTACATGATAATGCTCCTTTGTATGTAGTGGTGACGGTGAGAAATTATTTGAAAACACTGTCCCACCTGCTGTATTCACCAGACATTGTGCCGTCTGACTATTATCTGTTCCGGTCAATGGTACATGCTCTGTTGGAGCCGTGGTTAACATCATATGAAGTTACCAAAAATTGGGCTGATTCGTGGATAGCTTCAAAAGATACGGAGTTCGTCAGACTGGAATTCAAAGGCTGCCGGAAAGATGAGAAAAAGTAGTTGCTAGTGATGGACAATATTTCGATTAAATTTAAACTACCCTTCTTTCACTATAAACGTTATCTTGTTATCTTTTAAAAAAAAAAATTCAGAAGCTTATTTGTACTCCTAATATAAATTTTTCAGCGGGAATATTTAGTGAATATTTATACATTTTAAGAAGCTTCAATTAAAAATGATTAAGTTTTGTTGTGCTTAAACCAAATTTTGTCTTGTTATCAATATTAAAATAGAAATACTGTGAATTTCAGATGGGAGTGTGATGTTTGTGGTTTACAAGGAGAGTCTGGAGGTAGTGTGGCGGAAACAGCTCACAAACTTTCAATGCATGCTATGGGCGGGGTCAGCCCTGTTATAAAGGCTCTCAAGACTGAGGACTCGGCAGACGGGTGAATTGTTCTACCTTAGTTACAACTAATTTAATATAAATTAAAGTTTTTTTAGTTATTTATGAATGTTGTTAACTTTTTAATAGTGTTCTATATTACTTATTATAATATTACATAATTATTATGTTTTAGTAATTACTGGACTAATTTTAAATATACCATAATAAGAGAGAAAGATTAGATTAATAGTATATTAATAATTGATTTTAATTAAATTATTTTCTTTATGATTTTTGAACACACATTGCAAATTTATATTTATTAATTGTAATTGAATGTATTTTGTATTGATTCAAGTATTTCTTATTAGTTGACTTTGTATAAACAAAGGTATTTTATGGTAATGATAATCAATTATTGTTTATACTGTAAGAACTTGAATCATCACTAATGCTCTAAATATATTTATGAGTTTTTTTTCATTATTATGTTAAGTATTAAACTTCAATTACTCAGCCAATTGTCATAAAATGTTGTACAAATGTTTTCATGGGTACAGAAAAAGCATTGAATACTTTTTGTCCACAAAAGTGCTGTAAAGTAAAGAAAAAATTAGTTCAATATATTGTTGTTTGTTTTATATTTTTTAACAAAATGTCTTATTTTCAGGTCACAAAGCCCTTACAATAATGGTTTTGACAGTTGTATAAGATTGGAATTTACACACAATGATGATGATAGTTCTAGTGTCCAGGAAAGTAAAGTTAAGAGTGAAAAAAAACGTAAATTATCATCACATAGGAAGTCAAAACTAGTATCTGGAAAGAAGATGAAAAAACAAAAAGTGATGCATCAGTGTGATCAATGTGATTCAAGATATTCCACTTTATGTAAGTTTGATATATAACATTTTTAAGGAATATATAAAACTATTTAAAGCTAGCTGTACTCGCAGCTCCACACGCGTTTTTTTAAACTGTATTAAAGAAATATAAAATTGTGAGATCATGCACAATTATAGAAATGCTCTTTAAAAACAATTGTAAGTACGACACGCACACCACTTACAGTACAATGTAACATATACATTAGATATATAAATACTAACAGTGTATCACATGAGGTTTACCATCAGCAACATATTTCGAACCTTAACCCACCTAACTACCTCAGTGCTCACTTACACTATATATGGAACTAATGAAACAATGACTTAAAGATAGATAATGATATAATATGTACATATTGTCAGTAAGTAATGTGTTTATGATCTAATATATTATTAGAAAGACCCCTTCTATCTTCAAAATTATTATTAATAATTATAATGTTGAATTGAAAACAATGAATGAGCTGACGTCTTGAAATCTTGCATAAATATAAATCAAGATATGAAACTTTATATCTGCCTAAGCAGTTTTTAATATTCCACAATTTAAATAGTGTTCATTGAACTGATACAATATATATATATATATATATATATATATATGTTACTATGGTTATTGAGTTATGTAGAGGAGACTGTGGTAATTTTAAAAAAATGGCCGCCAAATTGTCCAAAAAGACAATATACTTCAAATTACATACATAAATACAGATATATGAATTTCAATTATATTTATTCTTGGAGTCCAGTACAACGTACGTCTTACGTACACGTTACGTACGTACGTACAGTGAACAACATATTTTTTGCTAAATTTCATGCGTACGAAGTCGCAGGTAACAGCTAGTCTAAATTAAAATACTTGTTATGATGTCCGCTATCTGCCAATGAAAGTCCCATGAAAATCGGTCCAACCGTTTTGGAGATAGCATTGCTGACGGAGCCGTGATTAAGAGCTAATGAAAATTAAAATAGACTAAATTACTTATTATAATGTCCGCTATCTGCCGGTGAAAATCTCGAAAAAATCAGTCGAACCGTTTCGGAGATAGCATTGCGGGCGAAGGTACAGTTAACAGCTGCTCTAAATTTAAAAAAAAATTGTTATTACTTGTTATGTTGTCTTCTATCTGTCGGTGAAAAGTCAGTGAAAATTGGTCCAACCTATTTGGAGTTAACATTGCGGACGAAGCCGCGGTTAATAGCTAGTCTAATTTAAAGTGGCCTAAGTAATCCGCTGTAATTTCAACTATCTGCCAGTGAAATTCCTGTCAAAATCGGTGCAGCCGTTTCGAAGAATACCCGGAACAAATAGACAGACAGACAATTTTTTTTAAATTGCATGTTTGTCATCAGTAGCGTGTATACTGTCATACCCAATCAGTTTTTTTATTTTGATATTACAAACAGACACTTCATTTTTATTATATGTATAATATATATATATATATATTAAAGTATAATTTACAAATATAAATAAATTGCCATGGTTTACATCATTTGATGTTCATGATGTTCACGCTTGAGATGTGACGTAAAACGTTTCCAGCGCGCTTGGAGCAGCACAAGTTGAAACACGACGGTTCGAAGCCCCCGTACATCTGTGAGATATGCGGCGCCCACTACAAGCACAAGAAAGCCTGCGACATCCACATCGCATTGCACAAGGGTACGCATTAACACATCTACTCGCCTATTTATATTAAAATATGTTTGTCTGTCTCGGTATAAATAAAATGATAGAGGTTTGCCGTTGCGCGCGTTACACACAAAAACTATTAGATAGATTTTGATCACTTTTTCTAGCTCTATATCATAGATACTTGGTTTTTATCTAAAAAGGTATAACGATTGAATCAACATAATGAATATGAGGTTATTAAGGTTTTAAGAAAGTGTGGTCATAAGTGCATACAGCAATGTGTGCTTTCTTGGTGTGGAGAAGTGGCGCCAAAGGTTTGGTGGTTATATATGTTTTCTCTGTATGTAACATATAAGATAAAATAATGTAAATGAAATCCCGTGTATTATTTTTTTTTTCTTTGTTTTAGGAATTGGTGATTGGAAATGTGAAGAATGTAACAGACTGTTTCCGTCTAAGAATGCTCTGCAAAGGCACAATAACATACACACGGGCAAACTCAATTATCAGGTAAATTTGTGTTGCTTCTGAATTTCATTCATGGAAATGATACATATGTGACAAACTACTACATGACATAATACACAAAAAAATTAGCAAAATGAAGGATTGTTACTTTAAAAAAAGATAAATATATTTTAAAAATACTTTATGAGTAGAATCAGGTAGGTAACTAATTATTTATTAAGCCCTAATTATTATCATCTTAGGGCTTATCATTGACTAGGATAAATATTGAAGGTACAACACAAAGTGTGCTTTTTTTGCTTTCTGTTTCTTACATCTCAAACTTTTGATAAGTAGATAATTACCATAAAACAAATTAAAAATATTATGGAAAAAAGTCTCAAATAAAGTCTATCACAGTACTTTTACTAAGATTGCGTACATTTACCTTGGAATGAGCACTAATATAGTACTGGTGGGGGTAGGTTTCTTTTAAGGATGTGATCTCAAAAAAAGTTCATTTTCACAGTTTTTCGGTCAGTGAGAGTGCCGGAGGCCCCCACCTCCTTCCCCTTCCTCTTTCAACAGAAGCTGACAACGCACTTGCAACTCCCCTGGTGTTGCAAGTGTCTATGGAGGGTGGTGATCACTTAACATCAGGTGACCCACCTGTCCGTGAGCCACCTATGACATAAAAAAGTACATTTATATTTTTCTTAATAAACTAAAAATACCTGCTTATGCTACATAAAAAGTTTAAAATACAGACCATAACCTCCAAGTTATCTATACTGTATCTGAGAAAAAAAATATTTAGGTGAAAAATTTCATCATTTTATCTAAATGACGTATAACTTAACTCGTATAGAATAAGGTCTGAATTACTATTTTATTTAGATTCGATTTAGACAACAGTGTGGAACATAAATTCAGATCGCGCCAGTCTGCGCTCAGGCGCCGTAGCGAGTGGAGGTCTACGTCGCTTTGAACTCAATTAGAAAAAAAAAAACACCACTGTAGGAATACGTATACACTTCACAAAACTTTTTGATCATGTCGAAAAACTAACCAATTTTTTAGTGTTTTATATTTCTAGTAGTAAGAGACACTGTAATTAGGTTAAAACAAAAATTCTAAGTTTGAATGCTTATTATGTTGTTCCCTCAAAATAATTAGGTTAGTTTTTTTACGTTTTCACTGTAGATGGTCTCCAGAAACTGTTATGGAACTCCTTGAACGGTAGAAATAGATATGTCGTATTTGTAGTCCTTTTGTTAGTTGTGACCAGAGCTTACCACAAGACTGAACAAAAAGATCTGATGACGACTCACTTTAAAAAGTGTTATGGAACTCCTTGACGGGTAGAGATAGATATGTCTTGTTTGTACTCCTTTCCTTAAGTAGTAACAAAAGCTTACGGCAGGATTGAACAAAATGACCTCATGTTGGACCCTCATAAACGGGTAGGGAGCTCTTTGATGGGTAGAAATAGATATGTCGTATTCGCATTCCTTTTATTATATATTCATAGTATATACAATATAATCATAAATGGTTCCTAGTCACATTTTAGTGATTTTAGGATAGCACTCTAAGCGCACTGACAATATTATAGCATCAATCAAGTGAAAACACGCTGCAGCATTTACAAACAAATGTAATCTTTCAAAAGAATCGAGTATAAGGCTTATCGCTTATCAGAACATGATCTCTCAAGTCTTGTTTCTATTGAAACGAGTTATTTGGTGGAAAGTATCAAAGCTAGAGATGCAAAGTTTATCAGTGGAATTAGAGTAAGTTTTACACAAAGACCATCATATGCTGGCAGTTGTGTTGCAGCTGTTATAACTTACAATTCAGGTGTTTTGTAGTATGTTGTTCACAGAATTATTTTTAATCCAGAAGCAAACGGTAATTTAAAAATTCTTGTTTGTAGCTAACATCTATATGTACTAAAATTCAGTTATCAGGATACAGTTACCTAGCCCTTGAGGAATTAAACATTAATCAAACACTATAACACTTTTCAACGTAATATACTATACAAGAATGTTCTTATCACGACAAAGATACGCATCTAGCCCATGAGAAATGAAACTGTCATCTGATACTGTGAGACTAAACATCTGAACCCAAACTCAATGTTTCTAGCAACTATGAATACTAAAGTTCAGTTATCACGATACAGCTACTCATCTGCTCCATAAAATGAAACGTTGATGTGACCCTATGAGATTAGACCTCTGATCGCAAAGTTGATGTTTCTAGCGATTATAAATACTAAAATTCTGTATTCACGATATAACTACTCACTTGGCCTATGAGAAATGGAACTTTCATCTGATACGATAAGGCTCAACGTGTGAACGCAAACTTTATGATTCTAGCTAATATAAATATGAAAATTCTTTTATCATGATATAGCTGCTCACCTGGTCCTTAAGAAATGAAACCTTGACCTGACACTGTGACAAGCTGACGAGGCCTTTGAGTGCAAACTAACTATTATCTATACTAAGATATACTATTGGGTCTAATATAACAAAAAGTAGTACATCAATAATAAGAAAATATTGTAATATTCTTTATAAAAGTATCAAAGTCGTTTCACGTGCGCTACAATTCCCCTGATTATCAGTTGTCGCTGTGTACGTGAGCTTTGCACGTCTAGTAGAATTACTATATGCCAAAATTGAGAGAGCACCCTTAATGATGTGGATATTTTCTGTGTAATAATAGAGGTTAGAATTAGTGAAGTACAGTACTGTGAGAGACAGAGTTTTAATGGCCTCCCTCCTAAAGTGGTACAGTAGGTGGTAGAGCCACGTTGAAGCTATTACTGGTTTCAGCATGAATGGGTCGGCTCGCCCGGGATAGTAACACCCTCTCATAGAAAACCGACGTGAAGTAACAGTGCTTGCATTGTTGCGTTTCGTTCGGCCTTCCCTCTCCTCTCCCTCCCTTTTCAAACATAGGCTGGCAACGCACTTTCGACTCCACTGGTGTTGGTAGTGTTTATGGACGGTGGTGATCACTTAACATCAGGTGACCCACATGTTCGTTTGCCTGCTATGAGATAAAAAAAAAAAAACTGGGGTTATGGTCAGTAGGAATCGGAAACTACACACTTTTTCCCCTGAGAGGGTTGTTGACTATGAAGGATTTCACCACGTAGCAGAGTTTTGAAAAGCAATGGGTATTTACGTATTAACGCGTAACGCCACCGCAGTGCGTACGCCGAGCACTAGAGCGGTGGGGTGTCGGAGTAAGGAGGTAAGGAGGAAGCAATGGTGGTGGTGGTGTTGCAGTGCGACCTGTGCGGCAAGTCGTTCATCCACACGTCGTCGTTCAAGATGCACAAGCTGGCGCACTCGGGCGTGAAGCCGCACGCGTGCGACGTGTGCGGGCTCGCGCTGATGACGCGCTCGCACCTCAAGCGCCACAAGCGCATCCACAGCGGCGAGAAGCGCCACGAGTGCGCCATCTGCGGGAAGCGCTTCTCCGAGAGGTACCGCTGCACCCGCTGCACACGCGCACACACATACCTACCTTACCTTTAATGCGTAACGCTAATTTCTCCCTACCGTGCCATAAGAAATTTCATTAAAAAAGACAAATACAAGAAATTCGAATTCATTCATATCAATTACGCAATGTGTGCTATTAAGAACGTTCTTAAAATCGAGTATTAATAATTGATGACAAAAAAAAAATCTAACATTCACAAGTGGCAATATAATACAAAAATTAACGGATAGATGGCCTTAAAATCATATTGAACAGTTTTTATATCAAACGATCCGCTGACCATTATGTTCGGTATAACGATAAAATAATGTAGAGTTTAGGTAGACAGATGCTCATTTCTCAGAAGTTAGAACTGTCTACTTAGAGTCTGTCTAATGAAAGCTAAGAGTTAAAAATGGTGGCAAATTAAAAAAAAAAAGTTCGTGTATCCCCAGGTTAACCTGGAATAAACATATTTGATACTTTTATGTATAAAAATATTATACTGATCATTTTTTATGATCGTAAGTTTGGTTACACTTAGAAATTAGTATATTATTGTATAATAAAAAAAAAGTTACAAAAAAAATAAACCGTCTTCGATGTGAAAAACTAATAAGGCACTAAAAAGCGAAAAATAACTTAATTATTAAATTAACCAAATTAAATTAAAAATATTGATATTCGCACTACCTAATAATATATTTGAAGTCAATGCCAACCTAAATTCATATCATCTATATACAAAGTTTTGGTCCACTCTCGTGTCCCATCTCGTACATATTTTATTACCTTTTTTTTTTTTTAACGTGGGGAAATCCCTTATGGATACACCACCCTCTCGGGGGAGAGAGTGGGTTATGTCCGACTCGCACGGACTAAAACCCCACGGTGTACGTCTGCCGCTATGGTTGGGGCGGCACGAGATCTCTATAGACTTCATCGTGCCGCCCCAGCGGTTGGCCCAGCAGCGAAAGCGCCGCCGCCGGGCCCCGTCCTGTTAGGAGACAGCCGGGTACACACCGGCCGTCTCCTCCGTCCGCCGGATCTGTGCAATGGGAAGATGGGCCCCCCGACCCATCCTCCCTGGCCCGGCTACGGGCTACGGTGGGAGGAGGCGATCAAACTGCCGCCTCCTCCTGCCTGCCCTCCGTTGGTGGAGAGGGTCACTTTGAGGATCTTGCTCACGGACCCTCTCCGCCGCCTCCTTCTGCGAGACGACGTCCTCGCAGAAGGAGGCCATTGCGTTCCACACATCCTCACTGCCGAGCATGGCCACAACCACGCTCGGCAGTGACAATATGTGCAACAAATTTGAAATGTAGGTTGGCATCGACTTCAAATATATTATTAGATAGCGCAAATACCAATATTTTTTATTTAATTTGGTTAATTTAATAATTAAGTTATTTTTTGCTTTTTAGTGCCTTATTAGTTTTTCACATTGAAGGTGGTTTATTTTTTATGTTAAAAAAAATCCATTTTTAGTGTGCCTATCTATGTATATCTGGTTCTTAATGGGTATAATAAATCGGTTCCAATTTCACTAAAATACGCAAAGACGAAGTGGGTGAAAATCAAATAAACGATTTTTCACCCCTTTAGGGGTTGAATATTTTATTCAAATTTATATGGAACCACCTCTGAATATAACCAATTCAAATAAAAAAAGAATCATTAAAATCGGTTCATAATATTTGAATGACCCTTAATCGTGTGTTTTTTGCTATGAAAAAATATGCTAAGATTTTAACATGAACATCTACATCAGTAAGAACCCACATTTTTTTAATATAATATTTTTAATACAAATTATAAATCATAAAAAAAAATACGAATCATAATCAAAGTCTGATTCGAGGAATTCAATGCCACTAAAGGAATCGTCACTGTCATCATCACTTTCACTGCGTACGTTAATGATAAACGGGTTTAGTTTATCCTCTAGGATTCTGTCTTTTTGTTTATATATATTTTCAACATTTATTACATGGTCGGTACATTTTTTCCATTTATCTCTGCCTTCTAAATGTCTCAATTTATGAATCGAAGAACGAATTGTCTCAATCTGCGTAGGATCATTAATTAATGCATTCGTCTGAAATAAGCACATGATGTATATTAGAAACATTTTATGTAATGGCGCGCGATTTCTATTCGAGGTATTATAATTACATTTTCCTATTTAAGTTAATAGACATGGTTTCTTCATCTGTAATGTAAAATTTAATTGAATATAAATTTTATAGTATCGAAACCAATTCAATAAAACTTACCAGTAACTGTACTTCATCAAAAACAGTATTACGTTCACTTTTCACTTCATTGTATTTATTAATTATACTGTATAACATCTCTCTGATACCGCTATTTATTATTTTAAGCGTTATTTTAGTCTACATACGCCAAAGTATACACAAATATGGTCGTATGATGAGGTTACAAAACAAGAAGTGACATTTGCTGCAGTGTTACCAGTGTTTATAAAAACGTAAAATTGTCAGTTTTCATTAGACAGACTCTAACATTAAAATTAAAATAATATTTTCTATAAAATTTATATGTTTGGGACAATTACTAGTTAAAACAGTTATCACATTTATAAATAACATTATTTCCAATTGCAATATACAGTGTAATTTTTTTTTCCTCGAATTAACTACGCTATTGGACTATCAAGGCCTTAACAGCTTCACCGGTCTACTTACAGTGTAAACTATATATAACCTCGTTTTTATAACAAAAAACTTTTTATAACGTAGAAGTTAGTTCAGTTTGGTTGGTTTATCATCAAACCATTCACAACAATTACCTATGACAACTTCTGTTTAAAGTATATTTAGAGTAAATTTTAACGTAAATATTAAGACGGCATTATTTTCAAAATTTTTACTTAATAATAACAAGACAGATTTCGTTATTTATATAATTTTCCATTTATTTGTTTATTTAAAAAAAAAGAGTTACATGATTTATGAGATTAATATGGAATACGGGAAGCTATAATGTCATATTTCTGTAAAAAAAATGTTTTTATAGTTGTGATAAAGATATATTTTATTATACTAAGAATTCAGATAATTAATCGATTATTCGGGTTTATAGGGGACTTTCCTTTTGAAGTGTAGTGTTTTTTTAATACTGACACAAGAAAGTAATGACATTTTATCCGATGATCAAGACAAGGCAATTCGAAAACCGTAGGAAGCCTCGAGAGATGTACAGTCTATGGGCAATCGTTATCGTCATGTTGCTCTGCATGCTTTCTGATAGTTGAATAGGGAGTGATTGGTCTCGAAATGCAAGGAACGAGGGCAGTGTACCACCGCGGCGGTGCGTGGGGTTGCAGGTACAACCTGGCGGCGCACAGCAAGTCGCACCAGCAGGCCGAGGAGCAGCCGCCGCCTCCCGCCCGACGCAGGTTCTTCCGCTGCAACTTCTGCCCCGAGCGCTTCGAGAGACGGTCAGTTGCGCTAACATTTCTACCTCCCTCCTAACACTTCTTTCCTACTCTAATACTTATATTTCTCTCCAAACATTTCTATCTCTCTCCTTATACTTCTACCTCACTCCTAATACTTATATCTCATTCTTAACACTTGTATGTCACTCCTAATACGTCTATCTCACTCCTAACACGTCTAGACATTTTTATAACATGATTTACTGCAATTATAAGTGTCATTTGACGTCTCAACAAAGTACCGCTTGTTTTCATACTACTGTAGGTAATGAAATAATACAAGTCGACTGTTTATAGATAGTATACAAAATTATATATAGACAATCTGAGCTCTATTGATAAAACTAGATTGTTAGGAGTATGACAATGGATTTAGTTTTTCTAAAAAATTAAAAGCAAAGATTATAATTCTTTATAAAAAGAAGTTTCCTAGAACCATGTTTTTTTTTATTCCATTTTTTACTAAGGGTGCGATTTACATTATTTGTCGTGTTTATTTAGGACATGGACATGTGCATGATGGTAGGGTTTTTTCTAAGTCCTCCTCCCGCTCCCTACCACCATCAAGTTGAAAATCTGTCGCCAAGCACTTGTTGGTGTGTTGTGTGAGTAGCACTTGAGAGCCAGTCCTTTTGTACGTTAAGCGTGTGCATATAAGATGAGGTTGTAGGCAAATGTTAAAGTATAGACATGTAAAAAAGGCGAGACAGTGATAAGGATTGGCCACAGAAGTGAAAACTCAAAACAATTGAACAATTATGTTTTCTTTTGACATTTTAAATGTTAAATTTTCATGTTTCATAATTCATATATTGTATTGAAATTATTTATATAAGTCTGGTTTTGACATATATTGCTACTCGAAGCAATAAGTTCATAAGTGCCTTTTTAGAGCTTAAATTGAATAAAGTGTTTTTTGATTTTTAAATTATTATATACATACATTAATGATCGTATAATTAGAAACACGACAAATGGTCCTTGACATTATGTAAGATACTTCACTGCAATCGTTTTTATTTTGAAATTAAACAATAAATAGGACAACAATATGTTCAACGATTTATCAATTATTAGAAAAACAATATAAATCCCACTACACAAATGCAGTTTCAATATTACATTACGGACAAACATTTCAATCAGTTTTAGGGTATGAACAATAATGGTCAATTAATTAGAAACAACAATAAAAAAAGTATAAAAAACAATTTTTTTTAAGTATTAGTAATTAGTATTGCTATTTACGAAATAGCTACTATCCATAGCCTACCAATAGTTATAATTAATATTTAGTGGCGTATCCCTTATTTTCAATAACAGCACTGCAATGAAGTGGCATTGATTCAATCAATTTCATACATTTTTCTAGGGGGATTGAATTTCATCCTTTAACAAATGCTTCATATAGTTCGTTTTGACTGGTGTTACGTTTGTCTGAGACTTTGTTTTTAACAATATACCAGAGATTTTCTATCGGACTTAAATCCGGACTATTTGTTGGCCAGTCTAAAACGGATATACCCTGTTCGCCAAGGAAACATTTCACACGCTATTGGTCGTGTGTTTAGGGTCATTGTCATGCTGAAAGATCCAGGTTACAGGCAAATGATCGTCCGAGTAGGGAATCATTGTGTGCTCTAAGATATTTTTCTATTACCATTGATCCATTGTACCTTCAATCTTCCGAACGGGTCCAACTCCACATCCGGAAAAACACCCCGAAACTTTAATGTTACCGCCACCGTGCTTGACTATACTCCTTGTGTATTTATAATTAAAAGCAGTGTTTACAGGACGTCTAACATAGCGCTTTCCATCGGAATTTACCATATTTATTTTTGTTTCATCTGAAAGTAACACTTTTTTCCATTCTCGTACCGTCCAATTAACAAATTTTTAGCGAATAATAATCGCTTTTCTCGATGTTGCTTGGTAGGAAGCGGTACCTTTCGAGAGATTCTTCCAAACAATTTAGCTTCCCCTAATCTTCGGTGTATCAGCCTTGACGAGATGTTTCTCGGGTCATCAGGCGAAAAAACTTCATTTTTAATCTGGTTGGAGCCTTTAATTGGGTCTTTTTTAGCAATACGAATGATTAGCGTATCTTCTCTGGAATGAATTTTTCTTGGCCAGCCTTTCTAAGAACATTTTTAACGGATCCATGTGTTTAATAATGATCAATTGCATTAAAAACTTTCTTAACACAACAATTTAAATGCTCAGCTATTCTTCTGTATGCCCACTTATGATCAATATGTAAATAAGCAATTGTTTGTCTACGCGTCACAACTTTTATTTCTTCCCATTTTGAACAATACAAAATTTCGATTAAATTTTGAATTGCCGCCAAAATAATAGAAAAAGCCAAGAAAAAATGTTATTCTCCAATTTCAAAAAAAGAACGAGCTATGTTCGCTTTTTTTAAATGTTTCCAATTAGACGTCCAAGCGGCTAGTAACAGAAAATAAAATCCTACATGTGTGAGACTCATTTTGTAATTAAAAGTAAGATATGTTTTATATTTTATGCATTTAATGAGTTTTTTATTTGACTGGCTATATTATTGCATGATTATTTATTATTGAATGTGTATATTTTTTACGCACATTTGTACGTTGAAGTTATACTTTCTTTATTCATAAGAAGTGTTTCTAATTATATGACCACCACCGTATATAAAGTATATTATGCAATTAAACAAATGATGAGCTGCAAAATGTTAATGTTAGATATACACAGGTCGGTATACTACGCGTCGCTAGTCTGTCGCAAACGCAATACGGTCGGTGACACTTACTAGTATGTCACTGATGCTAAACCATGAGTTGATCTACTGCCAAAAAAGTACCACGCTACGGGTCTAAAGAAGTTTTTGGCAGAAAAGAATGCGTGTCGCGTGCGCAGGTACATGCTGGAGCGGCACACGTCGGTGGTGCACGGGCGCACGCTGGAGCGGCCGCCGCCCACGCCGCGCAACACCATGAGCAAGCTGCTCAAGGCGCAGGCGCTCACCCGCCGCGACGCGCCCCCCGCGACCCCCCACGCCCCCCACACCCCCCACACCCCCCACGCCCCGCACTCGCCCGCCGCCGAGACCGGGCCCGGGGGCGGGGGCAAGGGGGCCGACGCGCGGGGGGCGCTGCTCGCCTCGCAGAAGCTGATCGCGCAGCTGTGTATGTACCACAATCTTACCGATGCAGCGACACGTTTTGCTGTTCCATTCGGTTCATTCTACATCTATCCATTTTCAATTATAATTACAGCTTTTATTACAATTTTGGTAAATTTGCACTTATAATAAAATTACAGATCTGGCATTATTACTCAAACTTCACTAAATAATAAATTTTTTCTTGTCAAAAAAACAAAAATAATGTTAAATTTGTAAAAAGAAAATAACCAAACTCTGCAGAATGCCATGTCCTCCTTTTCAAAAAAATTAACAGATAGTTAAAAAAAAATAAAACAAATGAACCATAACTAAATTTCTATTCAAAATTTTCTTTTCTGACGGTACATAGTACTAGTATACCCGGTCATACGACCAGCACGCAATAACAAAATGTTTTTTATTATTCTACCTTTTGCGTTCCTCTAAATATGCCCACGAGTGCAGTATACTATTTATATATAGGGGGCATTCCATGCCAAATCACCGAGTTTTTTTTTCGACTCCTTTCGATTTGGCTAAAAATTTGGTATTATTTTCTACCCTACCAATAACATTTTTCTGAATTTTTTCAGATTTTTTTACCCAACCCAAAAAAGTTACGAATTAAAAAAAAAACGCTCTTTTTTTTTCAAATTGCTATAACTTTGACACAAATTGACCTTTTGGCACTTTTTTTTTTTGTTTATTCTTGTTTTTAAATGTAGTTTTTAGAAAAAAAATTCAAAAACATTTTCAGAAGTAAAGAACAATAAAATATTTTAGTTTTTTCAAGAAAACCGTCATTTTTTCGAAGTTCGACACTTTGGATTTTCAATTTTTTTGTCTCAAAAAAAACTTCAACTAAAACCGTATTTAACCCCACTATTCCCATATTGTGCCCACTTATTCTTCAAATTTTTTTTTTTCGATTTAAAAAATAAGTTTTTTCAAATTTTGCTTATTTTCTTAAACTTTGCACTAAAACGATTTTGGTTGGCTTTTATAACCTCAAAAGTAAAAAAAACATAAACTGTATTAATAAAAGTAAAATTATTTTATTTAAGTATAATGTTTTATAATTTATACAATCTCAATATTCTAATTATTTGCGTTGATTCAGCGATTGTTTCCTCGGTTTCTTGATCACACAGTGTTGTTTGGACTTTTGTGATGAAGAAAAGGACTTTACCTCCATAACAGAATTCAATAACGGTGTGATTTGATGATTTTTTGAAGTGAAACTTCTTTATCGGCGTTGGAAAAAATTTACCGTCACATTTTTCCGTTACGCGCCATCTTTTTTGTATTCATGTCTATGATAATAAAATCCTTTTGTTTAAACTTTATCTAATTTAACTTTATTTTTTAATATATTAATGAAATTGTTTGCCATAAAGAAAGAAAGGGTTTTTTTTTGTTTTTTTTTTTTTTTTTTTGTTTTTTTTTTTGTTTTTTTGAAGTGAAACTTCTTTATCGGCGTTGGAAAAAAATTTACCGTCACATTTTTCGGTTACGCGTCACATTTTTCCGTTACGCGTCTCTCCATATTTTTTGTATTCATGTCTATGATAATAAAATCCTTTTGTTTAAACTTAATCTAATTTAACTTTATTTTTTAATATATTAATGAAATTGTTTGCCATAAAGAAAGAAAGGGTTTTTTTTTTTTTTTTTTTTAAGTTGCATATAGATCATTTTGCGAAAAATAAGGCCTTAAACAAGTTTCACTTCTTACGTGTGTACACTAGTACACGCACACATTTTTTTTTTCTTTTTTTTTTGTTTTTTTTGGTTTTTTTGGTTTTTTTTTTGTTTTTTTTTTTATTTTTTTTTTATTTTTTTTATTTTTTTTTTTAACCAATTTCTGGAAAGTTGCATATAGATCATTTTGCGAAAAATAAGGCCTTAAACAAGTTTCACTTCTTACGTGTGTACACTAGTACACGCACACATTTTTTGTGTTGTTGGTATCGGTTTAGCACTTTTGAAATTTTATTCGTTAAATAAAAAAGTTTTTAAAGCAACTATTTCGCGGAAAAAGACAAAACTAAAAAAAATTAAAAAATTGAGAACACTTTACCTAAAAAAATATTTGAAGTTAACAAAAATAATTTTACTCTTATTAATACAGTTTATGTTTTTTTTAGTTTAATTTTTTTTTTACTTTTGAGGTTATAAAAGCCAACCAAAATCGTTTTAGTGCAAAGTTTAAGAAAATAAGCAAAATTTGAAAAAACTTTTTTTTTTCAATTGAAAAAAAATAGAAGAATAAGTGGGCACAAAATGGGAATAGTGGGGTTAAATACGGTTTTAGTTGAAGTTTTTTTTGAGACAAACAAATTGAAAATCCAAAGTGTCGAACTTCGAAAAAATGACGGTTTTCTTGAAAAAACTAAAATATTTTAATGTTCTTTACTTCTGAAAATTTTTTTGAATTTTTTTCTAAAAACTACATTTAAAAACAAGAATAAACAAAAAAAAAAAGTGCCAAAAGGTCAATTTGTGTCAAAGTTATAGCAATTTGAAAAAAAAAGAGCGTTTTTTTTTTAAATTCGTAACTTTTTTGGGTTGGGTAAAAAAATCTGAAAAAATTCAGAAAAATGTTATTGGTAGGGTAGAAAATAATACCAAATTTTTAGCCAAATCGAAAGGGGTCGAAAAAAAAAACTCGCTGATTTGGCATGGAATGCCCCATAGATAAATGTCGAGCATTATAATAATAAATCAATACTTGTCCTAATGTTAATGGCCTTTTAAATATATTATTGACATAAAATACTTATATATTTTTAATGTCACTCTTTAAAAATATTTGTTTTATTGTCAATAAATAATCGCATTAAAACGTTAATGAATGTCATGGCCTTGGAATTACATTACTCCATTCGAAGGAACACTGTCATTCTCAGTATCAGTAAATAAAGTAAAAGTAAAAAAATAAAAAGTACTAAAGTACTAATGTCAGAACAATTTTTAAAAAACTGTGACGTCACTCGGTTTGATTGGTACTTCTGTTGATGTGATAACAACGATGACATTGTTGATGTTATGTTTCTTTATTAAAAGACGAATGATATTAAATTTTTGTATATTAAATGGCATAACAGAAGTATTGGAATGCATATATTTTGGTGTAGCCTGGTGTACGGCCCGAGTTGTTGAATGTTGTACGTTTGTCGGCAGCGGCCGCCTCCACGTCCATCATAGCGACGAGCTCGTGGTCCGGCGCGTACGCCGCCGAGTTCCCCCACTGACCCCCCACGCATCACCACATACCACAACCTCATGGTAACTATAATAAACTGTTTCCTTGTAATATATTATGCCATAAATATATTTTTCACATGTTATTCATTACGTGACCTGTTTCCTAAACGCCTTCATCTAATTTTGATGTAAAATTCTAGGAAATTATGGCATATGTTAATTTTTTTAATTGAAACTTATACATTGCGGTAATGGGGCACCGGTCAAATGATATATCCTCTATAATGTGCAATATACAGTTTAACAAAAAAGGATACATGTTAATTGTAAATAATAATATAATGCTATGTTGATAATCATGGGTGTAACTAGTCCTTCATCTCCACACAAACCAACTCTTCCCACCTGAAAGCTCTTCTATATAAATTCCTAATGTTACGACATAAAGGTTGCAAGTTCTTGATACCTAATACCATACAAAAGTGTAAAACGCGTGCAAACTCCAAAGATTACATACATTTTCACACGCAGTTCTATTTGCCACACTTATTGAAGTGAAACTTCTTTATCGGCGTTGGAAAAAATTTACCGTCACATTTTTCCGTTACGCGCCATCTTGTTTGTATTCATGTCTATGATAATAAAATCCCTTTGTTTAAACTTTATCTAATTTAACTTTATTTTTTAATATATTAATGAAATTGTTTGCCATAAAGAAAGAAAGGGTTTTTTTTTTTGTTTTTTTTTTTTTTTTTCTGGAAAGTTGCATATAGATCATTTTGCGAAAAATAAGGCCTTAAACAAGTTTCACTTCTTACGTGTGTACACTAGTACACGCACACATTTTTTTTTTATATTAAATGTTCAGTGCATAGATCATCCAATTTGTGCCTATGAAATAAATGTTCTTACTTGTGACATAAAATAATATAACAATTGTCCAATATTTTTAGTATTGTGATGATTTTCGGATAAAGCACATATAAAATACATATAAATACATATAAAACATAAGTGTTTTCCAAATGTATGATCTATTTTTTTGAAATAAGTCTGAAGTCTAAACAGCTTGATGGATTGACATGTGAAGTTGTCATTAGATTTACCTAAATTATGGGAGTGTCACATTTGATAAAGATAAAAATGTAGAAATTATATAAATAATCTTTTTTATATATTAATATTAAATGAATATAACAAAAAAAAATTGTATGATCTGCGTTTAGGGTTTGGGAAGGTTCGTGTCGGCTAGCTACTTCCATTTAATTCACTCATGAAATAGATAAATGAACAACACAGACAGACAAGTACCATTTGGACATTGTTGAATTGTAAAAAAACATATTTTTATAGTAGATTCTGAACTTATGTAACGTTTAGTTTTTTTAAGTGTCCCATACGAATGAAATTATAGCGGACGCTGACTTTGTATTCTTTATGATTGTATAAAGGATGACTTTATGTGATACATACACATTGTAAATAAGAATTATTGTAAAACACATACATTAGAATGTACATTTGAAATTATTTACAATAAACAATGGACTGTACAAGATTGTCTTTAACTGTTCCCCTAACCATAGCTTTAAATCAATCTATACCGATTAGTAGTCTCTTGAAATATTGCGGCCTTGTTAGAAATACTATATCAAGGTTTCTCAAAGTGGGATACGCGAACCCCTAAAATTTGTTGAGCGCTTGCGGTTATCAAACAGAATCCATTTTTCATCGCAGGTAACAATGCGGTTCAAAATTCCTTCATTTGTGTGTCTGTTGAGCAGTGCAAGGCACGTCTCGACGCGTACTTCGCGCTGGCGATCATTGAGTTCGTGGGGCACCCATTTGTCAAGCTTTTTTACCTTGCCAATTTGACGCAAATGGACCAATATTGTTTTGACGCTAACGTCGAAAGCTGCTGCTAATTCAGCCGTAGATTGTGTATCATCAGCTTCCACAATCGCCTTTAATTCGTCATTGTCGACCAAAGTCTTCGGACGACCGCGAGGTTCATTTTTCAGGTCGAAATTCCCAGAACGGAAGCGAGCAAACCAATAACAGGTGGTGCGTTGGTTTGTAGTGTTAGCTCCGTAAACGTCGTTGACGTTGCGTGCCGCTTGTGCCGCGTTGCTGCCACGACGGTACTCATATTCCATAATTACTCGAATTTTTAACGTATCCATGATGACAAAAAAGATTGAAATGCGATGAAAATGTAACACTAATCAATAAACAAATGACTACTTTTGGAAAAAGAATTCCATGTTTTTAAAATAAAATAAATTTGAAATTAGAATTCTTACCCAAACAAAAATTATTTTGATTTGATATGGCCAGTACTGCAGAATGGCAATTTCATAGGTAAAGACCTGTTATATAATAAAAATAAAGGGTATTGTTGCTTTTTTTATTTTCAGTATCCGTATCAAGTACATACCGAGCTCTCGGCTGTTCAATAATCTGATATAAATAAAATGATAAGAGGTACGCGTTGTCAGTGCATCACGCAAAAACTGGATAGATCTCAGATCTCAAACAAAGTTTTTTCGTTTCAGATATTTGGTACTTATCAAAAATAAAAATCACGATATCTTACAGAATAAAGAATAAGTGGAATTGTTACATCGCGTATCGACGTACAAAATCGGTGTCGCCAAAATCATACAAACAAAATATACAGTTAGGAATTAAGTTAACTAATATCCGTATCTAAATTAAGGTCTTTGGTTTGGCCATAAGCCTTATTTTTGTTTGATGTAAATCAGTATAAGGCCTTTTTAATTCAAAACTTGAACAGTATACAAATCCGGCTACGTGCTGTTAAATGTTGCGTTAATACATGTAAAGTATTATGTATCGAGTTTCGTTACTATTACGATTGCCATTAGTACGATGTATATAGACTGCGTTCCACTAAGTGCTCACAACGCTCACGACCGCGAGTTTTCCCGCTCCACTTACTTGCGGGCGATACAATCGTACATCCAAATGGAACGCATAATGGGGCGTTTTGAGCATTTAGGTAAATAATACAAATGGCGATCTAGAAATAATAAAGCAAAATCTTTAAGAGGTTGTCTTAACAGTAAATTGTAAAAATTGATTTAAGTATATTGAAAGAAAAATGTATAATTCAATTTTTAAGCTATTGCATAGCTTCTATCGCGGGCCTTGAGCGTGGGGACCGAATCCAGAAATTCCGTAACGAAAAAAACCTAACACACCCCACTCCGACCGGCACAGTGGTGATACTTTTTAGTTTTTCCATCTATCGATAAATACCAGAACTTTTAATGACTTTTTGAAATATCACGCTTGTCTCTTTAGATCAGCAACCTGCCTTTAGGTGGCATTGGTTGTATTGGAAAACTATCGTAATCAGCTATTTGTGAGAAAGTATATATGTGTATAGGTATTTATCATCTATGTACAACAGTGAATATCTGTACTCGTATAATTTGTGTACAAAATGTTTTAAATATGAATAAACAAAGTGCATTTATTAATGAAGAAAGTCACGAAAAAATTGTGAATGAAAGTGAGTTAGTACTCTATATACATTCATTGTATTATTATTATCACAAATGCAGTATTATTTTTTGAAATAAAAAGAAAAAAATTAATTAATTTTTTAATTATTTTTTTTTTAATTACTGCATTAATAAAATAAATAAATAATTATAATTGCACAAGTTGATAAAAAATGCTATGCAATAGCTTTACCGTGGCAGTCTCCGAGTGCCACACGTCTTTTTTTATATTTCATTTTAGTGCAGTATTTAACTAATTTGCATTCAAATAAAATAATAATGTCTTTTGAAGCAACAGTATATTTGGTGATAATTGTATATAATAGGTCTTTACCTATGAAATTGCCGTTTTGCAGTACTAGCCGTTTCAAATCAAAATAATTTTTGTTTGGCTAAGAATTCTAATTTCAAATTAATTTTATTTTAAAAACATGGAATTCTTTTTCCAAAAGTAGTCATTTGTTTATTGATTAGTGTTACATTTTCATCGCATATCAATCTTTTTTGTCATCATGGATACGTTAAAAATTCGAGTAATTATGGAATATGAGTACCGTCGTGGCAGCAACGCGGCACAAGCGGCACGCAACATCAACGACGTTTACGGAGCTAACACTACAAACCAACGCACCACCTGTTATTGGTTTGCTCGCTTCCGTTCTGGGAATTTCGACCTGAAAAATGAACCTCGCGGTCGTCCGAAGACTTTGGTCGACAATGACGAATTAAGGGCCATTGTGGAAGCTGATGATACACAATCTACGGCTGAATTAGCAGCAGCTTTCGACGTTAGCGTCAAAACAATATTGGT
The DNA here is from genome assembly GCA_036509395.1 of Antheraea yamamai. Taxonomy (NCBI): domain Eukaryota; kingdom Metazoa; phylum Arthropoda; class Insecta; order Lepidoptera; family Saturniidae; genus Antheraea; species Antheraea yamamai. The sequence goes on from AP028438.1 coordinate 22,366,565, forward strand.
CCATTTGTGTCAAATTGGCAAGGTAAAAAAGCTTGACAAATGGGTGCCTCACGAACTCAATGATCGCCAGCGCGAAGTACGCGTCGAGACGTGCCTTGCACTGCTCAACAGACACACAAATGATGGAATTTTGAACCGCATTGTTACCTGCGATGAAAAATGGATTCTGTTTGATAACCCCAAGCGCTCAGCAAGTTGGTCGGATCCTGGTTGAGCACCTAAACAACGCCCTAAACGAAAACTTACCCCTAGAAAAGTGAAGGTCACTGTTTGGTGGTCTAGCGCGGGTGTGATTCATCACAGCTTCTTACCAAACGGGGTGAGCATTACTGCAGATGTGTACTGTGAAGAACTGAACACAATGATGGAGAAGCCGGCACATCTCCAACCAGCATTGGTCAATCGCTCGTCTCCGCTGCTCCTGCACGACAACGCGCGACCTCATACTGCACAGCAGACGGTCTCCAAGTTGCAAGAACTGGGGTTGGAAGTTCTCCGTCATCCGCCCTACTCACCAGACCTTGCGCCTACAAACTACTACTTTTTTCAGAATTTGGATAACTCCTTGGCGGGAAAAAAATTAAATACCCGAGGGGCAGTACAAAATGCCTTTGAAGAATTTGTTGCCTCCCGTCCAGCTGGTTTCTTTAAGAAGGGCAACAATAAACTGCCACTGCGTTGGCAAAGATGCATTGATTGCATGGGTGATTACTTCGATTAATACAAATAAAAAATACATGAAAAAAATTCGTTTAAATTTTTTCATACAAAACGGCAATTTCATAGGTAAAGACCTAATATTATTGAACTATGTTATGAAAGTGTTCAAAAGATATATTTTGCTCATTTAACTTTATTTACTGAAAAATCATAAAATATATTTTTTAGTTTAATAAAAAATATTAAATTATCATTAAGTGATTATAAATTAATTTTCTCTCAGAATTTAACGATACCAAACATTTTTAAATAGAATTTAAAATTATCAAAACTTAATTAACATATTTCATGTAAATATATTAATAAATTTAATTAACCATTAAATACAATATGTTATTTAATATAAATATTCTACTGCATCAAATAGAGACATTTTTACGGTCGCCATCTTTATTGAAAATCCCGCCAATTTTGTCAACACTCCCATCAACCCATCTCCAGACATGGGACGTCGTGAGCTTCGCGTGAGCGTGTGTTATGACGTCATTAATGACGTTTTCGGCACGACCGCAACGCTCGCGGTCATCTAGACTGCGTTCCACTAGACGCTCACAACGCTCACGCTCACGACCGCGAGTTTTCCCGTTCCACTTAGTTGCGGGCGTTACAATTGTACACCCAAGTGGAACGCATAATGGGGCGTTGTGAGCGTTCAGGTAAATAATACAAATGGCGATCTAAAAAAAATAAAGCAAAAGCTTTAAGAGGTTATGTCTTAACAGTAAATTGTAATGATTATTACGTAAATTGATTTAAGTATATTGAAAGATAAATATATAATTCAATTTTTATATTTAATTTTAGTGCAGTATTTAATTAATTTGCATTCAAATAAAATAACAATGTCTTTTGAGGCAACAGTAGAATATTTGGTGGTAATTGTATATATTATGGAACTAGGTTTTATAAAAGTGTACAATATATAGTGTATAAAAGTGTAAATGATATAATTTTCTCATTTAACTTTATTTATTATAAAATCATAAAATATAATTTTTATTTAATAAAAAATATTAAATTATCATTAAGTAATAATAATTTCTGAGAATATAACGTTTGCAAACATTTTTAAATATAATTTAAAATTATCAAAACTTAATTAACATATTTCATGTAAATATATTAATAAATTTCATTGATCCATTAAATACAATATGTTATTTCGTATAAATATTCTACTGCATCAAATAATGACATTTTTACGGTCGCCATCTTTATTGAAAATCCCGCCAATTTTGTCAACGCTCACATTGACCCATCTCCAGACATGGGGCGTCGTGAGCTTCGCGTGGGCGTTTGTTATGACGTCATTAATGACGTTTTCGGCAGGACCGCAACGCTCGCGGTCGTCTAGTGGAACAGCTAAAAGGTTGTTGTGAACGTCTTGTGGAACGTGCCCCTAGTGGAACGGCTAAAATGCTGTTGTGAGCGTTGTGAACTTCTTGTGGAACGCGCCCAATAACGAGGGGGATTCAAATAAGGATGTAGCAACTGTTTATTTAAAGGATTAGTTATTGATGATGTATTGTGGTGATAATTTTCATTTAATTAATATTGCTTGAGATTAAACAAAATTGTAATGCTATTAAAATATTATAATTTCTAAAATTATTGCTTATTGATAATTTTTATAACATTAATTTCTAAATTTAATATACTTACTGTGTACAATTTTCATTAAGATCAGCTTAAAATAAATAAACAATATATATTTTTAAATGAAAAGTCCTTTAGGTGTATTGAGCGGTATTTTTGGTAGGAAATAAAGTTATGGTTTCGCGTCATGACGTGCTAGTAAAGCGTGACCGAGCGTATTGCGCTTGCGCGGCTTGCGTCAGACTAGCGACGCGTAATATAGCGGCCTGTGTATGTCTGATGTATTGTATTGTATTGAAATTGTGCAGCCCACAATATATTTGATTCATTAAAAACTGTATCACTTTTATTTCACTAATCACTGTCCTTGGAATACTGGCTGTACCCGCAGCTCCGCACGCGTTTTTTTATTCGTATAAAAAAATTATAGAAATTGTAAGACTATGTACAATTATAGAAATGCTCTTTAAAAGCAATTGTAAGTGCGACACGCACGCCACTTACAGTAACAAGTAACGTGTACATTAGATATATAAATACTAACAGCGTACCAAATGAGGTTTGTAATCAGCAACATATTTGGAACCTTAACCCACAATATAACAACCTCAGTGCTCACTTACACTGTATAAGGAACTAATGAAACAATAACTTAAAATATTATTATAAAGATTTACATTTACATTACATTTAATATACATTGCCATTATAATTAAGATTTTGTGACTATACAAAAAGTATTATGGAACTCTTTACGTAATACGTTTATAATCTAAGATCTTATTAGGAAGACCTCTATATCATTAAAGTTATTAATGATTATAATGTCGAATTGTAAACCATAAGATGATAATCAGTTCTCTAATTAAAAATAAAGAAATCTTGCTATATGAAAATGCAGACAAAGTCGCATGTAACAGCTAATTTAAAATAGAATAACCTCAATTACTTTTTATAAGGTTCGCTATCTACCAGTGAAAATCCCGTGAAGATCGGTCTGTTTTGGTGATAGCACAGCGGGCGAAGCCACGGTTAACAGCTAGTCTAAATTAAAATAAATTAAATCACTTTTATAAGGTTCGCTATCTACCAGTGAAAGTCCCATGAAAATCGGTCTTACTGTTTGGGAGAAAGCAATGTGGGCGAAGCCACGGTTAACAGCTAGTATAAACTAAAATTGCCTAAATTACTTTTTGTAAAGTCAGCTATCTGCCAGTAAAAGTCTCGTGAAAACCGGTCTAACCGTTTTGGAGATAGCACTAAGATCGAAGCCACGATTAACAGCTAGTATAAACTAAAATTGCTTGAATTACTTTTTATAAGGTCAGCTATCTGCCAGTGAAAGTTTTGTGCAGATCGGTCAAACTGATTTGGAGATAGCACTGCAGGCGCAGCCACGATTAACAGTTAGTATAAATTAAAATTGCCTAAATAACTTTTTATAAGCTCAGCTATCTGCCAGTCAAAGTCTCATGAAGATCGGTCAAACCGTTTTGGAGATAGCACTGCAGGCGAAGCCACGGTTAAGATCTAGTCTAAATTAAAATAGACTATATTACTTGTTATGATGTCCGCTATCTGCTGGTGAAAGTTCCGTGAAAATCGGTCCAATCTTTTTGGATATAGCATTGCAGACGAAGCCGCGGTTAATAGCTAGGCTAATTTAGAGTAACCTAAATAACCCGCTATAATTTCAGCTACCTGCCAGTGAAGTTTCCATCAAAATCGGTCCAGCCCTTTCTGAGATTACGCGGAACAAACAGACAGACAGACATATCGACAAAAATTTTAAAAATTGCATTTTTGTTATCGGTAGCGTGTATACTTTCGTACCCAATCAGTAAAAAAAAATTATTTTGATATTACATACAGACACTTCATTTTTATTATACACACATCAAAAAAGTCTAAGCAACATGCGTGATATTACAAATTTTACCATTTATATTAATTAATTTCTAAGTATTTACTCAAACAAAGTGCGTAGGTAAGTAAACTTTTTTGTTATAGATGACATACTGGCTGGTTGTAAAAAAAATTTGATTATGTTTTGTTTTTTCATAAAATTCAAATGACTGCGAATTTGTTTGAATTTAAATGCGTTTTAATTGCTACGTTTAGTCTTGATTTTATAATTTTACCAACCATTTAAATAAAGTTAGCGACAAAATTGAATTGTTAGATATTCTTTACGTCATGAAGCGACGTCATTTGATGGCAGATGAAATGCAAAGAGCTGTAGGGATGTTGCAAGCGGGAAGTAATCAATCTCAGGTATCTCGACATTTTGGCATTCATAGAAGTGTTATTTGTCGTCTTTGGCAGCGCTACAATAATACAGGAGAACCCGCTGAACAGCATCCAGGCCGTAAATGGAGTACAACCACTCGGCAAGACCGGTACATACAACTGACTGCAAGACGCCAGCCGATGTTAACCGCTCGAGAGATAAGTTTGAGGCTACAAATTTCAAGTGGTGTTGATGTAAGTCCTCAAACTGTGCAAAATCGACTGCATGAGTACGGCCTACGAGCTCGACTCCCAATCAGGTGCCCACCGATACGTCACGGGAATCGCGCTCGTCGATATGAATGGTGTAGAGAACGCATAGCATGGACCCAGGAACAATGGGATAAAATTATGTTTTCCGATGAGTCGAGATTCGGGTTTAAGCCTGATACAAGAAGGGTGCGAGTGTATCGTCGGCCCGGAAATACTGAAAGGCTCAGGTGCGTTCAGGAAGTTCATCCATACAGCGGCTCAACAGTTATGGTATGGGCGGGTATTATGAAGAACAGGCGAACTGAGCTCGTTTTTGTAAATGGAAACATGAATGCTGAAAATTACATTGAGGATATTCTCAGACCTTATGTCTACCCATTTGCACAAACCTTTGGCTCCGATTTTAGGTTAATGCATGACAATGTGCGTTCACATACAGCTCGGCGAACCAGTGAATACTTTGCAACGGAGAACATCCGGGTATTGCCCTGGCCTGCACAATCGCCAGATCTCAACCCCATCGAGCACGCATGGGACATGCTCCAGAGACGTGTTTTGAAGGACTTGGACGGAGCGACAACAACCCAACAGCTGAAGGATTTGCTACAATTCCATTGGGAGCGAATACCGCAAGATGACATAAACAGTCTCATTAATTCAATGAATAATCGTTGCCGACAAGTTCTGAATAGCAGAGGAGACCATACTTTGTATTAAATTGTTCTATCCTTTCACAATAAATATATTTTCTTTAGAAATTTCATTTTGTAAGAAAAAAGTTTAGTTTCTTATGTATCTTAGTTTCTACAGTATATTCTAATATTGTTCATTTCTGTTATTAAAAGAACTTATAAAGACAACAGATGTTATTTTTACATCATAGAACCCTAAAGATATTATTTTAAAAATAAAATACAACGTTATAATGTGAAGAACCATCCTAAAATTTAAATCAGTACATGTTGCTTAGACTTTTTTGATGAGTGTATGTATAGAATAGAAGACTATAGCTTTAATTAGATCATTTATATGAGTATTGTTAGGTTTGGGAAGTACGATTGAAATACCGGCTGAACACAATACAAGTAATATTTCACACATTGGTTATTTACTTGTTTACACAGTTTGGATATACACTTTTGTAGATCGTTATATTTATAACTATAAACAGTCGCACATACAGACTAATAATCCGGTAGATGCCGAATTTCCTATATAATATACTAGCTTCTGCTCGCGTCTTCGTCCGTGTGGAATAGTTTCTTTGGGCTAACGTTAACTTTAACTCGCGACTTGGTTTACGTAGAAGGTGAAAATATTTTTAAATAATACATACGATAACTTTGATTTTGAAACGTTCTTCATTGGTGTTTCGCTCCTATTGGTTTTAGCGTGATGATATATAGCCTATGTATTGGATAAAATACTTCTATATTTTACATTGATATGGAAGGGTTCGGCTTATCGAATCCAAACATTGATGTTTTTTGAACATTTAACAGCTCTACGCGCTACTTGTAGGCACCGCCCTAGTGATTAATGACAGCTACTGTCGTAGATCTCAGTATATAGTATCTTATCTATGGTACAGTGCAACTGGAGGAGGTTCTGGTTTTATATTATGTACTCTGTGTCTTGCATAACAAGAAACAAAACTTATTAAGACGAAGACTCCACCCACAAACACGTCTGTATTATTTGTGCAGAAAACTCTTTCTGTAGAGTTGTAATTTAGGTCTTCTGTCATAAAATTGTTTCAGCAGAAATGAGTGAAAAATATAAGAATGATGAGATCACTATCCGGCAAGCAAATAGAGAGGATATGAAGGCTGTAGCAGAAATGATACAGGTATAAAACCAATTGTTGTAGCCTAATATTATGAATAATATTTCTTTCTAATTATTAGGTCATATAACAATATACAGTCTAAAAATTTCAAAGCAATGGAATTCAATTTTATCATCAGCATTTGTCTTATTCTTGTTATATTTGGATATATATTTTTTATAATCATATCTATAACTATATAATTAAATAATAGTTTCACATGGTTAGTGAATGAAACTACACATTATATAAAAATATATTAAGCAAAAATTAGGTTAAATGAGAGTTTTTATTTAACAATATTTTATATGAAAAAGATGTGATTACTTTGATATGTAACACATGTTGTCCAAGTTATTCTTTAGTTTCTTTTCTACTGTTGATAATCTTATACCTAACATAGCTTGAACACTGTTGAATCGCTGGCTTTTTATTCAACACTAGCTGACCCATGCAACTTCATCTGCTCCAAATTGGTTATTACCTGTAGCAATTTTCTTTTCAAACATGAAAAATCTTGAAAAACCTAAAACCGGATTGTAGCGACACTTACCGTGTCCAATTGTGAATGCAAACTATAGTATATATATTGGCAAGAAATGTCTTCCCGTTATCCCCAGGGTTGCTCCTGTGGCCCTCACCTCTACGCACCATTTACTATCCTCCCAACAACGAAATTATTTTACCAGCTTATAGTGTTTATATTTTATTTTATCTTCTAACCAACTCCATCAATTAACATGCTGTAAAAAGTAAACTTTATCTCCATGAAATTTTCATTTTCATTTAGCTATTTGTTTTAATAAGAATTTGTAAAGTATACATGAAACCTGTATCTAATAACTTTAGTAATTGGTAATTTTAACATTTATTTTCAATTTTTTCTGCTGAGATAATAAACTTAGTTATATGGGGTCTCGTATTTTTTTGTAAAGCTAACAGTAATTAATTTTGCTATGAGTTTTATTCCTTTGTTTCAAATCATTCCAGTAACACATGCCATATTATACAATTTTGCTAATTTGAATTACATTTATTGTGGTTGATTATTGAAAATATATATTTTACAAAATAAAAAGTAGTCTAATGTAGCTTTCTAACAATGAAAGAATTTTCAAATTGGATCAATAGTACCAGAGATTACCCCAATATCCAATCTCATAAACGTCAACTTCAACTGTTTAATATTGTAGTTTCATAGATATGAGCTCTACCAGTCTCAAATCGGTAATGGGAAAGTCACTTTATAGGTAGTATTAAATTTTTATTATATAACTAGCTGACCCGGCGAACTTCTATTCTACAACATATTTTCTGAATTCCTAAAGGACTTTGTTTTATGACAAAATTAAAAAAAAATAAACAATCGCTCCTGTTTTCAATAGGACCCTATTTTGAAATAAAGTTTAAAATAAAATAATAGGACTGTATATATTCATCATATTAATTTGTTTATTGACAAACATTGGAATACATTTGTTTGTCAATTAATTAAATGAATTTTATTAATAATTTCACACATTTATTTACTCAATTATGGTAAATAAATTCTATTCTTAAAATTATTCTCATATTCTATTTTAATGCCTTGTAATGTACAATATTTTTGGTTTTTCCTTTTTGAGAAAAAACATATAGGGCTGATGGTTTGCCGACTCTTGAGCATGCAACGTACAACTGCCCATGCGAGAAACATGGCAATTGAAGGTTTATTCCACACACTTCTTGGCCTTGAGATTTATTAATTGTCATTGCGAATGCAAGGTGCACTGGAAACTGGACATGTTTGAATTCAAAAGGATAGTCTTTACTTCTCGCCATTTAAGCCAAGCTGCGGCTATCCGGTGCTGAATTTTGCCATCAATGTTGCCAGATCTATCAATTAAATTCCCCAAATACTTATATTCGTCACAGAAGTTGACCATTTGTCCATCGATTGAAATTGGAGTATTGTCGCTGGTATCTGGTGCATTAATCGACATATACTGGGTCTTAGCAATATTCAGCATTAGGCCGCCGGCCCGTAACTGGTGCTTCCATGTCAACAGTGCTGCTGTAACTCAGTACGGCTCTCAGTGCAGATAGCTACATCGTCTGCGTGTATAAAAGTCCACACTGCTAGATTTTGCGCTACTTCGGTAAGTGAATCCGAGACCAAGCAAAACAGGAAGGGGTTCAGTACAGAGCCTTGGTAAACGCCTTCCATAACCGGTATCGGTTTCGTCTCACCCGCACATTGTACGTACCACAGATCTCACATCCCTATACATGTCAGCAATGATGTTTATATACTTTTCGGGGACATTCTTTTTTCGAAGGCTCCACCAGATGGTATCCCTCGGGACACGATCAAATGCCTTTTCCATGTCTAGAAATGCGATGTACATCTGTCGGCGTTTAGCACGATACTCCTCAGCAATCGTGTTTAGAGCGAACATTGGACTGATGGTAGACAAGCCAGGTACGAAGCCATAATGATTTTTAGATAACGAGCACTCAGATCTTAAGCGGCTATCAATCACTCTCTCATAGAGCTTTATGGTATGGCTCAAAAGCTTTTGTAAATTGGAATTATGGTGCTCAATCTCCAAGCGTCTGGCATTTTGGCAGAGAGTAACATACAGTTGAAAACGTCAGTGAGCAGTACGATTCCTCGCTCTTCTGGGGATTTCCAAGCTTCCACTTGGATACCATCAGGTCCGATGGTTTTCTTGTAGGACATGTTTTGTAGGGCTATCTTAACTTCACTCGGATGTATTGGAGGTATGAGCCCTAAATTTTTCTCCACTTCTGGGCATTGATGAGGGTTCAATAGCTGTTCGTAATACGTTGCCAGGCGGTTATAATGTCCCGATCTCTATATAACAGATCACCATTTAGAGCTTTGATAGTTTTACACCTAACAGGATCGCTGTTGCTCCAGTTACGCTGTTTAGCGAGCTTGTAAATATGCTTTTGGCCTTCTTTACTGTCTAAGATTGCATAACATAATTATCACCAAGCCAACCTTTAACTGCAAATTGTGTGATGGTAATCCTGGCAAATCCAATGAATTTAGAAAGTCAGTTGGATAATTGGCTACTTCACTTGTATCGATAATGGAATTGATCAACTGAAATGATTTTGTGTCCATCAATTTTACTCTTAAATGTTTAAATTTAAGTCATCTACATCCTTAGTTTTTGCTGCTAAAATGGCTCGTTTGCTCAACCAAGCATGATTTTTATAATTCACACCAATATTTGAGAACACTTTTAATATTAATTCTTCCTTTGAAGTTGTGAATTGACAAAAATTTGGTGGAAATGAAATAAGGCCAGTTGAAGCGTCAACAGGAATTCTCCCGTTGCTAATGTCCAATAATGCATTTGAAAACACTTCTGCTGATATGTCATTTTGCAACTCCACTCGCATATTGGTTGTTAATTTAATTTTTTTTACGTATCCATAAAATTGATGCCCCTGAATATAAGTAGCAATGGATATGTATATTAATATGTTATATACAGAATAATCAATACCTTAAAAGTTGTTTTTTTTTCGAACTGACTACGCTATTGACCTATCAACGTCTTAACAGCTTCACCGGACTACTAGGGCGAGCGCTTAAGGCACTCAGCCGATTTTATTTAGGCAACCAGTTAAAGGACGCACGACACACCTCGGCTTGGGCTGTTGCCTGATACATGCAATTCGCGACCTATCTTTTTTTTTTGTCGAGGGGAAAATCCTACATATGATACACCTCACGCCGCCGGGGGCCAACGTGAGAGTTATGCCGGACTCCTATCGACTAAAAACCCCTCGGCCGCTGAGCGCGAATGTGGACCAGGGTGTAGGGTGATGACTAGCAAACTCCACTGCCCTGGCCACGCGCTTGGGTCACCCGTGGATGGTAAAACGGGGAGGCCCACCTCTCAGGAGGTATTCTTCCTCTACTCCTCACATGGAGCAGCGGCTAAAGCCTTGCTCTCTCACTACGCTCCAACGCCCACGCCGGACATTCCTCCACCGTGTGCTGGGCCGTATCCATGTCACATCCGTCGCAGTGGTGACATTTTGGGGTCGCCTCCCTGCGGGCTGTTTGGTGCTGGTACTTACCAAAACAGCCGTGGCTCGTAAGCACCTGCACCAACCGGAATGTGAGCGCTCCGTGCCTCCTATTAAACCACTCCACTAAAACTGGACGGATGGCCTCGATGGTCCTTAGACCCGCGGCGGGTGCAGAGAGCCTTTCCCTCCACAACGTCAGCATCGCCATACGCAAGTAGGACCTGTGAGCCTCATCTTCTCGGGGCGCGATAGTCTCACCTCGACTCAGCCTTTCGACTCGCCACCTATACATCGCAGCATGCATGTGTGCCAATATATCCCATGGTGGGGAGCCCGCCAGTAGACACGCCGCCTCATACGACACGGTAGGATATCCGCGGATGACCCTGACGGCCATTACTCTGTGTAACTTCGGCAGTACCGCAGAACTGGTGGCCGTCAGAGCCTCGTGCCATAAATTCGCGACCTATCTGAGCTAACCTAAGCTAAGCTAACTATTCATACATATATGAGTTGTTGAAACATATATGTGTACCAAGCATATATACCTCAACAACTCTTATTTACATTTCGTATCGGATAAATTTCTAAACTATTTCAGTTTTATAAAGGAAAAAAATAAAACCCTTCCACTTTCATGTGTAAGCGTGTATGCGTGCATGTGTGTGGAGGTAATATGTGTAATGTTGTCGCAGTGATGTAAGCTTTGTGTCACTGTATCGCGCGAGCAGCGCAATCAAGGGCTCCACGCCGAGGGAACGGACCTAGACTTGAGCCGCTGCCGAGAGGGGCCCCATCAGGTCCTTAAAAGTTGGATTGAAACCACGTTGTACAGTAACATTTGCACCAAATGATGTCATTTGGAACATACTGTTGTAATTTTGTATATATCCAACCCACATTCACATTTTGAGCTGTCCCTGATTCTGAGCTCTGCAAGATGGACTGGAGAGCACACATCTACCGATAGATCGTCAGTTTACAGATAGTAGATACAGCAAGCTTGCAATAGTCACGAAACTTATAAAGCCATGGCTTGCCCGAAATGTTATTCTGATTATATCCGGAAGCGTATGATTTGCCTTTAATTTGGTTCGATACATTCCAGTTTGAGTTCCATGACGCAAACAAATCAGTCTTGTTTCGGAGAGGATAAATCCTAGCTTAGCTCAACAGCTTAATTACCTTGGATCCCACAATGTCCTGGTATGTATGGTATCAGGTCCTGCCAGAACTATATAAATTCCTAAACAATGACATTGATACAAATGGAATTTAATAATTATGATAACTGGGGACTTTACAAAAAATCGGACTGTGCTGAATCATTTGTAAACAACGAGAATCTGGTTGAAATCAATATGATAGTTTGGTCTAATTTATGTGATAGTACATATACGATAGCTTCTAATATAGCAACTACTTCACCTGTGTAGGTGGAGGATAAAGAAGGGTATTTGTTACCTATATATAATATTAATGTAGATAAAAATGATATACATATATAAGGTATCATATTGTCATATAAATAAATGTATTATTGCAAGCATACGAGTACATAAATGTCATAACCGAATGTCGCGAAATAAAAATAATAATTAAAGACAGTGTAAGCCATTTTAATCTAATGTGGCTAATTCGGAAGCCGAGAGGTAAAACAGCTAATTATATTTAATTAAAATATGTAAATTATGTCAAAATAATATTGAAATTTAGTGTCAAAAGTTCCAATAAGACCAAGAAACCCTTTATTTCCTTAAGCCAAACAATTTCGTCAATATATTAAAAAAAAAACATTAATATATACAGATTTTTTGAGCCAGGAACCCTCTCGGTCGTCCCCAGAACACCCTACTAAATTATTATCACAATCTGATCAGTAGTTTCGGCATGCATTGAGGACAAACAAACAAACATTGATTTTTGTATATAAAGATTATAAAAAGAAATATGAACAATTTGATTTATTGTGAATGCATCCTTTGTCTTGTAATAATATACAATGTTTTGGTACTTTCGTATTAAATGCACCGCACTCGCCGACCGCTAGTGCGGTCGGCTCGCGTTATCGTTTTTCGCAAGTCTAAACTAACCTAACCAAACCGAGATAAGAGAACAAACAATCGAAAAAAAAATTAGCTAACCGATTTATTTTGCTCCATTTTCCCGTCTTGATTCTGTTAGGTTAGGTTGGACTTGTGAAACAGCAGGCGTATTCCATCCCTTGCCTCCCTAACGAACCTTCAGGTGGCGGGCGCGGGGACGCCACTCACCGGTAGATGAAGGCCCGTGCGAACAGAGCACGGCATTTGACCGCCGCTCCACGTCCGCACCCTGTTTCACATTTGCGCTAAGCGGCCGAGGGGTTTTTAGCCGGTAAGAGTCCGACATAACCCTCACGCTGTCCCCCGGCAATGTGAGGGTATCCTAAGTAGGATGTTCCCCTCGTTAAAAAAAAAGACTTGTGAAACAAAGGCAGTAAGGCTGTAAGAAAATATTTTGTAGTGAAATGAAATTCCCTATAAAGAATTACTCCCATCTTTGTTTTACCATTTGCAATCATTGAGTTATATGTAGAAAAGATACTATTATACTTATATGGAAAATCTTCAACTAGTGTTAGCTTCTGAGTTATACACGCTCAATTCTGTAATATATTTTTATACTTACAATGTATTTTATTTATAAGTCCAAGAAAAATAGTTCATTTTTTTGGTGGAGTGTAATGTATATTGAATGTATATAAGTTATAATGAATATAAGTATTGAATACACAACAGGAACTTGCTGATTTTGAAGAGATGCCTGATGGACCAAAAATCAAGGAAAAAGGTGAGATTTAACATAATTTCTGCTAAGTACGAAAGATTGTATAGTTTTTGATTAATTTTATTACTTTGATATCAATCTGAAAAGTAATATTAAATGTTTTGTTTCATTTCCATGCTCTTATGTTTTTTGGTCACAGAAAGAGTATCTCGTGCACTGCCTGTTTAGATTTAGAGCGAGATGGCTTTGAGAGGCAACCTCCAGCTTTCCGGTGTAAAGTGGCTGAACTTGTAAATACCACACATAAACTGGTTGTTGGGTATGCGATCTATTTCTCCACATACTCAACATGGCAAGGTTTATCAATGATGCTGGAAGACCTTTATGTCAGATCAGATCATCGGCGGCGCGGTGTTGGACAGAAGCTGCTCCATGCAGTGATCAAGGTATGGGGTCTTTGAATTTACAAAGATGTAGGTTATTGTAATTGGCAATTCCACATATTCAAAAACGCCACTGTCGTTAGGAAGCTTCAGAAGCAGGATGTTCCCGGTTAGACTTCCACGTGCTTGAATGGAACCCGGCACGATCTTTCTATGAAGGGATGGGTGCTGTCAACCTCACCAGCACTGAGCAGTGGTGCTACTACAGATTGAGTGGAAACGCACTGCACAGTGCTGCTGCTGCTGCATGCGAGGTGTACAACCAGTGAACTTTACCAGCTCCAGCAACTTGGAGATCCTAAGCAATTTAGGCCCTAAGTTCTATAAATTATTATTGATGGCAACAATTTATGTTAATTCAAGAAAATAGTAAAGATATATAGAATTCATACATTTCTCTTTTACTATTTACTAAACCTAATTTCACTTTATAAAAGTGTAGCTATACTTAACAAATTTTATACCTATAGGCTCTGACTATGATAACACCTTCACTATACCTATTTCTTCTTTAAACATCAGTACCAGCTTTACTGTGCCCCATTGGAAAGGGTATGGTCAGTGAGATGCGTATTGATCATATGCAAACATCCTTGCTACTATAATAATTATTAAAATATAGAGTGCATTGGTAATTTTGAAAATGGGTATAATCCGAAAATATAAAAATTCAAACAAGCTTTACGATATTTTACAACTGGTTACATTAGTCTGGATGTTACATTGATTGCCCGCATTATATCAGTCGTCTTGAGTCGTGAGAAGCAACGGTTCGTGCGTGGTGTCCAGTTTTCTCAAATAAATATTTTTCGCGTCATTTTCGGTGATCCGTAATAACCACAATACATTATTTTCGAAATTCTAGTAGGTTAATATTTGTTTTTGTGAGGGTTCGTTGTATTTTGCATATTTTTGAGAAAAACATAACAAGTTAGAGGTGCTTTTAATTTTTTCTTCCGAAATACTCCTTAGTGGCTATTTGAGTATATAATAATTTCGCAATAACCCTGTATAGCATTTTCATGGTAATTGTCAGTGATTGTTGTTGTTTTGTTTGTCAAAATTGTTGATATTTTTTGTGAGAGGTAATTGCGATAGAAAAAGAAATATATACCTTCAGTAAAAACGGAATAAAAACCGTTTTTAATATTTTCGGAATAACCCCAATGTGGTTCGTAATTTACTCAACAACAAAAATGAAATTATTATTTTTTTATGTTCAATCGGAACAATACAACCACCTATTCAAATCAAATAGGTGTACATCTACCATAGACATACCATAGATATTAAGTAAAAATGACATTAAATATGAACGGCCATAAATATAGAATTACTTTGTATAATTCAATGAAATGGAGAACTCCAGCAATGTCATAGAAATTTGTCTCGAAATAACCCCCCCAATTCACCCGATATACATTTGGATTATATTAAGAATAAAATGAAAGTAAAATTTGATATGTGCTCAATTATATATTTCCTCTTATAATGTAAACAATAGAGATGTTTGCAGAGTGCAATTTCTTTTTGTAATATGTTTGAAAAGAATATAATATACATATAATTTTATATGCGTTAGATTCGTTTAAGTAGTTAATAAAATAATGCTCGATAAATTGAAATCTCTGTAAAGTTAAAAAAAAACGAATACATGAGATAACTGTGTACTGAGTATTTAACAAAATTGCGATGTTTACACTAAAACATTCCGTTATTATTGTAAACTACAATACAGTTGCATAAAGTACACAATAGTATTAACATAATATAGTAATGATATGTTGATCCCAACTGTAATATACTTTTACATGAGCCGGTTATAATTGAAATAAAGTTTTCATAAAATTCGTTCGATATTTTTGCCTAATTATAGCCTATGTATTTACATCTATCTATTATAATATAAATGCCATTTATTTTAACTTAACACTAAGCTCACATTTTGTATTTTTAATCTTTACGTCTATTATGAACACATAGAAATGCGACGGTTCTTCACAAATAATGATTATTTTATAGAAACATAATACAGTTTTATAAGTTAATTTAGCATAACCATATGGAATTGGTTTTCGTATATGCGTATTTGGTATTCTATGTATGATGCCACTCCCATATCTGCGAAACGAAGCTTCGACTACTTGTCGCGCTAAAATTAATGTCAAAAATCATTTCGATAAAGGCACAGATTATACGTTTCCAATGACTCGATATTAACGTCCGCTAAATTCCTTTGATGTGTGTAAAAACCGCCAGCACAGTTATCATGCTGCGTCTATCGTCATGCAGCCCGATAGTTCGTAACGCATAACAATAATGTCTTCCCACATCTGCATTTAGTGTGACCATAGATAAAACTTCGTACCGATACACGCAGGTATGGGAGTAGCTTAAGGTAGGTATGGAAGTAGCTTGAGAGGTTAATAACTTCTAAATGTTTAGGATACCAATATGGCGTCATTTAATGTCATCAAATGGAGCATTTCACGTGAAGCGGACAACGAAAAAAAAGTGAGCGTTCTGAAATTCGTTTATATTCAGCCTAATTGAACTTCTAGTAGGTATGACTATGAATGCATATTTTTTTCTATCACGTTTATTTGTTAAGTAATGGGCTTCTAAAAAACAGTCATATTTGAAATTCAGATTTTTTAGAAGTAGTTTTTCGAATTCAACAAATATACAATAAAATATCAAACGCAGCGATTTATATGGAAATGAAAAATACTTTTTTTTAATGGTCAAAACCGAAAGTAAATTTTTCGAAACAAAATTTTAATAACTTGGGCATTTTTTTTACATCAAAACGTAGCTTAAAATACACATAAAATATACTATAACTTTTAAAGTAGGCACAGAATTGGTTAAGGAGAGAGATCGATTAATGTACATGTATGTCGCACTGTACTAAGATCTGGCACTAGCGTATTTGAGCGATGTTCCGTGAAAATAGACATACTCAGTAAAACTATTGGGTAAGTATTGAGAATGTCAAAATACTGAACTATGTATGTTGTCAATTTACATAGAATTATAGTAGAAATCGTAAATCTAAATTTTTCATTCAAATAAAACTTACTCATACTTAAAGTTGAACCGTTCAGTTTCGAAAACCTAATTAGGTTAAAACTAAGACAAAAATAAGGGTCCAATGGGGTAGTTTACCTGTCCTTGTGAGCTTATTATTTTGAGTTGTTACAATGTTGAAGAGGTGGCATACTAATAATGTGAATACTGCTCAGAGTTAGCTATCTAAACTTAACTATATATACACGAATGCAGCACAATACCTATGTACGAGTTCTATCATTCTTAAGGATCCCCAAAACAAATTTAAAATTAACTAATATTCATATAAATCTATAAAGTTATAAAGAAGAAAAAGAAATATATTTATAATTAACAATGATTTGAGGATCCCGTACATAAGACAAAATAACTTGGATAATAAAATTCATAAAAGACTAGTACCATCCGAGATAAAAACACAGAAATATGTTATGGATTTTAATAAATGTTACTAAATTAGCGTAAATATGTTATGGATTTTAATAAATGTTACTAAATTAGCGTTTTTCCTTTCTTATAAATGAAATCAGGTAATTATTATGACACGCATATGACCTAATTTGTATAATATCATAAAATACATGGCTTTGTCACTTACGAAAGCTAATACATACCAATATACAAATGAGATTCTATTATTTACACGTATATACGTATTCCATTATATTTTAAGTAAACGTCCGAGGCATATTGAAGAGTTTTAGATCATGTATTTTTCTTATTTCAATTAAATTTCTTATTATATGTATTTTTTATCTGTATGCTATAAATTAAAATAAAATGAATACAAGATATATGTCATTACGAACAAATTATCGTTTACACGGTTTTCTGTGACTACTGACAGGTAGGTTCTCTTTTTTTATTGGTTTCATTTTTAATGAATGCCTCGAATGATTACTCTTCAACATTGATCCATGACTCTTTTATATCCAACGACATTTATACTTCATAACTATTGTTGCTTGCTAATTTAAATTCGCGCTTACAGGCACCTTGTTTTTTCAAGTTTTCCCTTAACGCATCCCCACATTTGTACCTCGGGGTGCTTTTAATACGGAGATGTATTTAAAAGGCCCCGTGAGTAAATAGTTTCGGTAGCAGTTCCTCATCAGTTGCGACACATGTAGTCGCGGCGCAGTAGAGCCGACAGCACGAGGCGTCGCGTCCTCTTGTCTGTCGCTACGTGGAAGCCATGAGCTTGGCGTGTGCGGTCACATTGCGCTGGTGTAGGAACCCGCTGCCTTCTTCTTCTTCCACGTTCCCCAGGCCGTACTGTAATATAAACTTTTAAATAAGTACACGCTTCAAATATTATCATTCTTTACAATGGCTCAGTCACTGTCATTTAACAGTAATGTAACAAACGGTACAGACAATACGACAAAAGCCCTCTCAAGATCTCGTGACCGAATCGAATACTTCTTTTCTAGTACACTGCTAATGTACCTATTCCATTGACTTTAATGAGCGTTTAAACTACTTTTATTTTATAGAACTAATAATACTTCTTGAGAAATAGTAAAATTTACAAGAATGAACATTTGCCTGTCGCTCTGTTGGTAGAGTACATCGAAACGAGACGATAAGTTACAAAGAGACGAAGCGAGGAGAGGCGAGGCGAGGCACAATCCCTGCTTCGTGGTATTATTTCCCATGCTCTTCACTTGTGCACAATAACCAAACTATATTACGTAAAACACCACCAATATTACAAAATATATATTCAAATAACACAAGAGTATCAATAAAACAAAGTCCACTACATGGCATTCCAAGATTCCACCAAAAACTCCCTTAGGTATATCTTGTTTAATGAATCTCACCTGCAAGCTATGTAGGTAGTGCTGCTGCGAGTGGTAGTGTGAGGACGCGTGCGGGGTCGGGTACCCCTCGTAACCGTTGCTCGGACTCGGCTCGCTCTTTATATTGAACAGAGACGGGTTCGACAGGAAGGGTGAGCTTGTCGGTAGACCCAGCGGATACTGTTGCGCGTGACCCTGGATACGAATACAAAATCTTAATATAAATTCATACAGATTAAGATTCGTTACTTCTACTCTTAAAATCTATACATATACATCTATATATCTTCTATACTATAATAAAACTGTAACAAAGCAAAATCTGTACATTAAATATTTTTTTGAAAATTTTGATCGGGGTAGACTTTGTTATCGATATAGAAGCAAAAAATAATACATTTACAATTTTTGTTTGTCTGTCTGTCGCTGTGAACACGTATCACTCTGAAAGTACTGAACCAACTTTGACGAAACTTGACACAGTTATAACGAATATTACAAGGTTACACCTAGAATACTTTTGTCCCATAAAACGTAACGGGTTCTCCAGGATAACGAAAAACGAGAATTTGTAGTTAATGAAATTCTTGACTGATTTTGGGCTTTTCGTTGTGCTATAGCAGATAGATTTGCTAAAAATTTAAGCTATAATTCATCTCCCCCATTATTTTATTGTATAAAAATGTTTACTTATGTATTTTATGTACTTAAAAGCTATTTATTTATAAACTTGAAATTTTGAGATGCACAGTTCTGACATACAACTTCTCATCTTCATATTTCATGTTCTAGACATATAGTAAGACAATAATTTGTATGCTGTAGTCCGGTGAAGTTCTTAAGACTGCTAGGCCAATAACGTAGTCAGTTCGAAAAAAAAACTATATGGTACACAGCCATGTTGCTGCCAAAAGTTAAGTCAAGTTATGTTTGATTTCAATGTTTAATCTCAAAAATGTAATTAGGTATGGCATTGCTAAACAAAGGTGACAAGATTTTTGCCGAAAACCTAAATCTAGATAATAGTTACATTGCATTGTAGAACATTAATCTCAATTAGAGTTCTCTCAGTACGTGTGTTGTTTCGATATTTGATAAAATTAGTTTTCTACATATAGTTGAGTGATGGAATAGTTAGGTTCAGGTTTGTAAATCAATGATTAAAATAATTAGTTGAGGTGTTTGCAATTACTATACTATGCTAATATAATGAGAGGTAAAGTTTTGTGTTCGGGGAATCCCTTTTTTATATCATAGGAGACAAACGCACAGGCGGGCCACCTAATTTTATGTGATCACCGCCGTCTATAGACACTTGCAACATCAGGAGAGTCGCAAGTGCGTTGCCAACCTATGTTTGAGGGGAGGGGGAGAGGTGATGGGGAAGGGGAAGGAAAGTGGGCCACCGGCGCTCTCACTGACCGAATGAAATGCAACAATGCAAGCACTGTTACTTCACGTCGGTTTTCTGTGAGTGGGTGGTACTATCCCGGGCGAGCCGACCCATTCATGCTGCAACCAGTAATAGCTTCAGCTTGGCTCTACCACCTACAATAAGTCTTATTATGTTTCGACATTTTTATTTTTACTTCAGGTAAATACTGAACTGTAACCAGTATCAATACCAAAATTTATTATCGTACTAGCTGACCCGTGCAACTTGTTCTGCACCAAATCGGTTACTACCGCTTTCAATTGTACTTTTGAACGCGAAAACTATTAATAAACCTAAAACCCGATTGCAGCCACACCTACTGTTTCCAATTGTGAATCAAAACTATCCAGGGACTCACTCAAACATACATCTACTACGCCTAGAACCCGCTCGTAGCTAACTTTTTTTTTTATTAACGTGGGGAAATTACCGAACTATTTAACTATATATAACGGGTTTTAGGTTTTTTAATATTTTTTGGGTTTAAAAATACAATTGAAACCGGCAGTAACCGATTTGGTGCAAAAGAAGTTGCACGGGTCAGCTAGTACAATAATCAATTTTAGTATTGATACTGGTTACAGTTCAGTATTTTCCTGAAGTAAAAATAAAAATGTCGAAACATAATAAGACTTATTGTAGGTGGTATAGCCACACCGAAGCTATTACTGGTTTCAGAATAAATGGGTCGCTCGCTCGGGGTAGTACTACCCGACCCACAGAAAACCGACGTGAAGTAATAGAGCTTCCATTATTGCGTATCGTTCAGTAAGTGAGAGCGCCGGAGTCACCCTTCCCATTCCCTTACCCCTCCTCTCCCCATGTCTCACTCCCTTCCCCCCTCCCTCACCCTCAAACACAGGCTAGCAACACCTTTGCGTCTCCCCTGATGTTGCTAGTGTCTATGGACGGCGGTGATCACTTAACATCAGGTGACCCGCCTGTTCGTTTGCCTCCTATGATATAGAAAAATGTAGGTATATATTTTATACTTTTGATATTAAAATATTGTATTTTCGCAGTGTATCCAAAAGACGAAATAGGTAAAACGTTGTTTTTTTAATCGCCATGCCAAGCTGGTTTTGGTGTTAGAAGACTCTAGATCTATATGTGAACGATGGTGATGTCTGGAATTCACTCCTCTCTGTGTATTCACTAAAAATAATTGTAACGTGTTATGTATTTTATATACCTCTATATACATATATGTTAAAAACATAAATACGATCGAGTTTGTTGCCGGTTCTTCTCGATGAGTGGGTTGTTTTTCCAAACCGGTACTAGTTTATAAACATAAACGTCTTGTTAGGGCCTAAGTTGAATAAAGTATTTTTGATTTAATTAGAAATCTATCTAAAGAATATTTAGCTAAGAGTAAACGATCAATTACCAGGTATTTCATTACACTTAAGTACACGTTCAGATTGGTATGAATGTATCAGTAAGCGATTAGATGAAAGATATGTTTTAGTAGTAATTACCTGCGCGTGTTGATGCGTATGGAGGTGTGCGAGCGGCCGGTGGCTCTGCGGCGACGACTCTGGAGTCACGAGCGCGCCCTTCTGGGATGACTGCGACTGAGAGTGTGTCAGCGGCAACCCCACGTCCGACATACTCGATTTACTGTCTGTAAGAGAGTTACCTAATATTATTTATCCACCCCAAATTAACGCAACGCTTCTAAATGATAATCGCCTTCCTCAGAATCGCCACTGCGCAAAGAAACCAAGAATGGTGCGATAGTTTATAGCCATGACCCACTAGGAGGCAAAAGACTTCATATGGACGCGAACATATCCAACACTAGTATGAATGGGCTCAACACGCTTCCACCTTCCAAGTGTATCTTTCATTCCCGTGCTCGTGTTCTCCGGGTAGAGCTGAAGAGTAAGAAACTTTTCGCTGCTGCATTGTTCCACATAAATTTAAACTCGCAGCGACAAATAGAGTACGCAATCAATCGACGATAATAAAAGATGGATATTCTATTTAATTCTATTCTAATAATCCAAAATTATAGATCTTTGTTATTTTCCACACGTGTTGCTGCTTCTAGGATATTTCTGGATTAACCAGGGTTTTTCATGTTCTTATCACATATATACATTACGTGTCACATGAAATCAGTCAATAAAATGACGAATCGGACACTGTCTGAAATGTCTATGTCTTAAAGCTCTTATACAGCTAGGTAAGGACTGATTTGTTTTAACTGTGCCTGTCACTGTCGACATAAATTGTGAATATTAGATTAATCATACCGTCTATTCCCGGCGAACTATGGCCTTCTTTCTTCGAAGCGTCCATATTAGGTTTAGCACCGTTTGCGGCCTTCTTGGGTTTACGCTTTCTAGTCTGAATGCCATCCTTTCTCATTGCTAGAGGCCTGCAAAGATATTCGGTCACAGATTAAAAAGGCACTTACTACAATGGGTGTATGTATATGTTACTGACACGACCTCAGTCAATGTATATTGGAAATACTAGGCATAAATTATGATAATTTTATGAAGAAAAAGTACGTATATATATACCTAAGTGGTCTTGGACCTCGATCTATATTCCGGGGTCTGACGTGCTAAGTATATAGGCAAAAGTGTGCTAGATGTAATGTTGTATTTTCAACTACCAAAGCATTATAGTCAGTAAGATATGCAAGGGGGTGATATTATTGACTATCAGTATTCGGTGTTATAGCAGTGCAAAATTTGCTCATAACTATGGTATCTAAAAATAATACCTGTTAATTCCATGCAGCTTGTAATAGAGTCCGCAGGCATTGCAGACGGGCTCTCCGTCGTTGTTCCGCCGCCAGAGCGTCGTGTTCCGCGACCCACAGTTGGTGCAGCACTGTCCGTGTCGTCGCGCTGCCGACTGCACATCGCACCAACAATATTGCTTACATATACAAATCTATTTTCTTTGAAAATTAATTACATTTCAGTAAGCAATTCTGTGACATTGGCAATATAAAAAATAAGCGACTTTTTTGTGATTTTGTTAGTATACGTAGGAACTCGAGAATTTGGTACTTTTTCAAGTAAAAATATTGTAATAAAAGATCGTGCGATAATTTAATTAAATTTAGACAGAAATATTAAAATAATATTGAGCTAGTCTCGTTATAGACATTTTCTGTTTTAAATATAAGTATGTGCAATAATACATTTTTATGTTTCTGTTTATATTTTTCTTTCTAATTTACTTAAGTTATCACAAATAAAACTCAGTTGTGATGAAAGTCTACCAATTATTTTTAATTATAGGTATTATTAGTCCATAAAGATATAAATATAATAAATATTCTGAAATTGTTTTTCCTTCACCGTATTATTACATTAATTGAAATGTATAATAGCATTCATATGAATATAGAACATGTATACCATCACCACAAATAAGTTTACTACAATATTGTATGTAGACATTTCCCGCCATCTTGTGTCGGCTGACAAACCATGGAAATTATAATGCGAGTCGTGTCGGCGTGTCGGCGCGGCGCGAGGGCGGGGCCTGCGTCGGGGCGGCGCCTCCCGTACCGCGACCCGCGCTATTACCAATTTCTCAGTTATCTAATTAGCATCGCATGCGCCGCACCGACCCGGTTAGGAGTTATAAGAAGCGGAATTATAAGCGAAGGGCTGAAGTGGGGAGCGGTAGCGTGTAGTGTCCTAACATCGCCAAAGCCCGGAAATTGTACAGTATGAGAGAGAACCGCGTGAGCGTGCGAAGAGAGGGAATGCATGCACTAGTCTACACGCCACCGACTCACCTTCTTCATGCCCCGGGCCATGCTCTCCACACTCATCCATCTCTGCACGGAGCCCTCCTTATAGAAGCGCGTGAGGAGGTCCGCGTCGGCACCTGTTCGCAAACAGAGCGCGTTACTAGTAGCAGCGATAAGCGGCACTCACCAGCCGTTTGCTCGGCTTCACGAGCGGCCGGTTTACGCCGTTGATTTTGTGGTAGAGGCCGCACGCGTTGCAGAGGTAGTGTCCGGTCGAGTCGCGTCGCCATAGCGGAGTGTTGTTCGCGCCGCAGTTCACGCACTCTCGACCTTCCTCGTACACCTCTAGGACTCCATCTGTGCGTCGACCACATCATTGTTACGGGTGCCCTGCCCTGTTATCTCATATCTCTTTCTCCCTACTCACTTATCACTTCTTTCAATTACACATATGTACCTATATTGCTTATATAACTTGAGCTCATGTCGCTATATTTTTTATATTACAGTCAAATAGAGAAAAGGAAGTAACAAAAAGATTATTATCAAATATCTACATAATTGATTTTTATGATTTAACTATAATATAACTAGCAACCCGCCTCGGCTGTTTATAATTAGGTATATGTGGATAATTATCAATAATATATTGGTACAAATAGCGTAACGAACAGCCCGTTATTTTTTAATAACATGTAGAAAATAATGAAAGCTAAATACATATATGACACTGAGAACTTTTATATTATACAATTTCATACTAGATTATGTTTAATAATGATTATAGAGTGAGCCATCTTTATAAATGTAAACGCCCGAAAAATATTTTTTATCGCTTCATTAAAGTAGGTACATTGATTGTCTACTTTATATAAACATAATATACTCATATTTTATACAAGGGTATGTATATACATGTATTATACATATAAGGCTGCTGGAAAAAATGATCTAAACGATAATGAAAATCGTGTAGTCATAACCACAGTATGGGCACGGCGCGGTGGTGCAACGGCTGCGGCGTACTAACCATACACGTATTTACATCAGATCGTGGTCTTTGCTCGAACCCTAAATGTACTATGTTGATTATAATAATTGTCGCTTATCACGTTCCGAGAAGTAAAACAATAACAAGCGTTTGCTTACGATAACTAACTAACTTTATGATAGCAAAATACAATGATAACGCACTGCATCTGTTTCGAGTTCTGTTCAATTGTGCTTTATTTTTATTTCATTTTATTAGACAATTTGGAGAGTAATTTTGTAGTTATATAATCATGCCTCTAATTATAGATTTTATCAAAGAAAACCATGACAATACGTGTACATAACAAAACCTTACTGTGTAAGTGGTTTAGTTCTGATAAGCAGTCGTATTGTGAATCGACAGTGGTATACTGAAGACTGAATATTAAAGACTGAGCACTCGAACCAGCACATAATATCTGTTAACCTGAATCCATTAATTGAAATACAACCTTCAGATAAATTAATCCAACGACAAAACATTCGGTATAGGTAATTATTTCGGTTAAGAATTGTGAAAATACATTACAGTATCTAATTTTTTATATTTAAAAAAAATACATATATCTATTTAAATGGTAATTAATTATAGACGATTAAATACAAATAATATTGAATGGTTTCAAGAAAATGTTTTATAAACTTACTTTACTCATTTACTATCTTTAGGTACTAATTTGAAAGCAAATATTTAATATATATAAAAATGAATTATAAAAATGATTAAAATGTTAAGAGGTTATATTTCTGATAACGGATTTCTATATTATGTATTAGAACTTAGCGTTCTTAGGTAATCACATAAAATTACTAGATGCTGTTCCGACTATGAAACCCAAAACACGTTTAGAATAGAGTTTGGGATGTCAAAAGCCTAGGATATGGGTGTATTTTTTATGAGAGCACTAAAAATTCTTTCACAGAATGCACATCGCTTATATATATATAAGAATAATAATCATAACTGTTTAATACAGTTAAGCGAAGGGAAACACCGAGTCCACGAACGCTGTTCAAATTAATTGTTTACGCTGATAATATCCGCCAAAACCTGTACAATGTTACTAACCGTGGCATTTGTTAAAATATGTTTGTACCGAAGTAGTTTTAAGTTAAGTCCATAAGGTAATTTAGTATAAGTTATAAAAACAGTGCATTAGGTACTGCTATTTTAATTCTACCACAATAAAGTGGAGTATTATGTTTTTTAGAAAGGTTTTTTCCTTACATTCACAATAACTGGTACTTACTAGATAAAATACAATAGTTGTGTAAGCACTAAGTACACACGAAGATGTCTTATTATATATATTAATGTAATATATAATAAGGAATACTTAGCTCTAAAATTTTACTATCTTTAACAATGCAAACGTAATATAGTAAAATATAGTATCTAACATTTTTTTTAAATTATTGATAATGTTTATTATAAAAATATTTCGTCAAAGATTTAAGATTTGGCTCACTTGGTTAAAGTTATATTTTTCTCGAACTGACTACGCTATTGACCTAGCAAGGTCTTAACAGCTTCACCGGACTACCGCTTGGTTGAACATAGTAGGTACATGTGTTGCATACTTTCAGCTCTATTAATAAAGTTGTTACTCAACTTTTTTTTTTCAACAAAATAGTACCTATAGACACCAAAGGAGACCATTTTACTTTTCTATAACAAATTTAACAAAAGTAAATAATTGTTATGTATTGTTTCGTGCTCCTTTCGTTTGTATTAAATAAACCTACTTGAAACACCAACATCTAAATAGAATCATTTAGGTTATAAATGCAAGTTCCAACTGTCTTTAATATGCGTCATATTAACCAGTCTGAATATTTTATAGGTACTTATTCATTTTTCAGAATTTTGTGTCATTTTATTTACAGGTAATGGCAAAGATTAATATTATTTACAAAATTGCCATTGAAATGTAATGTACCTACGTAAAAGTTATTTTACACACACAAGTACTAATATAGATGGCGTGCGTGTGGAAGCAACCGGGAACGTTTTATCTATCATAGATTAACCATTCAGATGTGACAACTACTTGACTTCTTGTATATTTTAGATTATTATGTGTATTTTTAATATTTGTTTTGGATTTATATAAATAATAGAAATGAAATAACGATGGATTTAATTAAACTGCAAATATCTAATAACTTATTAATGGGTTTATTGTTTGGTTTTCAAATAATACACTTATGGTGATTTTGTTTATTTAAAAATGACGGAATAGTTATCAGAACTGTCAGAGTTTCTTTAGTTTACCGAATAGTCAATGAATGTTGTACACACGCTCAAACAGACTGACTCAATTTGTGATTATTAGTTTGTATTAGTCTTTATAAACAATAACTCGATACAGTAATTTTCACTGAGCGTTGGCACCAGGAATTAAGTGATAACTCGGCGATAGGTTGTTCGTGTAAATTGTGTAAAAAGAACAGCAGTGTCGTTGACGTCATATCTCATTTATTGAATAAATTTGTTATTATGAAAGAGGTTTGACGTTAGCACCTTATTCCTTGGCGTTATTCATAGTTAGCGGCGAACGCGACTGATGTGTTGGTCACGAAGTGCTCCTTTGTCATTATTATTTTATAAATTATTCATTGACATACATTATATTATTAACATTATTATATTTTCCTTGATATTCTCGATTTTATATGAAATTCAGAATTCAATATATTAACTACATTGGTGAGAGAAGCAGAATTATCGTAAAATTGGGTCAAGTTATACTTAGTTGCACATTCGAACGATAATATTGTTTTTATTGTTGCACATATCTCGCAGCTATTTTTATTTTTACAGGCTATTTTCTGTACTTCATATTATTATACTTGTTTAAGCGAGAGTTTGCGGGTTTTATTCCCGTAGAACACAGAATTTATACCACGCAACTGATTCAACCGAATTACTTTTGTGCGGTTACATAATAGATTCATAGATCATTAAACATCATGTTGATCATTGACAAACTCATTCCGAAAAGATGTTCTTCAAATACGTCAGTACAATATATAGGAAAAAGTTTTGTGCTTGTAAAGATGAATCTGCTTACCGTAAGCGGGAGGCCTTTGAAGCGCATCGTAAGGGGCGCACCACGAACCCATCACGACGTTCTGGCCGTAGAGTCCGCCGGCCATGGAACCTACACCGGGTACGCTGCTGCCCCCTGCTGCCAAGTTATGTATTTATATAAGTAATTTCACACGACAAAAATTATTAATATACTAGCTGACGGCGCCACGCGTTGCTGTGGCTCAGTTATTAAATATTGAATTAAAATTATGATAAAATATTTGCATGGCGCCATCTATGAAATCTCTGTAGCAATCAGTCTTACAGTTTTCTATCAACAAACTAATCTAAAGCGCCATCTGTTCGAGACTGAAGAGACTTACAAGTAATTAAATTAATCAACATTTCATTTATAATTTAAAAATATGGAGCCTATTAATCGAAGTATAAATTATCCTGTCTCTCAAGTTGGACCACATTATACATAAATGCTAATTTCCAAGAAGATCGGTTGAGTATTTCGGAGATCATCGCAGACAAACATCATGACACGTAATTTGTATATATTTGCTTAGCGGATTCCTTTAGGAACTTAAAATACATAAAGCTGCTGGTCTGGAAAAATATGTGTATTAAATTAGAATACGGAGATATATATGAATTAGATAAGATAAGAAAGTAAACATTTTGATAAAGAAAAGCATTACTCTTTCTTATTCTCTACTCCACTAGAATCACGTGATCACGAAAACATTACCAGTTTCATTAATGATTTAATAATAATTTTGATAATTAACTGTCTTAACTAATTAATATTATAATTTATTATATGTAACTATCTCGTGCCTTTGTTCACGTGCCAAAAAATGTTGATATTCGACTGAGATCAATTGTTTTTCTCTGAATTAACCCACATTATTGATTTCATTTGTACTTTTTTTATTACTGAAGTCATACGGAAAAGCGTAATATTAATCTATCGATATTAGATATATTAATTTGTAAAGAATTTAAATACCAATATATACGCCGACAATATACGATTTTATTATTTACCTACATACTATAGGATGAAGGCAAATAATTGAAGGGTTACTATAGGGTGGATCAATATGTGAACGATGGTGACGTCTGGAAATAACGCCAATCTCTGTGCATCCACCAAAAACGAATGTTTTTGTAAAATTTGGAATTTTGTATTTTGAATGTGGAATTTTGTAAAACTATGTACCTATCATGAAAACATGACCCAGATGGAGTTTCTTACCG
The DNA here is from genome assembly GCA_036509395.1 of Antheraea yamamai. Taxonomy (NCBI): domain Eukaryota; kingdom Metazoa; phylum Arthropoda; class Insecta; order Lepidoptera; family Saturniidae; genus Antheraea; species Antheraea yamamai. The sequence continues at coordinate 22,395,850 of AP028438.1, forward strand.
GTTCTTCTCAATGAGTGGGTTGTTTTCTGAACTTGTGGTAAGTTTGACGTTCATAAGCGTCTTCTCAGGGCATAAATTGAATACAGTATTTTTGATTTTATTAGAATATAACGTAATCGGCAAATCAACACGAATTATAATGATTGTATTTTAATAGAGATGCCGAGAAATCTGTAGTTCTGTTTTCATTGTCCAAGTGGCAGTACTATGAGAGCAGTTCTTTCAAATTCCAGTAAGTTGGTAAATATGGTTTTGTAGGTGGTAGAGCCACGCTGAAGCTATCACTGGTTTCAGAATGAATGGGTTGGCTCGCCCGGGGTAGTACCACCCGACCCACAGAAAACCGACGTGAAGTAACAGTGCTTGCATTGTTGCGTTTCGTTCGGTCAATGAGAGCGCCGGAGACCCACCTCCCCTCCCCTTCCACTTTCCTCTTTCCTTCCACCCTAGACAGGTTAGTAACGCACTTGCGACTCCTCTGGTGTTGCAAGTGTCTATGGACGGTGGTGATCACTTACATCAGGTGACCACCTGTTCGTTTGGCTCCTATGATATAAAAAAAAATCTGCTATGATTCCAGCATCTGATTAATATTCGGCAGAAGTAAAATCTTTGGATTATTACACCTTATGGTAAACAAAATAAAAAACGAATCAATATTTATTTCACTTGAACTCAAGGAAAAATCTCACAAGTATTTTCTCACTTAAAGTTAAATAAATAAATAAAAAACATTACTGAGTGTGTATCACCTGTGAGTTTAGTTCTCGACGGTTTATGGAAACATTTATGTGACCCGTAACTTCCTCTGGTCCTTAAAAACCGACTTTGATCAAATAGAATCAAGATAAGGAAAGTCTTATTATTCAATACGTTATAATGAGGCGTTATCATCAAAGTAAACTTTGTTTGAGTTATTTGTATGATACACTCACAAACATAAACTGATTAACGGTTCTATTTTATGAGTGTTATAATAAATAAACAAGATAACAACTTTATAAGTACCTACTCTAAGTGAACCGATGTTACTTAGTTACAACTAGGTATATCTATTTACCATAAGGTTAACGACACATTATGTAAATAAATATCAGTCATGACTTTAAAGATAGTCTCGAACAAAATTAATTTGTTAAAGTTTAATATACATTATTCAAGTCTCGATTTCAGTGGTGACATGAATAAAAATACAGGTGACAGTATATACGGACTTTAAAATATAATATGCGATTTAAAAAAACTGTCTAAATTCAAACAACGAATATAGAATGTATATCTCATTCTAATGTATATGTATAGTAGGAAACGGAAGTAAATATGTCCATTTAAATAAGGAATATGTAGATATTTGATATGACTGGATACCTGCGAGTAAGGCCATGTTTTGCAACCAGCTCTGCGGCAAGTGTATTGCGTCCATAGTGGCACTGTTTAGTAATTAATTAATTATCGTAATGTGTTGCGCGCGACCCTGTCGGTCAGAGGTCAGGGCAGGCACTGTGGAGCATGCGCGGGCGCGGCGCGGCGCACTGCTTGCCCGCTCTTATCGCTTCTGATTCACTTCACTTCAGCCTTCTATTACTGAGCTATGGAGCAAGTTACAGGCGCGGCCCACTTCTCGCAGGGATGCATTTATAAAACTACTAATTGAGCCCGCGGCCTGGCTTACATTACTATCAATGTATTTTCTTTAAATCAAGCTTTATAAACTCTACATTGTTATATGAAAACATTTACTCCAGAGCCTTTTATAGCCAACATTTATTACTGTAAGTGATAGTATAAAATTGGATTACATTGAGGACTAAAACATTTAATTATTTGTGTTGATTGCATTAATTTATACTAAAGCTAGAAACCTATTTCTAAGCATGGTTTGTTGAAATTGGTCATGTATACTTTCGACTTTTAAGAAAGCCGAGTTCACTTTTTTCAGACTCACACCCACATTTATGTTCTATGTTCGCTATAATGTATGAGGAATTATTGTGTGACGTCTAGATTGTGAACCAAATAAAAAAAACATTAAAAACTGTATTACTGGGGCACAGGCAAGGCAGGCAATACGATTTGAGCGTGGTGAACTTCATAATATATTCCTACAAGTGATATACAGGTGGATGAAAATTTACTATTTTAATTACCAACAAAATGAAGTGAGTGTCTTTTTGCAGAGTAATTCCGCTTGTTTTTGTCACTTGCGCATCCAATTTAAGAGCATTATTTTAGATCTAACAAAACAAATGTTTTATCCTGTTGAAGGGGAAAACAATATCGTACTGGGAATTAACAACGATATTGATTCATTTTGTGGTTTCATTTACGTAGTAAGAAACCGCAAGAGACGCGAGCACAGCTCTAAATCCCAACCTAGTGGAAGGATCATCCTGTTTTCGTGTAAACAAGGAAATGTTTCTATTAAACTGTATATTATAAGATTCATAGGTGCCTGCAATCAACGCTGATGTTATCAAATTCATTTTTATGCATGAGATAATTAATCCAACGAATTTCATGCGGATCCGATTGGCAGATAGTGTTAATGATATCAAAGTTTGTAAGGGGGGTGAAAGCAGGCTTTTTATTGCTGAATTATATCGTCATTTTCACGAGAAGTGTTAGGAGTCACTATGTTGTTCTTATAATTTATTATAAACTTTACAATAATAAGATTTTGAAGTTGTAGGTAACAGTTTACAGTTTTTTTCTTAAACATTTTGGAGTATCTGTAGATCGGTGACTCCATGGCTTTGATATGGCTAATAGATCGTGATGATTTGCCTTACTAAACCTGTTTTGTATGATATGTTACTTACCTACTGATAACTAATTACTAGAGGGGTCATCCATAAATATCATAGGCCATTTTTTAAATTAAACTCTATCTTAGCTAGTAGGATGTGCTGGATCTAAGAAACCATATAATTTTTAAATAATTGAATAAGTATATTTGATATGTTCATGTATCTTGAATCGTGTTGCTATTTGTAGGAGAGCATTGTACTAGGTAATTTCTAGTTTGGAGGCGACCTCCCAAGGGGAGAGAGTGTTGGCGGTGTCCCTGGACATCGCCAACGCCTTCAACGGTCGACCTTGGGGGCCCTGGACCGGCGCTGGCGGTTCGAGTCCCATTTCTCGGGACTCGGCTCAAGAATTGCTGGGGCGGCGGCGGCGCTCGGCCGGTTGCTCCCCAATGTAAGGAGTCCTCGCCACCGTATACGAGTTTACGGCGGCGAGAAAATGTAGTGGGGAACCTCCGGCTCCCAGGGAGATTGAAGCTAAAAGGCGGGAACGTAGAGAAGAGGCGGTAGAGAGATGGATACAGGACCTATTCGAGTGTGCTGCGTAGGAGGGGCAGCGCCGCACTCGGGCTGTGGCGGTAGGGACGGGGAATTTATCGCTGTGGAGTGTGATTTCAGCCATGCCCGACAGCGAACAGGCTTAGCAAGCTATGGCCTCCTTCTGCGAGGAGGTCATGTCGCAGAAGGAGGCGGCGGAGAGGGCCCGCGAGGTAGATCCTTTGAGTGGCCCTCTCCGTCAACAGAGGACCGGTGGAAGGAGGCGGCGCTTTGTCCAATTCCTCCCGCCACCGTAGCCGAACCTGAGGGAATGAGCCGGGGGGCCGTCTCCTTATTGCATAGGTCCGGAGGACGAAAGGGGGCAGTTGGTGTGGACCCAGTGTGCCCGTCTATAAGTAGGAGCCCGGCGGTCACCTTCCGCCGGGTGTACTGTTGGGGCGGCTATATAAGGGGACTAGATCAGTTCGATCCTTTGCCGCATACGCTCTTATTTTAAGCTCACGTGATTAATTGATGCTCCCTTACCCTTAGGTAAACAAAAAATAATTTAAGTAATTTAGTAAACGGGAGCGTTTTGCTTAAAAAGTTGTAAAAGGTAATAAATATTTTATCGTTTATAAATAATCTGAAGATAACGTGACGGTTCACATCGACTTATACCTTATCAATGAGATAACTGCGATTGAGAGTAGGGATCATTCGCAAAAAAGTCGATTTTTAAATTGATCCGAAGCATGGTTTGTGGAATCGATTCATTAAAAAATTTAGGCCTAGATGATCGATTATTCAAAAAATCAATTTCTTATTTTTTAAAGTTTTTTTATTTAATCAATTATAAATTATTGTATGGTTTTATTTTTACCTAAATAAAAAAAGCCAATAATGGATGTATAGTATTACATATTGGTTCTCTGGATCGATTCGATGTTTAATATCGATGAAAGTAATCGAGTTTTCTATAATGAATATTTGATAAGTTGACTTCAGTTCGTCATCCCTAATTGCGAGCTCGGTTTGGATTTGTCTTTGTGATCACACATCTTATGGGATACAATGTTGAGAGTCAGTCAGAGACAAACGATTGACAATTGTGATAATCATTTTGCGGCTCATTCTGCATCAGGCAGGCTCCTATTACCCGATAAGGAAGTAACTAACGCTATCTCTACCATACAGGAGAGGCTAGGTAGTGATAAAAATAATATGCTTGACTACGAGACTACTACGCTATTAACACCAAACTTATTCCTATCTGTTCCTAGTGGTTAGTTGCTCATTAAACTCAGAATAACATATCTATTTAAGGTTGGTAATAAAATAGACTCCATTGCCCACCCACTTACGCGCATCATTGCCAATTCAATAATATAAGCAAAAATCTTCTGTGTTGTAAAACCAACTTTGTCTTTTCCTTATCAAATAACGATACAGTGACTGCACTATACCTGATGATAAGTACCTACAGTACAATCGAAGATTAACGGCGACCACTGAGAAATCAGTGATTAGTTGCCGGTTGTCGCTCTTATGCAGACCTGCACTTCTCGCGGAAGCTATTTATCCATTAGCCTATCCCCAAACGTAAGTATCTACGTAGCGGGTGTTAGATACACTTGATATATGGTAGTTCCAGTCTGATAGTCACGTGAGGCCCTTTTGTTTGTACTTACTATTCATCATTTTTATTTTTGATGCGCTCAACTTCGATATAGCGTAATTTTCTTAATTTGGACCCAACTCGATGATTCATTTGGCTCTTTTTTCACGTAACTGAATGTCTAATGCTTTATGCTACGGATTATATTGAACCTGCACTTCGCAAGAATTTGAGGGACGCTAACGCCTGATAAAATAACATGATTCTCTTTTATTGGGAAAATTTTGACGATTATTATATACATATACATGTTTACATTTTGGTCTTGAATTATGGTCTTCCATTTTTAACTACTGTCTGGCATCTTGAGCAGTTTACCAATCTATCTTACAGAGAGTTATATCTAATTAAAACGTAGTTTATATATATCTTAATAAAGATAATACGGTGCAAGAAGAACGATAACTTTATATAGCCTCCCTCAACAATGGCCGTCGGTAAACTGGTTTGCAAATATTACGATGAAACTCTATAGAAAAATTAACATATACTGGTTGATCCAGTATCTTTTCGAAAGGGCTCAGGACGACTGTGACAATGGGTATAATAGGTGGAAGGTTCTGTTTGAACACTCCATTTATTAAAGATCTAAATATACTTCATATGTAGGTAGGCAAATATAGCAACCAGGAAAATCAAGTATCACTAATTTCTGACATCACTCGGGGAATTGACAGATTGTAGAATCAGTATGATTTTAGTGAACACGAGGAAGGAAATGTTAAACAACAACAGTATGTGTATTACGCTTGCAAATAATACAGATATTTAAATTTATTGCCTCAAGCGGATGATAAATTACATTACTATTTTCCGCCGATAGCCGATTGTGTTTGTAATTTAATTTTATCATCAACCGCCGCTGAGTCATTCATATCGGATGTACTCATCATGTATCTAAAGATAGTTTGTAAATGTTACTAATGTAGTTTGTAAATAACCACTTACCAGATATATTAGGTCTTTACCAATGAAATTGCCGTTTTGTATGAAAAAATTTAAACAATTAAACAATTTAATCACCCATGCAATCAATGCATCTTTGCCAACGCAGTGGCAGTTTATTGATGCCCTTCTTAAAGAAATCAGCTGGATGGGAGGCAACAAATTCTTCAAAGGCATTTTGTACTGCCTCTCGGGTATTGAATTTTTTTCCCGCCAAGGAGCTATCCAAATTCTGGAAAAAGTAGTAGTCTGTAGGCGCAAGGTCGGGTGAGTAGGGCGGATAACGGAGAACTTCCAACCCCAGTTCTTGCAACTTGGAGACCGTCTGCTGTGCAGTATGAGGTCGCGCGTTGTCGTGCAGGAGCAGCGGAGACCAGCGATTGACCAATGCTGATTGGAGATGTGCCAGCTTCTCCATCATTGTGTTCAGTTCTTCACAGTACACATCTGCAGTAATGCTCACCCCGTTTGGTAAGAAGCTGTGATGAATCACACCGGCGCTAGACCACCAAACAGTGACCATCACTTTTCTAGGGGTAAGTTTTCGTTTAGGGCATTGTTTAGGTGCTGAACCAGGATCCAACCAACTTGCTGAGCGCTTGCGGTTATCAAACAGAACCCATTTTTCATCGCAGGTAACAATGCGGTTCAAAATTCCTTAATTTGTGTGTCTGTTGAGCAGTGCAAGACACGTCTCGACGCGTACTTCGCGCTGGCGATCATTGAGTTCGTGGGGCACCCATTTGTCAAGCTTTTTTACCTTGCCAATTTGACGCAAATGGACCAATACTGTTTTGACGCTAACGTTGAAAGCTGCTGCTAATTCAGCCGTAGATTGTGTATCATCAGCTTCCACAATCGCTTTTAATTCGTCATTGTCGACCAAAGTCTTCGGACGAACGCGAGGTTCATTTTTCAGGTCGAAATTCCCAGAACGGAAGCGAGCAAACCAATAACAGGTGGTGCGTTGGTTTGTAATGTTAGCTCCGTAAACGTCGTTGATGTTGCGTGCCGCTTGTGCCGCGTTGCTGCCACGACGGTACTCATATTCCATAATTACTCGAATTAACGTATCCATGATGACAAAAAAGATTGAAATGCGATGAAAATGTAACACTAATCAATAAACAAATGACTACTTTTGGAAAAAGAATTCCATGTTTTTAAAATAAAATTAATTTGAAATTAGAATTCTTAGCCAAACAAAAATTATTTTGATTTGAAATCGCCAGTACTGCAGAACGGCAATTTCATAGGTAAAGACCTATTATTAAATGAAATACGAAATTGTAATTGAGCTTGAATATAACAAATGTTAATCCTTCGCAAAATCTATTGATTGCGTGAAAACAAAAACTTGTTCGGTTTTTTTTTAATAACTTGTTGAAATAACTACCAATTGGGGTTGAATCATACGCAGATATGAATAAATGCATATGGAACAAATGACATTTTTATTTTATTATTTCTAAATGAGTAACTGTCGTTGTCCTGAAGCGAATAATCAGTTTTACCGGGCTTTGTAGCGAGTGAAGAAGGTATTCAACCAAAACGGTAGCCAGCCACAAGGATGCCGAATAAGACGAACCTCGGCTTAGACTTATGCTTTGAACAATTCGATTGTTCAATATTTGATTGAAAATGTTGTATAGAAGTCTGATTAATATCACTCTAGTAGACGTGATGGTTGTAGCTGGCCTTGATCCTACCAATAATGTTTCATTACTATCTCACATATTGTTAAAAGTTATTGTTGAATACAAATTTTTTTTTACTTATTTACTAAGATTTCTTTCACCTCTACATACATATAAATAACATTGAAGGTTTTGTTGTTTGTCCGGGCTGATATATTAAACGGCTAAACCGATTTTAACAGGACTTTGACTGACAGATGGAAGACTTTTTAAAACCTTATCTAAATTATTATTCTTTCTCAAAGGTTTTTAGGAATAATAACAAAATTACAATTAAAAAAATAACCCAGATAAGAAACGTGAACAAAGTATAACTACTTTTAAACGTTTTTTACACTATTTTTTACACGTAGGAGAAAGTTGCCACAGGAAACAGCTAGCAAGTATTTATATAAAAACTGGATAACGTATTTAAAGTTAATGGTTATTAATAATTATTTATATTTGCGTAACAATAAATATTTATCTTTGAAAAAGAGGTCGAAGGTTAAACGATAACAGATTAATACATAAAGAGTGAAACTCATGTATTCATGATGTTAGAAGTTGTCTGTTAATAAACTGCTATTAAAATTCTGATTGATTAGATACATAATTTAACAGTAGGTAGTTGAGCACGACTGATAAGGAACAAGTTTGCGATACGACGCGATATGACATGACGCGACGCGACGCGACCTTATCTCACGCGTCTCGTTTTAGGCCTGAAAACCGTATAATAAATTGAATGAAGCGTGCAGTAAATTATCGGTAGTAATACTTCTTAAAAGCGCTTTAATATCGATATGTTAGCGGTTTGTATCTATTAAATTTTCTCTATGTATGTAGACTCTTACTTTAATAGCTTCGCTTTCACATGAATCTATTAGTTACTAGCGAGCACTCAACTCAAAATGTTCGTAATTCTCTAGTTATTAAACATTAAGTTTGTTCCTAAAAGCAGACTGAGCGAATACAAGTTTTTTTTAACCTTTACCACGGTTGTAACTACTATTATTTATTGCATACGTTACCTTACGTGTTAGATTATTTATATAAATTTAATTCAATCATTCAACTCAAAATACGTCGACTACTGGACAGAGGTTTATTCTAAAGATCGTCACGACGACTGGGTTTATGTAAGAAGTGACTAAGAGATTAAATAGAGGAGAAGCAACACCATTTTTTCATAGTTTTTGTAACTAAACTGTAAACACGAACCCGCTTGCCAAACGGGTATATTATGAGAAATTCCCCCATAACGTACGCGCAACTGTTTAAGCAGTGGCTTCATTGCTACCACTGCTTTGTATATTGTGGATTAGAATCTCACCAAGACAGTTATATTGAGTAATTTAAGTCACATGTAGTAAAAATTGCAGAGAGTGGGCGGACAGTGGAATATACTTGTAATTTGTTTTTATTTGATTATAAATGTTACTGTACATAAAACCACAGGTCGAATCCTAGACAAGATTATGTACGTACGTATGTGTGGTAAGTGAAGTCCTAATACCAGGTGTGACCAACATGGTAGAGGTAGATGGACTATATTGGAAAAGACGTTTCAATCAACTACTCGAATGTAGGCAGAATTTAGAATAGTAAAAAAAATATATATTATATGTAGTTTTTTATGAAGTGGCGAAGGGTGTTGGTATTGTTTTAGTTATTTGCTTTCTACTGGACAGCGTAAGCGTGGTTAGTAGATATATAGTGGAAACCCTTTTTGATGTGTGACATTCATCTGTATATTCTGTCACATGAAAATAAACATGATTAATGCATTCAGGTGTATTCATTAATTACATACCTGGGTACAACAGTTTCATTGTGATTGTTTTGAATTTAGTTATACTTTATGTTCGTTAATTTGTAAAGTCCCTCGCGACTCAGGGGTCAAGTAAATGAATAATGTGTAAAATTATTTGAACTGTACCGTATCCGTCGTGGTGAGGCGCGTGGTGGTGGTGCCAGACGTTCTGATGGGGCGCAAAGTGTGCGGCGTACTGCTGCAGGCGGCCGCCGCCGGGCACGTATCCGAGCCCATAGCCTTCGGAGCCGTCGCCGGCGCCCGCCCCCGCGCCTCCCGCCCCCGACCCGTACCCGCCCCCGGGGACGCCACCGACGCCGCCACTACCTCCAAACATTACACTACACTCCTTATGTTGCTTCTTAGATATTCACTATCACCATCCTATCCAAGGAGTCAGCTGAAACAAATCATTTATACTCAGTTAAGAACAAGAAAATGTTTGGATAGAACGCGATGCATGGGAACTTATTACATACTAGCCGACCCGTGCCCACTTTGTTGGGCGGTAAAAGGCATTATCAAGCTACAACTTTTGTCTAGAACTCAATCATATATATCTCATAATTAAGGCGGTATTCGTAAGAAACGTTTTCGTTCGACCATTTTTCTCCGACTCCCCAGATATTTCCCCCTACAACATCACAAACTTTACCTCTTTATAATATTAGTATAGATTATAGATAATATAATTAGTTAATAGCTTCTGCCCGCGACTTCGCACGCGTGGAATAGTTATTTTGGGCTAAGACGCAGCGGAAGCTCTCAAAAGGAAAAAATACCCTGATTTTAAAACATTTTTCATTGTTGCTCCGCTCCTATTAGTCTTAGCGTGATGATATGTAGCCTATAACACTCATAAATAACGTGGCTTTATATTGGATATTAGATTTTTGGATTTTTGGATATTAGATATTAGATTTTTCAAAATCGGTTTAGTAGTTCCTGAGATTACCCCCTATAACGTCACAAACTCACAAACTTTACCTCTTTATAATATTAGTATATAGATTATAGCCCCTGCCCGCGACTTCGTCTGCGTAGTAATAGTTACTACTCTGGGCTAACGCTGACACACAGTGGAAGCTCTCAAAAAAACATCTCGATTTTGAAACATTTTTTATCTGTGCTCCGCTCCTATTGGCCTTAGCGAGATGATATATAGCCTATAACCATTCTCGATGATTGAGCTATATAACACTGAAAGAATTATTCAAATCGGACCAGTAGTTCCTGAGATTACCCCTTACAACGCCACAACGTCACAAACTCACAACGTCACAAATTTTTACCTCTTTATAATATTAGTATAGATAGCGTACACACAGGATACACGAAGTGCATAGGTGCATTGAAGAACGTAGGTTTGAATGAGAGGTTAGTCATTATCGTGATAAAACTGCACCGAAACCGTAAAGCGACTCACTGCTGAATTCAATTATAAATTTGTTGTCGAATAGCTAAAGATGTTTTTCTACCGCTACACTTTTTTCGAGCACAATGGCATTAGTGTAATGAGGATTTATTTATTGATTACAATTTTGGACAATGAAACAGTCGACAGTAGGTCCGATGAACAATACAATAACAATAATAAGAAGGGTTATTATACTAGACTGAAAACCCACAACGCTTTATCACATCGATACAACTTAAACTATTAATGGTATATTGAAAAATTAAATTATGTAACATTAAATATACATAAACATTTGTAAAAGTAAAAAAAATAGAATAAGAATACAGAGTATGAGAGACGTGAAACTATAATCTTATAAATCTTCTAGTCACTTTGTAATGAGATTTACAGTGACTGTGATAACTAATTAGTAGGAATTGTATTTACAACAGATATCGATTTGATGGTGATTACTATACACTAGGTTTGAAACTACCGTTACGGCAGCGCACTGATGTGTGACTCTCCTTTTTTTGGCATTTTCTGACTATCATTTATCTTATGGATAACTTTGTTGAGTCAATAACTATTGGTAGTTTAACTGAGTATCTCGAAAACCGGGCATAAGTGTCTCACTTTTGGTTTGTTACGATTCGCCATCAGATTCAAGGTTATAAATTTATTGATGGTCGCCGGTGTTTTTGAATTATATTGTGGTTACCGTCATTTTATTATGCTAAAATAAAGAGTAATAAAGTAAAATAAACTAGTATTGTGTTATCGGTTTATTACTGGAAGCGATCTGTTCCCAAACAACTTGTGACTTGATTGATATATTTAGTTATGAGTATATAAATAAAGATTGAATCGGTTGTTAGAAAAAGATGGTCGAAATGCGTATTGAATTAATGTAATATATTTACATTGGTTTAATTGGCGTACATGTACACATACATACGGACAGCGTGTCGTAAAAGTAAAGATTTTGGGTTCGTTTAACGATATATAGCTTTAATATTAGGCACTGTTAACATATACGCGATGTAAATTTTGTTATCAAATTACAAGATAGAATAACAGTATAAAATATTTATCCAATTACATTTATGCAAACGTTACAGGCGAGAGTTACATCTGCTTCTATTTCTATAACCTTGGCGCACTCAACTATCTGATCAATCAAATGCACCAATACATACAGTGAAATAAGATGTGTGAAGTGATCATGACCGAAGTCGACCTTGTCTGTGCTTGTGCTCCCTCAAACCGAATATGTTCATTGCATTCTATAATAAGACAAGCATTTGCATGTGTACAGCGGAATTGTCCTTTGTAGTTTATATATATGAGTAATACCAATATACTAGTATACCAATTGCCATGTCATTCGATTAAACAACACAGAATCTAACTTACTGCAGCGCCGTCTACTGGGGAGATATCGTAAAATCATCATCATCAGTCTATAAGAAGCCCAATGCAGGGCCACAGCCCTCATCCCGATGGACGGTATGACCATAATCACCTCGCTAGCCAACGGCGTGTTGGCGTTTTCAAACACAAAAAAAATCACAGTCCTATATTTGTCCCACATGCAGTGATATTACAAGAACATTTCTCGGGTTCAGGTTTCCTCACGATGTTTTCTTTCACCGTCAGCCGATAGTGTTACCTATTCAAATGAGTAAATGTACGCGAATTCCAAAAAAAATTCGTTGATACATGCCGGGGTTCGAACTTCCGAATGTCGGTTTGATATTCCACCGGTCAAAGCACTAGGCCACCACGGCTGTCTTTTTTGCCTCTTACAAAAACTATTGTCATCTGAGAGCTAACTTTGCTTGCGGTTCGTAAACCATTAAATTGATCTCACTACGCTGTTGGCCTGACGGGCCTTCACATCTTCACCGGACTGCAATATAAATAGGATAGCGGATATTGAAGGGCGCAGTTTAATCGTGATTGGTCGTTTGCCCACGAACAAACAAACAAATCCACGGTGGAATTCTGCGCCTACTATTGTTCATCAGTGATCACTGGCAAGCGTTTTGTTTATCAAGCAATTACTTAAAAAAATTATTAATTGCTGTCGTCGTCTAATCTTTTTAGTTGAAATCTATTAACACACACTATTGATTTTGCATATAACATAGTGTGCTAGGTTTTTAGTAAAGATCGACTTTATTGTTCTTATGTTAACTAAAACTAAATCAATTATAGTAGGTCTAACTTAGTCAAAACTTATCGAACTGGTATGTATGACCGGATAATAATAGAACATACGGTAGGTTATAATGCCTTTTTTTTCAAAATAGATTTATCTTGTACATAACTTTTACTCAGTTTAAGCTTTAGAAAATAATATATAAATGACAAAACTACATCCATTACGTGTGATGCACTCTTCCCTTCAAGAACAAGGGCAGTACACACAAATTGTCAATATCAAAAACATCATCAGGTTAAGCAGATTAAATGAATTATCATAATTTGCTAATGTAACAGATGAGTCAAAGCGAATGATACCATGTCGCAGAGAGGGTAGAAAGTATTTGTCTTCTAAATATGTCTACACGAGGCAAAAACCATTTAAAATGCGATTTGGACTTGTCATCAGTTACAGGGTGTAGTGTATGCGGTAAAGCATACATACGCTGTCTCGTATTTTCCCATGTTGGTAAGCAAATAGCAAACACCATTGCCATGAGAGCCGCGGGCGCGTGCGGACGATTGTGGTACATTTACTAATACGTGAGCATTGTCGAGCCAGTGTGGAGCACAAAGGATACCATACACAGGGTTTTATAAAAATAGATGATTGTCCGTATTATTATATTAGTTTTTTTTTGCCAGTCAATTTTCTAATTTCTATTACTGACATTGTAGAGTAAGTAACGGTTTTACAAGTTTCTTGCGATCATTTCAATTTCATGGGAAGATGGTGGACGTCTTGTTAGATCTTTCTAGGGAGTTGTTGTGGCAAGTCAGAAATCATGCTCCGTGGGTTTATTTCTCATCCAGTTCCCTTGTGCACAATAACCAAACTATATTACGTAAAAAATAGTATAAAGGTGAGGACACTGTGACTGATATATATTATAAGTAAAGTATAATTAACAGACAATGACGACCACAACGAGATAGACAATTCGACGCCAGTCGCGCTGTAATACGGCTCTGCGTAAATATAATAAAATGAACAGCATTACATTTAAAATATATTTTCTATCTTACTAGCACTACTTTTTGTAGGTGGTAGAGCCATGCTGAAGCTATTACTGGTTTCAACATGAATAGGTCGGTTCGCCCGGAGTAGTACCACCCGACCCTCAGAAACACTTACGTGAAGTATAGTGCTTGAATTGTTGCGTTTCATTCGGTCAGTGAGAGCGCCGGAAGCCAACGCTCCTCACTCTCCCATTTCTTCCTCCCCTCCTCCAAACACAGACTGGCAACGCACTTGCGACTCCCCTGGTGTTGCAAGTGTTTATGGACGGTGGCGATCACTTAACACCGGGTGACCCACTTGTTCGTTTGCCTCCTATGATAATATAAAAAAAGTCGCCCGCGATTTCATCCACGTTAAATCTAAGTCTATATATATATCAAAATATAAATTTAAAAATAATATAATATTCATGAATATAATATAATACAGATTTGTAGATCCTAATAATGTTTACAGAAAAATCTATACTATAATAAAACTGTAGCAAGGTCAAATCTGTACATTAAATATTTTTTGAAAATTTTGATCGGGGCAGTCTTTGTTATCGATATAGAAGCCAAAAATAATCTTTTTACAATTTTTGTCTGTCTGTCTGTCTGTCTGTCTTTCTGTCCCTGTGAACACGCATCACGCTGAAAGTACTGAACCGATTTTGACGAAACTTGGCACAGTGATAACTAATATTACGAGATTACATCTAGGATACTTTTTATCTCATAAAACACAAGGAATTCTCCAGGATAACGGACGAAAGTCAAAAATTTGTAGTTAATGAAATTCTTAACGGATTTTGGTAAATTTTCTTTGTGATATATATAGCAGACAGATTAGCTAAAAATTTAAGCTATATTTCCCAAAGCTACTTTAAAAAAAAAATACCAAAAAAAAGACTGCTGGGTTACGAACCGTCGGCTCTGTCGAACCATATAATGTCCCGCGCGTAACAACTGAGCTACGGCTATATGATATTTCTGTGCGTAATTATCAACCACATACAAAACAAATATGTGTAAACGAAACTGTCACTTATATATTGCTACACTTATTTTATTGTATGAAAAATGTTTGCTAAACAAAGGTGACAAGATTTTTTCCTAAAACATAAACCTAGATAATAGTTACATTGCATTGTAGAAAATGAATCTCAATTAGAGTTCTATCAGTACGTGTGCTGTTTCGATATTTGATAAAATTAGTTTTCTAAATATTGTTGAGTCTTGAAGTAGTTGGGTTTTAGGTTTGTGAATTTACGATTAAAATAAATAAGTTGAGGTGTTTGCAGTTACCATACTATGTTGTATTTATACTAATATTATAATGAGAGGTAAAGTTTTGTTTTCGAGGAATGCTTGGTACCTATTACTGATCCGATTTCAAAAATTCTTTCACTGTTAGAAAGGTATGTTATCCCAAGTTCAGTTTCTCAGTAAAAAAGGTGGTTTATATGTCAGAAGTAACATATACGTGACAAAATTAAAATTGAATGCAGACAAACAACTAAAACAAAATGGAAATTTGATGTAGATAAAGTTCAATTTTTACAGTATGTTACGTGATGAAGTTACAAGGAACACATTACTAGGAAGACATTTATCGGCAATATATGTAAGTTAGTTTTGATCTTCACTTTGATGACACTACTTTAGGTAATGCTGGGAACAGATTCTAGGCTTATTTTAAAAGATTTCTCACATACCAACAGGGTATATGTTTGAGTGAGTCCCTGGATAGTTTGGATTCACGATTGGAAGTGCTGGATAACGCTGCAATAGGGTTTTAGGTTTTTTAAGATTATTTACGTTTAAAAATACAATTGAAACCGGTAATAACCGATTTGGTGCAGACGAAGTTGCACGGGTCAGCTAGTCTCCAATATATCTATCGTAATAACTCATAGTAATCATTTTATTTAAAAAAAAATGTTTGTTTAAATCATATAATTTCAGGAGATATCTTACAAATTAAATTACGCAGAGCAAAAAACGATTTAGGTGTAAAATTTTTACGTAGCTTCTATGGCTTTGATGAAGTTTATTATTAAAATGCCAAAATATGGATATAAATCCTTTAGACACTTATAAAGCTGCATATTACTATATACAATTTAATAATAATAACATATTTCTTTTAGATACCATAGTGTAGAATGCATTATTGAGTAATATGATGTAATAGCGTAGAAAGGCGAGCCGAATGCAAAATTTGCAAGTGTTCAGGAATCGCTGCAATTATTTTATTGGAACCGTTGATAATTGTGAAATTGTCAATAGATTGGGTAATGCGAGTGTCGCAGAGAAGCGACGCGAGGGCACGGAATCCCGGATAGCGGACCGACATTAGTAGCTGTTGCTTAGTGTACAACTCGAGCCGGTGATTAGAGACACCGACTGTATCGAAGGAATGCAACCACTCTCCGATACTGAACGCTTGCGCAACTCAGTGATACACCACGTACGAGTCACAGCACATCTACATAATCAGACGTTTCGTGAAGTACCTTGACAACTCGATCCAACGGTATTCTGTTTAACTTGTACTGTGTTTTTTAATACTTAATCGCGATAAACGAGTTTATAGCAGTATGAGATTTATCATGTAAATGATATCGCGGGTCTAGGAAGATAGCTGAAATGCACGTGCCGCCCAAAATGCCGCCGCGGAGTGGTCGGGAATTTCAGTCACAACGTTTCCTTTTGCTTCTAGAATTATAATGTACATACAATTAAGTGAAACGAAAACGTTGTTGTCGTAATGTGAATAATAGAATTCCATTTGAATAATCGTATGAATAATAGAATGCCATAATGTGTTTGAGATTTTCATATATCAATGCATTGGTATTAAAGCATAACATAGCAGTAGATATTTTTTTTGAAAATAAGTCTACTTGTGTTCCGCCAATCACACTTGAAAACGATCTTTTAATTGTATTTCACTTGATAAGGGGTGAATTCGTAGTCAAACCCATAGCCTAATATGTCCATAGGTATAATTGTATACACGGTCACATTGGCAAACTACTAGAAAAGAAAAAAAATGAAACATATTTTAATAAATGTACAACCATACAAATCTATATCTGTATTAGTCAAGGATTTATAAACTCTATCTAATTATAATAGAGTACAATATCGAAGTTAGTCATAACACCTTACTAAAGGCATTAGCTAACATCAAGCACATTAACGAATCGTATCATTGCGACAAGAAGTATGTCTGCAACGAGTACGTTCGCGCTACCTCCAGCCGATTAGTTCCTAGAAATAAACCTTATCAATCGTATGTTTTCCACGTAAGCACGCAATGTGGGCCAGTCAGATAGCGACCGGTTTCACAACTGCATCAGTGTTGTACCGAACACTCACTTCCAATTGTTACATATTGTAACACTATGTTCCTAGAATCTTTGCAACAATATCTACAAGAATCGTGGCGTTGATACTTTTTATATACGACATTAAAGAGAATATAATAGAGGTGCTGAAACGGTCGATCGCGAATGCTTTTCGAGTCCATCTTAAGAAAAATTTGCCGATATATAACTATTTACTGCTCATGTTTTAGTAGGTAAGTAACCATAACAACATGTAATGAATAAACAACTAAAATTTATTTCATTCACAATTAGGCCAGAGTAACCTCCTCATAACTTTCGTTTATCGTTTTTAGCGGGAGTTACCTACACCTATATAGACGACCTGTAATACACATACTTGCAGCCTTTCAGAGTTGATCGATCCTAGTCTAACAATATTGAGGTGGATCGTCAGCAGTTCAAGTTTGAGCACCCTTGGAATATAATATGGTTATATAAACCTACCATTATATATAAGCAACTCCATGTACTATAGGATCATAACTGTAAAGATGCTGCTCGAGAGGTCATCGCTTGAAGGTACAGCAGAGCAACCATTATTTTCTTTATGTTACAAAGAAACAAGTAATCCTCATGATATTAAATAGCTATGTATGTGACTCCAATATATTGCGGAGTGGAACCCTGAAATGCCAACACTGCTGCTCCCGCTGTCGAACCTTTCACATCCTCTACCAACCTCTACCGCTTATTTAGTCTAAGTCAGACGAGTCTAGAATAAAAAAAGACAAGCTGTGTATGAATTGATAACATAAGTATGGCTTTATATGGAGAATGACGAACAGGAAGATAAAACGCATGATTTGGATACACTCACACATAAGATTAGATGTCTCCATGAATACTTATACACCACAGAATGAAACCTAAAATGAATATTCTGGTACACAAATACATATCCACTAAATTATAATCAAAATTTATCTAATAATGATTACTTCATTATTAGAAACATAGTAAGGTAAAATACTTACTTTTGCTATATGTGTTATGAAGTAATATGTATCTAACAGATAAATAAACAAACTAAAAGTATATATAATAATAATGAATCATATTTTTTAATCAAATCTCACAACTATTACAATTTGTACACATTGCATACAACGATAGATAGTTGAGTCGATATTTATTGCAGGTCACTATAATGACGGTGATTGTTACTGATCCTTGGTTTAACTGTTCTGAGCAATAATCAGGCACAGTGTATAAATTTTTAAAAGAATGTTATCAAAGAGTAATCCACAGAAGAATAATAATATTAGGTCTTTACCTATGAACTTGCCGTTTTGTATGAAAAAATTTAAACGAATTTTTTTCATGTATTTTTTATTTGTATTAATCGAAGTAATCACCCATGCAATCAATGCATCTTTGGCAATCAGCTGGACGGGAGGCAACAAATTCTTCAAAGGCATTTTGTACTGCCTCTCGGATATTGAATTTTTTTCCCGCCAAGAAGTTATCCAAATTCTGGAAAAAGTAGTAGTCTGTAGGCGCAAGGTCTGGTGAGTAGGGCGGATGACGGAGAACTTCCAACCCCAGTTCTTGCAACTTGGAGACCGTCTGCTGTGCAGTATGAGGTCGCGCGTTGTCGTGCAGGAGCAGCGGAGACGAGCGATTGACCAATGCTGGTTGGAGATGTGCCAGCTTCTCCATCATTGTGTTCAGTTCTTCACAGTACATATCTGCAGTAATGCTCACCCCGTTTGGTAAGAAGCTGTAATGAATCACACCGGCTCTAGGCCACCAAACAGTGACCATCACTTTTCTAGGGGTAAGTTTTTGTTTAGGGCATTGTTTAGGTGCTGAACCAGGATCCAACCAACTTGCTGAGCGCTTGCGGTTATCAAACAGAACCCATTTTTCATCGCAGGTAACAATGCGGTTCAAAATTCCTTCATTTGTGTGTCTGTTGAGCAGTGCAAGGCACGTCTTGACGCGTACTTCGCACTGGCGATCATTGAGTTCGTGGGGCACCTATTTGTCAAGCTTTTTTACCTTGCCAATTTGACGCAAATGGACCAATATTGTTTTGACGCTAACGTCGAAAGCTGCTGCTAATTCAGCCGTAGATTGTGTATCATCAGCTTCCACAATCGCCTTTAATTCGTCATTATCGACCAAAGTCTTCGGACGACCGCGAGGTTCATTTTTCAGGTCGAAATTCCCAGAACGGAAGCGAGCAAACCAATAACAGGTGGTGCGTTGGTTTGTAGTGTTAGCTCCGTAAACGTCGTTGATGTTGCGTGCCGCTTGTGCCGCGTTGCTGCCACGACGGTGCTCATATTCCATAATTACTCGAATTTTTAACGTATCCATGATGACAAAAAAGATTGAAATGCGATGAAAATGTAACACTAATCAATAAACAAATGACTACTTTTGGAAAAACAATTCCATGTTTTTAAAATAAAATTAATTTGAAATTAGAATTCTTAGCCAAACAAAAATTATTTTGATTTGAAATGGCCAGTACTGCAGAACGGCAATTTCATAGGTAAAGACCTATTATCATAAATTATTTGTTTTTGTATTTTCTGTGATATCGAAATGTAGTTAGCGATAACCGATGGGATTCCCAGAGTTCAATTTGTTAAATTAACCATATAACAACAAACTATACGGTAAACCGATAAATTTAATTTAATTGATATGTGAATATACATTGACTTCTAGTTAATTAACTAATATTGACTTACAAAATTGACAGGTTCAGATATGACTATGTAAATCACACATTTCAAATAAAAATGAGAAAACTATATATGAACTTAATACTATAAACAAATAACAATAAAAACATAACTACTCAATGAGACTCTACAGCCCCATTCCAGCTTCTCACAAAATATTTTCAAAGAGGCATATAATTTTTTACAATTATTAGGAAACAAGTCCACTAACGGGAACTGCACCAAGATATCGTCAAGATGTCGAACTAACATTAGCTAACACGCTTAATTAACTTAAAATTGTGTTTTACCTCCTTCCATAATTGCATACATTGAGCAATTCTTCAAATCGTATTGATGTTTTTTTTTGTATTTAGATAGTGTTCTACTTTGTAAGTCTAAGTAAATAACTTGTTTTTCTAATAACAACTGGACGAAAAAAGAAAGAAAGCGTATAAATACCAAGTGTATAAACATTATTGAAGAACAAGTTGTACGGCAGCGGTCGCTTAGTTACCTATAGAAATCGCAAATACTGTTAATAACGGCCTCAACATGTCAAATTCAGAGTATGTTCCAGCGACAATGAAGTCTTAGCGAAGCAACAACTGACCTGACTCTATACACCTTATAGCAATATTTCTTTCAGCGATCCTACGATGCGCAGACTTGTTGACGATAATATAGATTGTTTATCTTTATCGTTTTGAACGACATCGATCAAGAGAGAAGATATGTCGTATAATTTAAGGTCTTGTTGATGTTATTGTGATGTGTAGATGTCGTACATTTTCGTTAAGTTCTTCCCGTGAGTGAGTGACCGTACAAATCATAACTTGTGTCGTTACGATGGTTGGATGTCGCGCCTAAACTTTATACTCTAGCATAACATATGTATGGTAAGTCGATGACACATACACAGTGTCACGTATTGATAATTACTTAGTGTTGTGACATAATTAGTAACTATATAGTTGAAGGGTATTATGGTTTTTCATTTAAATGTCCGTATTTATTCTAATGATTTTAGAGTTTTATAATTGTAGACTTTTTTTTTATAAGTTTGTGGTTCTTTACGCGCTTAGGCATGTATTGTTCTGAAATCTGTTCGTGTGTATCGAATATTGAAGAGGGGTTGTAGAGTATCTGTTCGCGACTGGATCGCTACATACACATGCGTATACACATTAGCTAATATTTGAATTTGTATTTGTCAAATTACAAACATATAATATAATTTAACTTAGAATAAATTATATATCTGTAAGGTTTACTGAGGTACTTTTTGTTAAAAATAGAACTATCGTATCTGGACTGCCGAGAGCTCCTGCCGAGCTTTGCCTAGGTTGAAAGTTTTTGTTGAAAATATGTAAATATCTAAAAGTAAATTAAATTAATGTTGAGTTTTGAAACTGCATATTATACTAATAGAAAGCTGAGAAAAAAATTTATTTTAATCAAGTCGTAATAATTTTGATTACGATTGAAAATACTAAGCATATAAATACATCAAAATTATGCACAATATAAAGATATATATGTATTAGGGCTGAAAGTAATTTAAAACTTCCGATGTATTAAAAATACTTATATATATTTTGGAACGCACACCGCGCTCTACAATAAATAGTGTAAAGTATGAAACATCACACCCATATCTTGTTATCTGAGGCGATTGCTTGAACAAACATTCATTTATCCCCGATATCTACGGCACCAGTTATGACAAATCGCTTCATCTGTTTGCTTATTTATTAGCTCCGAGTATATTTCACAGAACATATGACTACTTTTTGTGTTTAAAACATTTACAACTATTAGTGAAGCTGGCACATAGTGCACTTACATTATAGACTAACAAGTTTATAATATTATTTTCTTATCCGTATTTAAGTTAGTTATTGATAATACTCTTGTTCCTTTATCGATCACAAACATTATTATTCTTTACTAACATAAATTACTAAATAAAAAAATAAAATGCCAAAACCGTTTTAATAATGAACAAAGTTTTCGTAATATATTTTTTACTAAAATAGGAAGTTTATAAAAGAATATAACTTTCCATTAACATTGTATTATATTGTTTAAATAACATTTATTATAAATTAAATGATTTCTAAATAAAATAATTGTTATGATACATTTGTATTACTATATGTTGTTCAGAAATTACTCGCGTTTCTGTGTTCCGGAAAGTTTCTATCATGTTATTTTTCAAATAGTGCAGTGAGACGGTTCCTGTCTTGCCACCGATTATATTTTGTCCACATATCTGCTTAACAGACTGCTGGTAAATATATCCAAGAAAACAATAATTCTGATCATATTTGAAAGTTGTCCAAACTTCTGTGAAAGATTATTCAGCTTTTACAGTGGACTCACTATATTCGTTTACGCTATCCCACTTTGCTATTGAATGTCGTGAGCTGTAAAACGCGGGATTTATGTTACGTCGCAAAAAAGCGACGTAACTCGTGAGCGGGCGACGACTGCGAGAGTGCCTTTTGACTGGGGTCGAATTTATGACGGTCGATGACAATTAGCCGCGAGTCACCAAATACTGCATCAGTACATTGTTGATTTATTAACGTTCCACGTTAACGTGTTCTCCAATATACAGGAAGCCCCAAGTGCTGTATTTACGTGAAATGCGTTGATTTCAGATGTACAGCGATTAATCTCTGGCCATAATTATTATTCAACTACTATAATAGAAGGAATAACCGAGGATTAGATTTTAGTACTGATTAGTCATCAAATGTATCTCGAACTACAATGGAGAAAGGAATAAAGAAGATATTATACTTAGTCTGGCCATAAATACTGTTACAATTAAAAATAAATAAAATATTACATTTGAATTTGGAATCTGTCATTTTTATATGATTATTCATTGAATTTTCTCATTTTGGCGCCAATACATCGTACAATATTTTGCTATATTAAAATGGAGTGGGGTAATAAAGGGAACCGAATCGCTGTGATTGCATTGCATAAAGTAGGTATGGAGCCAAATGCAATATTTAAAACTCTCCATACACTTGGTATTAGTAAATTGTTTGTGTACCGGGCTATTAATAGGTAAAATGAGACCTCCTCTGTTTGTGACAGAAAAAGATCTGGCCGTTTACGTAGTGTTCGTACGAAAGAGGTGGTCAAAGCAGTAAGGGAAAGAATTCGAAAAATCCTGTTCGAAAGTAAAAGATTTTATCTCTGGTGATGAAGATAGCGTCTAGAACCATGTCGCGTATTTTAAAAGATGACTTAAGATTTGCAGCCTATAAGAAACGTACTGGTCATTTCTTAACTGATAATTTAAAATAGAATAGGGTGGTAAAATCGAAACAACTACTGAAGCGGTGCGCTAAGGGAGGTCACAGAAAAATTTTGTTTACGGATGAGAATTTTTTTACAATTGAGCAACATTTCCTCAAACAAAATGACCTTATTTATGCTCAAAACTCTAAGGAAGCTTCCCAATTAGTCGACAGAGTGCAACGTGTGCACTATCCGACTTCAGTGATGGTTCGGTGGGGTATTAGCTATGAAGGAGTGACTGAGCTATACTTTTGTGAGCAAGGTATCAAAACATCGGCACAAGTGTTTCAAGATACCATTCTTGAGAAGGTAGTGAAGACCCTTAATAACACCATGTTCAATAACCGAGAATGGTCCTTCCAGCAAGACTCGGCGCCGGGTCATAAAGCTCAGTCTACGCAGTCTTGGTTTTATGGTCAGTTTTAGAGAGTACGGCTTGCTCTAAACGCCATGATAATTTGGAGTCCCTAAAACAATCCGTACGATTGGCGGTGAAGAATTTTCCCATGAAAAGAGTGCGTGCTTCTATTGATAACTGGACTCAACGTTTAAAGGACTGTACATATTGCCGCCAGTGGAGACCACTTCGAATAAGCTATTTATATTTTAAATTGTTTTATATTTATGTATTAAATTAACACACTGTAAAAGTAATAAATGTTATTTGCAATAGAAAATGTTTTTTTCTTTGTTTCAGTATTTATGGCAAGACTAGGTAGAGTTTGCCCGCTTCTGAAACGGTTTGCAAAGTAGCGAGTCATTTGTACTGCCTGCAGACCTCGAAAATGAGTTTGCGCTTCCTTTAATTGATTTTTCGCTATCCCATCGCCATGTTCTAGATTGTTTCTCTGAACGTGTTTAATGACTTCAGTGTTCAGTTGACACTATTTCTTAATTATAGCAAGAAAAGTGATGGCGCTGTGCCCGGTGTTAAGCAAAGTGCAGTCCAAAAACAAAGTCGATCATCAGCAAATAACGCGAATTTTACAGCTGTTACGCGGTGGTCACATAACGCGTAAATATAATCTTAAATTATACTTTACACACCTTCAATGTATAAAAAGACATTCACAAGTAGCGTAACCACAGTCTCCTCATACTTGTTGCAGTTGTTGCGAGTTCCTCGACGAAGACAGTTTTTCAAAATTATTACGTGAGTATAGAATATATTTAGAAATAATAGAGAACACCAGAACCGAACACGTGTCTGGTATAGGGATGTACCTGTTGAAACGATAACGGCGTGGATACATATACTTTTAAATATATATGATTTTAAAAGTTACAACTTTACAAATACCCGCCCGCAACTTAATGACAAACTGGCTAAAAAAATACCCAAACATTTATTTTCTTCTAACTCAAATAATTTTGTACTTATAAGTACTAGCAGATGCGGTAGGCAGACATGTTTCCTGCAACAGCCCTTAATAATTGAAATTGAAAACAAATATTGTAAATTCACCTACCGGTTTCAACTATATCTAGTTAAACACCATCCACCTGAATCCTTAAGCGTTAAAAAAACATCAAAATCAGATAAGTCGTTAAAAAGGAACAGGATTATGAATATACGCACATCGAGATTTTATATACAAAGATAAACAATTTACTATATATAGCCCTACTAATATTATAAACGAGAAAGTTTGGGAGGATGGAACAATATTTGCTACCTTTTACCCTATAACATAAGCCGTTAGTGTTACACGAATATAATTAATAGTGTCATCATTTATGTGTCGCTAATTCGTAATATATAGAAAATGAATAATAGTAACTATATTAAGTAATTAGTTAAGTGAATAGAATTTAACATATGAAATTTTGAAATAGTTATCTTCTTTATATATAACAAGCTAGTGTCATGATGTTTGTCCACAATTAACTCCGAAACTACTCGAGCGATCTTCATAGGTATTGGCATTTATGTATAACTAAGTCCAACTGCAATATGATGAATGTCCTCAATATTTTTTAATTACATATTAAATGATTGTAATTGTTATTAATTGTAGATTTCATCAGTCTCGAACAAATGAACGCTTTAAAATAGTTTGTTGACAGAAAACTGTATCACCAACCGTTATAGATATCTCATAGACTGTGTGACGTTTTAGTTTTAATTTTCTTATCAGATTTTAATTTAATTTCTCGTCACAGCAACGCGTGCCCGGCTCAGCTAGTATTTATACTATAGTTTAGTTAAGATATTCTAGCATGATATTATTAGTTTGTCTCAGCACTAAACAAGGTCGCGAGTCAGTAAATCTAGTCGACAGCCGACACCGCGACCGGTTGAACACGAGCCCGCCTGTTCTCCTTGTTCCACCCTCGATCACCCTTCCGTACCGCCAACGGTAACGACATACCGCGCGCGGCTTGCATACCTCATCCGCCACTTACAACCACATTACCGTCAACACTGTGATCTATTTAACGACAGGCTATTTTCAAATACACCCAGTTATTAACTAACTAACTGATCAGAAATATTCTGAATAATGATTTTATTTACTAGATTTTGCACGCGACTTGATCTGTATTTAGTATTAGTATTTAAAGTAGGAGTTTAGTTTTATTATATCATATATTAATGAGGATGCGAGATATTTTATAGGTAAAATATATAGATGTACTAGCTGGCGGGGCCACGCGTTGCTGTGGCTCAGTTATTACATGTTCAATTAAAATTATGATAAAATATTTGGTATAATATAGAACACGTGCATCATAAAATAAACTGAAGTTGAAAAAGCAATTCAAAATTAAAACGTGGCGCCATCTATGAGATATCGACGACAGTCGATCCTACAGTTTTATGTCATCAAACTAATATGAAGCGCCGTCTGTTCGAGACTGATGAAACTTAGGATCAATAACAATAATCAACATTGACAATCATTTAATTTGTAATTAAAATATTAAGGCCCTTAACGAAATACAAATTATCATATCTTTCAAATTAGACCAAATTATACATATATACCAACTTTCATGAAGATCGATTGAGTAGTTTCTGAGTTCATCGTGTACAGATATCATGATACTGGATAACGGTTGTAGCCCACAATAGTGATTCTCAAAATCCTCAACCGGTATCGATAATCATAATACAATTATGTACGTGTCTTAGTTATATACATATGTTAAAATATCTGGTTTAATTTTAAAACGGATAAATCTATTTCGACGAACTTTAAAAAAAGTTATTTATAAAAATAAATAAGTAACAAAAATACTTCTGCCTTATGTTATTCTGCCACAAAATATTTCATTGTTTGAAGCGTACTATATTTTTTACAATCGAAAAAATGTTGACAACCCTACACGGCGGCTCAGCAAGCTACTAGTAATCAGTAATCGCTTCAAAATTCTATCAGTGAGATTATGATATATTTTCAGAGAAGCGACGTTGCATGACAAAAAATCCGAGTTAAATTGTAACCTGAGAATGCTTGATTTATTATAGAAATCCTGAAAACTCTCTCTGGAATGTAATACTAATTATATACACATATATATGTAGGGTAAAGCGGTGAGATAGAAACCAGACGTAGCGCTCGGAGGCGCTACACCAAGCGACTTTACTGATTTACGCGATGCATTAGCGACCTGACGGAGTGTGCGCCCGCAACTATACATTATCCGACACTGGAAAATTGTTTCTACATTTTCCTATTGCATAGGCTACATTGGACATTCCTTGTTAATGACTGTAAGGGTAATCTGCACTCTCTAAATGCTTATTAAGTTGTATCAGTACACTCATTTGAGAGACATTAATTAATGTTTAGTACACATATGTATACATTTTTCATATTTATATAGTTTTAGGTTTTATGTTTGTTTAATATATATGTATATGTCAGCTGTTTATTCACGATATATAAGCTACTAGCTGACCCGTGCCCACTTCGTTGGGCGGTAATAGGCATTATCAAGCTACGACTTTTCTCTAGAACTCAATCGTATATCTCTCATCGTTAAGGTAGCGTTCGTAAAAAAAACGTTCGACCACTTTTTCTCCGAATCCCCAGATATTACCCCCTACAACCTCACAAACTTTAAC
Organism: Antheraea yamamai; assembly: GCA_036509395.1. Classification (NCBI taxonomy): domain Eukaryota; kingdom Metazoa; phylum Arthropoda; class Insecta; order Lepidoptera; family Saturniidae; genus Antheraea; species Antheraea yamamai. Next base: position 22,423,318 of record AP028438.1, read on the forward strand.
TCTTTATAATATTAGTATAGATAATATAATTAGTTAATAGCTTCTGCCCGCGACTTCGTACGCGTGGAATAGTTATTTTGGGCTAAGACGCAGCGGAAGCTTTCAAAAGGAAAAAAACCCTAATTTTAAAACATTTTGCATTGTTGCTCCGCTCCTATTGGTCATAGCGTGATGATATATAGCCTATGACACTTACAAATAACCTAACCTAACTATTATTACAAATGCAAATATGAATTTGTTTGTTACCTGTTTACGGCTTCATTATTCAACTGATCATCGTGAAATTTTGTGTACACGCTGTTAAGGTTCGAGAAAAAAAGTAATGTTTCCGAGGAATAATCAAATCTACAATACTAACGGGATAGAATCGCGGGCGAAAGTTAGTGTGAGAATAAGTGTTTAGGTGTTAGGTAGTTTGCCCTGGATTTTTTTTTTACGAATTGAAGCATCAATTTTCTCTGTTTTCTATAAAAAACATTATACATGTTTTTGTACACATAAGTCTTCTGGAAGAAATTCTTCAAATAATAGTGAAAACCGTATCAAAATTCGTTACGAAGCTTAGAAAAAGTATGCGCACACACAAAAACATACGGATAACCTATTTTGTTTTATATTATTTACCTGTTGATAAGGATACGTTTATGTTCGGTATTATAATTATGTGTTATGTGAATTATGATGAGTGTCCGACCTAGGGTAACGCTAGTCTATGAAGTGGCGCAGAGGGCGGGTGGCGGTGGCGGCGCGGAGTCGGCTGCGCGGGCGCATTTAGAAACACTTGAGATCCCTGCATTACGTCTGCGCCGGCGCCGCACCGCCGCTCACCGCCGCCGCGCTCTTAGCCTCGCGTTACACTATCAGCTGTTTGCGGCCCACACATACATATCTATAGTACTTCAAATATTTGCCACCTAAATTTATAATGTCTGTGATCTTGTCGATGTACATGGATGAGGTTTTTGTAAAATTAGTGACATCATCGTGAATAAACAAGCATTATATTTACCACATCGTGTACCGCAGAAAAGTTAACAAACTTTATATCATCAAGCTTTTAATCATATGAGTGTGCTGTGCGTCACTCGCGGTTTACCATTACCTACTATTATTATGTTAAATCTACCAATAACAAAATGACAAATATTCATATACATAATATACATTTACTCAGTTAATTTATTTATCAAAGAATCACACAGAGGTAACCTTTTTACCTTCACTGTATTCATTAATATTATTACAAAGAAGAATATCGTCGAAATTGTTAATGATCGAGAAATATTCATGTCGAATTGAACTCTAAAGGTATATAGTCCGTTGACAAAAGAGAGCATAAAGAAACCTTAAAATTAAGCAGTTAATATCGTTGTTTCTCTATTAGAACTGAATTCTTTGTAATAACAAAGAAACTGATAATATTTATAACTAGCTAGGATACATGAAATTAAACATTATTTTAGCGCAAGCGATCGCTACATTAAAGCTACCTATACTAGAAGGTATTTTATTGTAATAGACGCAGTGCGGCGGGCGTATAGTTATCGCGTATCGCGCGCGGTGTCCGCATTCCTGTTGCATCGCCAATAATAACATTGAGAGGCGTCTAGAGGTGACGTGATCCCGTATCTGGTATCGTACGCGATAATCAATCAATATTCATTACATGCCGCATACAAACAACCACTCAGAGACTACTCTAACGTCTGTACACTATAATATTTAGCTTTTATTTCACCAACTGTATGGTAAGTTACTGGTTGTAGACTTTTTCTAGGATTATCGCACTCAGTGTCTTATTGTCCCTCGAATTACCTACTTTAAGAGTACTAATACATTTACTAATTGGAACAAGAATATTTCTAATTATCTATCGTATTTCTAATCACTGATAAGGCTGATTATCACTGTTAATATAGCTAAAGTCAGATTGTACTTAACTAGAAAAAAAACACTGGTTTTTTTTGGTCCTGCGTTGTTTTTGGGTGGTGTTCTCTGGTGCTTTTGGATTTTATTATTGACCTTGGCTTGTGTATGGACTACGGACTCGTTTTATCACCTGACTTTGCTTGTTTTACTCGGACGTGGATTAATTTTCTGTTTGACTTGGCTTTGCTTTCTGGACTGATTTCTTGCATACCGATTGACTTGGCGCGTTGATTTAGGACTTCGGATTTTGCCTCTTGGTTCGCTGGCTGACCCTGGTGTCACCAGTGAACCATGAGTGCTAAAAAAATTACCAAAAAACGGGTTAGTGTGTCGAAAAGGATTTTCGACTCCGACACGGAGGTTGAAGAGAGGGAGGCTCCTAAAGTGAGCACGAGGAGTCGGGGGAGGGCTCGGATGATCGGGAGTGGCCGCGGGGTCTTAGGAGAGGCGGATGGCTCCTTTGACCGGGCTTTGGCGGGCGGTGTAAGCACTGCGGACTCCGTTCCTGGCTCCGTCACGGGCTCTGCGGCGGTTTCGGTTACCGGCTCTGCTGCCGGTTCCTTGCCCAGCTCGGATGCAGAGATGGAGGTGCTGGACGTGGACGTCTTAGACGCCCAGAGGCTTAAGGCTCGCGCTGGCTCGAATGTTGCTTGCATCTTCGAGACGGTGAAGAAGTCGGGCAACCTGTCGGGCCCATCTATAAAGGCCTTGAAAGGCGCTGCGAGGTCCCTGCAGGAGGTCGTGGAGGTCCTTGTCGAGCGCACTGAGGGGGAGGAGAATAGAAAGCTCCAAAGGGAGTTGAAAAATCTCCGCCGACAGGTCGAGGACCTGAAAGCGGAGAACAAGGCGTGGAAGCAGGAGGCAAATGCCAAGAAGCAGATGCCTCCACCTCCTCCCCCCATGCCGGAACCGGCGGAGCCTCTCTGGCAGCAGGCTCTCGCCGAAGCGGTCTCCCGCATCCACACCTCTCTCCATACGTCATTCAGCAACATGCTGAATGCGCGTATGGAGAGTGTGGAGGGCCGCCTGCCTCCAGAGGCGCCCATTCGTCCACCCCTGGCGGCGGACAGGAAGAAGGGTGGAACGGCCAGCGTGGCGAAGACCGCGCTGGCTACGAAGGCGCCTTCAGCCCCTGTAGTTGCCCCGCTGGGGATTAACTGGGCCGCATTACCGGCCCCGGCGGCGGTTACAGATGGCGCGGCGTGGTCCACGGTGGTGGGCCGCAAGAAGAAGGTGGCAAGGGCCCCGGCGGCGGCGCCGCAAGCCCCGACCCCGACCACGGCTCCCAAGACCTCGCCTGCGAGGCAGAAGCTGCCGTCCGCCCCCCAATCGGCTGCGGTCATCGTGACCCTGAAGGATTCCGCAGCCAGCAAGGGGGTTGGCTACAGAGAGGTCTTAGTCAAGGCACGGGAGCACGTGGCCTTGCCCGACATGGGTATAGGCGAAGTGCGGGTGAGGCCGACGGCTACGGGGGCCCGGAAAATTGAGTTGCCAGGCCAGGGTAAGGAAAAGGCCGCTGAACTGGCCAAGGAGCTGGAGGCGGCGTTGGCCGGAGTCGCCACAGTCGTCGTTCCAACTAAGAGGGCGGACATCCGGATCGTCGGGCTGGACGATTCGGTGTCCCCCCTCGAGATTGAGACGGTTGTGGCGGCGAAGGCCGGCTGTAAGGTGGCCGACCTTAAGGTCGGCGAGATTAAAAAAAAACTGGGGGGGCCTCGGCGCAGTACACGTGACGCTCCCCGCGGCGGCGGCCAAGGAGCTTGTACAGGCCGGCAAGCTCCTGGTCGGGTGGAGCGTCGTCCGCGTCATCCTGCTGGACGAGAAGCCCATGCGTTGTTACAAATGCATGGGCTTGGGGCACACCCGCCCTCTGTGCCCCTCCTCGTCCAACAGGGGTGACGGATGTTACCGTTGTGGCGCGGCGGGCCACAAAACGGCCGAGTGTAAAGCGGAGGTGGTCCGCTGCGCCGTATGTGCCGACGCCGGGAGGCCCTCAGGGCACGTGATGGGGAGCCGTAATTGCAGGCCCCCCACCACCAAGGGTAGGGACCACCCGATTGTGGGCACAGGTCCTAGGGTGGTGGCCGCCAGGCAGGAGGAAGTTGCAATGGACCAGTAATGGATCACACCATTTGCAACTTCCTCCAGGCGAACCTCAACCACTGCGCCGCTGCACAGGACTTACTCGTGCAGTCAGTGGCGGAGTGGGGTATCGGGCTCGCGGTCGCCACGGAGCCCTACTTCGTTCCCTCCCAGCCGCAGTGGGCTGGGGATAGGAACGGCTCCGTGGCGATCGTGGCGTGTCGAGGTTCGTCCCTGGCGGCAAGGGAAAGAGGGGCCGGGTTCGTGACGGCCGTCTGGGGAGAGTACGCCATTGTGGGGGCGTACTTCTCCCCTAACAAGCCCCTGCGGGAGTTCGAGGCGTACCTCGGCTCCCTGCAGGGAGCTGTCAGACGGCTGTCGCCGCTCCCCGTGGTCCTCATGGGGGACTTGAATGCTAAGTCGAGGACCTGGGGAGCGGCAGTCACGGACCTGAGGGGCATGGCCGTTGAGGAGTGGGCAGCCGAGTTGGGGCTGTCCCTCCTCAACCAGGGGAGCGTCCCCACGTGCGTGCGATGGAACGGGGCGTCGGTGGTGGACGTCTCGTTCGCCACCCCGTCCATCGCACGCCGTGTCCGGGGGTGGAGGGTGCTGGAGGAGGTGGAGACCTTATCGGACCACCGATATATCAGGTTCGAGGTCTCCACCTCCCAAGCTGGGATCGGCACCCGCCCCCGGAGGGGCGCGAAGTTCCCCTGTTGGGCGATGAGCCGCCTCAACCGTGAATTAGCGGAAGAGGCGGCCATCGTCCAGGCCTGGGCCATGCCCCCCCCCACAGGGGCTGATATCGACGCGTCCGCAGCCCGCCTCCGTGCAGCCCTCACGGAGGTTTGCGACGCGTCGATGCCGCGGAGCGTACACCGCCCAGATAAACGGGCGGTGTACTGGTGGTCGCCGGAGATCGCCGATCTCCGAGCGGCCTGCTCCGCGGCCCGGCGGCTGTTCGGGCGCAGCCGCCGACGCCGGCACCGGGACCCGGAGGCGGAAGCCCGGCTGTATGGCAGCTACAGGGAGTGTAGGAAGACCCTGCAGGCTGCCATCAGCCGGGCGAAAGAAGCAGCATGGGAGGAGTTGCTCCAGACGCTGGAGGGGGATCCTTGGGGGCGCCCGTACCGGATCGTGCGCAAGAAGTTGCGATCCTGGGCGCCCCCGGCGACGGAGACCCTCCGGCCGGAGGTGGTAGCGAGGGTCGTGGGAGAGCTATTCCCCGACCCTCCGATGCTACCGGCTCCTCCCATGCCTCCACCTCGTGAGGTAGTCGAGGAGGTGCTCGACGGTCCCCCCCCCCTCCGATAACGGAGGAGGAGATGGGGAGGGCAGTCGAGCGCCTCCTCAGCCGGCGTAGAGCGCCCGGCCCTGATGGGGTCCCGGGTCGGGTGCTCGGCCTCGCCTTGGGCCAATTAGGGGGATGGCTTCGGGAGCTGTTCGACCGGTGTCTTTTGGTCGGGCAGTTCCCGAAGCCATGGAAGCTAGGGCGGCTCTGCCTCATGGAAAAGGCAGGCCGCCCTGCGGCACTGCGCGTCCGCGTATCGGCCCCTCGTCCTGCTGGACGACGCCGGGAAGGTGCTGGAGAGGATTATCTCCTCCCGGGTCGTCCAGCACCTAGAAGGCGTAGGGCCGAATCTGGCGGACGCGCAGTATGGCTTCCGGACAGGACGTTCCACGTTGGACGCCCTGTCCCTCCTTAAGTCGCTGTCTGCGGAGGCGACCTCCCAGGGGGGAAGGGTGTTGGCGGTGTCCCTTGACATCGCCAACGCCTTCAACACCCTGCCGCATGGCGTCATACGGGAGGCGCTCCGATATTTCGGAGTGCCCCCGTACCTGCGGCGGGTGTTGGAGGCATACCTCGAGGGTAGGGAGGTCGCCTACGTAGACGGCGACGGGCGTATGGTCCGGCGGGCCACAAGGCGGGGGGGTTCCACAGGGGTCGGCCTTGGGGCCGCTCCTGTGGAACATGGGCTACGACTGGGTGCTCCGCGGCGTGCTCCCATATGGGGCACGCCTCATATGTTACGCGGATGACACCCTAGTCGTAGCCCGGGGGGGGGGGAGTGGAGGGAGGTGGAGCGCCTGGCCACGATGGCCACAACCCTCGTGGTCAGGCGCATCAGGAGGTTGGGCCTCAGGGTGGCCCTCGAGAAGACCGAGGCCCTACTCTTTCATGGGCCTCGGCGGGGGCCACCACCTGGGGCCCACGTTGTGGTGGAGGGCGCCCGGATCAGGGCGGGGACCCAGATGAGGTATCTGGGCCTCACCCTGGACGGGCGCTGGCGGTTCGAGCCCCATTTTGCGGGGCTTGGACCGCGAATTGCTGGGGCGGCGGCGGCACTCGGCCGGTTGCTCCCTAATATAGGGGGGCCTGGCGCCGGGTGCCGCCGACTCTACATGGGAGTCGTGCGGGCGATGGCCGCCTACGGGGCACCGGTGTGGGCCGACGCCCTCGGTGCCGCCAACGTGCGCGCGCTGCGTAATGCGCAGCGCACGGTGGCACTGAGGGCGATCCGGGCGTACCGCACGGTGTCCTCGGCGGCGGCCTTTGTGCTCGCCGGCTCCCTGCCCTGGGAGCTGGAGGCAGGAGTTCTCGCCGCCGTGTACGAGTTCACGGCGGCGAGGAGACGAAGGGGGGAGCCTCCGGCTCCCAGGGAGATAGAGGCGGAGAGACGGCGTCTCAGGGGAGACGCCGTCGAAAAATGGAAGCAGGACCTGGCGGACGAGCGGTTCGGGCGGTTCACTGTGGACGCCGTCCGCCCGGTCCTGCGGGCGTGGATGGAAAGGGAGTGGGGCTCCCTGACGTTCCGTCTGGTGCAGGTACTCACCGGACACGGTTGTTTCGGGTGGTACCTGCACCGGATCGCACGCAGGGAGCCGACCGCCGCCTGCCACGAGTGCGGCGCTGCCGAAGAGACCGCGCAACACACTCTGTCTGAGTGTGCTGCGTGGGGGGAGCAGCGCCGCATTCTGGCGGCGGCGGTAGGACCGGACTTATCGCTGCCGAGCGTGGTCTCGGCCATGCTTGGCAGCGAACAGGCGTGGCGAGCGATGTCCTCCTTCTGCGAGGACGTCATCTCGCAGAAGGAGGCGGCGGAGAGGGCCCGCGAGGCAGACCCGCTAAGTGGCCGTCTCCGCCAACGGAGGATTGGCAGGAGGAGGCGGCGCTTCGCCCAACTCCCCCTGCCACCGTAGCCGGACCTGAGGGGGTGGGCCGGGGGGCCCATCTCCTCATTGCACAGGTTCGGCGGACGAGGGGGGCAGCCGGCGTGTACCCGGTTTGTCCCTCTATAGGTAGGAGCCCGGCGGTCACCTTCCGCCGGGCGGACCGTGGGGGCGGCTCTACAAGGTTGAGTAGCATGTACGATCCCTTG
>AP028438.1:22430894-22655081 GCA_036509395.1 Antheraea yamamai
CCCCAACAACTATCTAACAGTCATCATAGAGTTTATAACTCATCAACCAATACATATCACGAGTATGGTACACAACATATACATATTTGGGTTATGTTTGATAAATATTGAAGACGATGGTTCAGCTGTAAAATATAATATTTTTCTAATACACGTGCGCGCGAGCACGCACCGTCTTCTACACTATAATAAAACTTTGTGTCTGTAGATACACTGAATGTATTTCCTCAAAACTGGTTGCATGACATGACTTTTTTAAACAATGTTTGTATGATAATGCTAATCTCTACAAGAACTTGATGAACTTAAGCGTAACTTGGTGATATATATGCTTTATTGGGTTCAATGAAAAAACTTTTTATAGAGATTTAATCTACTGAGCTCAGTAGAGTTTATAAAAATGTCAAACGGCGGAGTTTCATTAGTTGATGTTTAAAAACCACTCAAAGAATTTTAGGTATAGTATGTTCTCTTAGTGACACGATCATCACGGCGTAGTATATAGAAAAATAAATAGATGGCTTTCTAGATTTCTTTCTAATTTATAACTACATTTTTTTAAATCTACGTCAATGAGAGTATGTGTGCAGCAATCTTATATTGGTAATTACAAATACAAACGAACCTTAAGATTACTTGGTTAGGATATAATTTTTGTAATTTGTTATGACAGCTATTAATCACTAATATGACATTAAATGTTTATTAATCTGGGTAGGGTATTAACTGGGTAGCGCTAAAGTTTAGATATGATTATTAATTTTATATGGTAATTTAATTTGGAGGCAATCGCGGCGATTGCTATTATAAACATATAAAATAAAATTAAAATGGGGCGGCATTTTAAAACACCAGAGCATATACACAATCCTAACATAATATAAAAGGTAACGTTTCTCTCTGTGACTGTCTCTTAGAACGCTTATAACTCGGAAAATGCTGAACCAATTTGCTTTTCAAATCATAGTTGTATTCCCTGGGCAGGTTTTAGTATAGGGTTTGTTACACTCGGTAATATATGAAATACGTTATGGGGTTAAAAGTAAATACAGTGAATATAAAATCTGTTTGTATATTTCATCTTAACCATTACATATTAATCAGTATAACAGAATAAACAATTATTTAGGATTAAAATGCGATACTATGACAACTACTACTACCACGTTTTTTTCATGGGAAGACATCTAAAAATGTTAAACACGACATGCGTAATATTAACCTAATTAAGTCATGTTTACAACTTGATATAGTCCTTTATGGCGTTAAAATTTGGTCTCAATGTTTAGGATATAACTGTTGTGTATAAAAAGACCACAATTAGATGTAAAATAAACCACAAAAATAAAAAAAAATGCACTTTAATATTATTTTGTAGCTTACGCGTGTGGAGTCGTGTATTTTTTTATACAATATTAAACTGGGGATTTAATGTGAGTAAATCTTTTTATCGACTGAACCGAAGGAACGATGGAGATTTTGAAGTTTTTTACAGTTAAATGCATTTTTTTGGATTACGCGGTAAGGGCAAAGAGTTCTCAAGTGGTCGCGTTTGTCAGCGCGGCGCTGCAGCGATCTGGCCTGCAAACGCTGAGGCGGCAGGTGCTCAGGCCACTTGACTACACATGCTGCACTCCCCGGGACGCTTCGATATTTTTATTGTGGGAACAGAATGTGTACCGTTATTTCTCATAACCATATTCGCTATCTGTTTTACCGTAATTCGCTAACGCATGAAGTTTGAAGTGGCTGCTACACTCGTCTCTCATCACCAGCTGAGAAACACCTCGTTAATAGACAACACTATGGAGACCTGAATAATGTTATACGTTATGGCAAACCTTTATAGAATTAACAGTACCTACATGTCTCTAAGCGCTGCAACGAATTTACATCTGTGCTTTAATTAAAATCTGTGCCTTGTGTTGTAACATGTTTTACCTAATGTTTTAAAAAGTTTAAAGACTAAATAAATGCAAACATACGCATAGTTATAGTACCTATACTTTATTTTTAATTGTATTGTTCCAGTTGCTTGTTATACTTGCTATTGTTCCAGTTCGAGAATTTTATTAAACTAGTAATTCATATTTTTTAATGTTACGTATGTCATAATAAAGCAAATTGACCCTTAGAGCATATTTTTTTGACTTTACGACGAGAGACGATCCTTAATGTTAAAAGTTTTTATCAATCAATATTCACAGAGTTGAGACTTGGTATAAAGGATGCTTATTTTGGCAAATCCGAAATACTATATCCGTATTTCAAACGTTGTGTAGAATTAATACGCGATATATTTATGTTTATTGTTAATTTCATACGGTGTACTAAGTAAGCGACCTCGAAATATTTTGTGACATAAACACGTGTAACTAGAAAGATTTGCTTTTATAACAGCACGGCAAAGCGACGGCACTGTGTCTGAAATTAAACACAATACAATCTAAGAACAACAGTAACCCCTGTGAAATCGTCAATCCCTTGGCGAATGTTGGTGTCATGTAGGTCGCTAGCGTTTTGGCTAGGTATACACTTGCTGACTCTAAAACGCGATAAACTGAAAGAGATTCGTTGTGATGGCGCTATGATGCTCACAACCAGGTACAAATACCTCGAGCTAGAGAATATCTATGCATGAAAGCACGGAGTCCTTAGGGCGTGGGCTTTACGCCGAATCATTATTAATTATTAAGCTTAATCATTAAAGCTGGAAACACGTTTCAGCTCTACAACCAGATCTTATGTCGAGTCTTTAACACCATTCCCGTATAGATGGTAGAATATATAAGTAGTGAGTACTTGGTCACATTTTTGTAGGTAATTTTCTACATTCACATTCAAGTCGTAATATTATGATTTAATTGACATTAACATCCCATTTGAACTGTCTTATACGAGGCATATACCTAATTATTACTTGCGCTCGCGGCTCTATACTTACATATTAATTATTTTCGCCTCATAATTTCCTTCTTACTCATATTTTATTACGTCTAAAAAAATTAATATCTTTCATAGACAATCAATTCCAATTAATTATACTTATTCTCTGCATACAAAATTTCATTAAAATCGCTGAAGAATAAATATAAATTAAAATGTTTGAAATTATTTATTTTTCTGAAAGTTTCATTGATAATTCTTACAATCAATTAGTAGACTAGATAAGTATATTCTCCGTGTACAAAACTTCATTGAAATCGGTAAAGCCATACGGAATTAAATCCATAAATACAAACAGACGGACGAAAAAAATTAACCTCGCATTCATGCTCAGTAATCTTTTTAATTACTAATGATATTATACACTTCTTTGGCTACAATATCATTGTATATTACAATGTTTCGAAGAAAATGCACAACCAAAACTTTACATTTGTTAATATTACATTTAACAAATTGTTTAACTTAGATCTCATATTAAACAATTCAACATAACAAAATAATTAAGATCATGTATCCTAAATCCTAACTAATATTATAAATGCGAATGTGAGTCTGTTTGTTTGTAATGCTTTCACTTCTTAACTATTCAACCGATGAATATGAAATGGTGTATAAACGTTGCCGCGTTGGCACGACTACAGAAAAACACATATTATACTTTGCATACAGGAAAATATACTGTTCCCGACGGATATATCAAATACATGAACGTATTAACACGGACAAAGCCGTGCACAAAAGCTAGTATTATATAATCTATACTTATAATAAGAATGTACATCTAACGTGTCTGTACTTATAGGTTTTTATGAACAAAATTGTTGCAGTTCAATCATGTTTAGAAATATCTATGTGTCTGTTTGTTTGAACACGCGTCACTGCTAAAGTACTGCGGTCGCGACAAAACCTCACCACAAGTAAATGGACTTGATATACTCAGATTATTTTATTAGTAACTGTTTCTTTACATCAGGACGGAAGCTCGAGCACAGCTAGTCCAATATAAACAGGTAATTAACAACGTGTATAATTATGAAAATGACGATATGTTTTATCATCATAATTCGATATGACATTGCTTGCGCAATCAAAGTTTTACGTATACTCGAAGGTAAAATGAAAATTCATAGAAGGTTACACTGTTATCTGCAACATGTACACAAAATACTGTGTTATACTGTTATTTGCCTCACTAGGCGACCACTAATATTGCTTAAATTGAATAAAGTATAGTGATAAGTGTCAAACATGTTGGCAAAATTTCTACAATTTCAGAGCTACGTCAGAGGGCGATGAATAATCCGTTAGATTAACAAGAAGACAGTATATGGTGTAGTCATTTATAATGAGACAAACACAAATGAAGTCACAGGTGAAAATTAATAAAAACATATGTCTATATTCTCCTAAATGTTTAAAATTATTTGCACGTGTGTCGAAAAAATGTCGCAATAAAAAAGAACCATGTGAAAATGTTCCTACATACAGCAACTAACAGTCCTAAGACTTGGTTCTATAATATTTAGTTCACGTTTATTTAGTATTATTGTTAGTCGTACCGGGGATGTAGCATATTGTAAATTAATCAATTGACAACATTATCTAAGGATCAAGGAGTCACCGATCACTCCATTAATAATAGTGATAGCAAAAAGTGTGTCGACGCGTGCGCAACGCGTTTCGCTCAACATTAACGACATCTGTCAGAGATGTGGGGGAGAGGGGATCATAGAAGGGGGGGGGGGGACCGCTCGGTAACATCCCTGCGAGATTAGATAAGCGTTGAAATATTACTCGACGTGTCTAATAAAGCGTGCGTAGTGCGCCTGCTCATACGGGCTGAACGATACAAGTTATCATTTTTTTCCGTTACTAATCGATTTAGTAACATTACACCCACATTCTGCTTGTATCGCTTACTGAACGAGTAAGTAATAGTATTGTTCATATTATGATCAAGCATGTGACAGACCTCTGGTAACAGAAAATCACTTTGAGTGAGTTACTATAATGGCATGATTAAATATAACGCGAGCTCTGGTTTCCACATCCTTACAAATTCCTTGTATCTTTGTAATTTTATTTATTTAAAAGTATACATGTGTGAACAACTCTGAAAAACGTACACAAATTTGGATAACTCTTTTTGCATAAATGGTATTTTAGGTATTTTTAGGAAATTTAAATTTTATCAAAATTGATGCTATATTTTATTTAAAAATCCAGTTAAAAGTATATAATGAAAATACACTTTTTATAATTATGAATATGCTACCGGTATGTGTCTCGCGACTTACGTACATTTAATAAAAATTAACTAAAAAATACAATAAAATATTCTCATAAGAAAATCTCACTCCTTCGATTTAAAAAGTGAATATATTAAAAGTATAACTCATCAATAGTATTACAAAAAATTAGCAGCATATTTGTTATTACAAATTATATTTTACGTAATTTTTTTACAGCGTTCGTTGTCCGTGCATAATATATTAATATATATCAAAATTAAATACTGTATTTTTTTATTATGATAGTTGACAGTGTAATTAATGTGAGGTGGAAACATAATTATGTTTAGTTAGTGAGTCTATGTTAATATTATAATGTTCCGGCGTGAACAATGTGCGCGGAGGAGGTCGCGGCGTCGCTTCAACATTGTTAATTAGATACGCGTTATTCGTTTATAACTAAGTTTGACTCTCCGAAATGATTTATTACTGTGATATACACAAAGACATCCGCTTTCTATTAGCTAGTTTTGCTTGTTAATAAAATGAATTAAAACAGTGACTACTGTCACCTAATCTCCACTCAGAAATATTTGTACATTTATACCAGACCATTACCCAAAAACAAATATCAATGCAATATCTACTGACCGAATATAAAACTTACCAGTAAAATTTAAGAAAAACTTGTTCATTACACCAGCAGCCAAATTAATAACCAAATACGATACAAACAAAATAGCCAAATTAAATTTACATTCTTATTTATCTATGTATAGAATAAAATATGAATTAATTCAAAACAGCACCAGCAAGCTAGACAGGCATCTACACTATTATATTTAATCTATTCGTTACGTACGAAGCTTCAAGCTTTTCTTCAATTGAGATAAGTAGAAGATAATATAGTATGAAACTTTTAGAATGCATGAACTGAATAACTTAATGCAGTGTAACCGAGTACTCCAGGAAAATCCCTCAGGTTGACAAGTTTTCCTTCCCCATAGAAGCAAACAGATACTCTGGAAACCTTTAGAATCGTTGTTGCCAAGTATGATTTTTATAAACATTACTCTTAATATTCTTATTACTTTTTATTTAAGCCAACATATAACAGGACATTATGCGCTGGATCTTAATAATGAAGGATATTAACATATACAAAATTAATGAATAAATACATAATTATTAAGTTAAATACACTTAACTTGATTAATCCTAAAAGATTCTCCATTTCAGAATAAATGTTATAAATTTGATTAAGGAACTGAATCCACGAACACCTTTATATACTACTTCTTAATTCAATTCAGTTAATTCGAATTCATTTATAAATTCCAATTTTATCCATTTTCTATATTCATCGCTTCATTTGTATGTAGATATCGGATGATTAAATTTTACGTATCTATGTGTTTATTTTATAGACGTAGACGTAATATCATAAATTGTCATAATGTTTACATTATAATTAACATATTGATCACTGCGTATATACATATATATAGATATTTAAAATGCACAAATTTACTTAATGGATACCTATTAAATAAACTACTTTAAATTTTTCAAGTAAAAATGATTGGGGTTTGCTCTATTTTTAACAATAATTATTTACTTGAAAGATCAACATTGCTAATGATTTACAGATAATATTTAAATAAGTTATATACGTAGAATTATATTAAAATGTTATTTGATTATTAAAGTTATAAAAGACCTTTAAGTGGTTTAGTTATGTTTACTTATACTAATATTAAGAATAGATAATATTATTAGTTATGTTTATAGCTAGTTAACTGATAAAGATAAATAATTACGGAGTTCGAAGGAATAGTAAATATATATATTTTCTTAGGCACCATTCCAGAAGGAACGCCAAACAAATTACGATTTACAAATGACAATTTTATTTTATCAAAGCACTAGTGGCCGAACTTTATTTATCATAAAGTAATGATTACCCTACTCTACGAAGTATCTTCACTAGTCCTCAATAGCATTCTGGGATACCTGTTTGAACTTATTTAGCGTCGCGTTCACATTCAATGAACAGTTCAAATTGTTGATAATAAATACGTCCTAATGTTTAATTAACGTCATGCCCACGGAATGCGCAGGATAGTTGCCACTGAGTTCATGAGCTAGCTGACATGTTTTTAGAAAATGAAGTTAAATAGAGATGCAGCCCGTAAAGTGATATCCATTCTCAAATTTGTTTTAAGATTGTAAGTACTATTATAGCGACTCTTGACTCAGTAAAATAAAATCCAGAGCGTTGATATAAATTAGACAAAACAAAATAAAACCAGTCGTACTAACGAAGGCGGTTTCGTGTTCACATGCATTATTATTACGTTTAGAATGTACGCGCGCGACGCGTACAAAATAAAAACGTAACTCGTGGATATACTAAAAGCATCGATGTAAAGTAAAAGAGAAAAAACTCGACCGGGCGGGAAATGCCCCGCGCAACCTGCGAGCGCCGCCCTCCGGCCCCGCCTCGCGGACCGGTCCCTGACTCCGCGCCGCATACCACACAGGTTTCTTGTAATTTATCGTAACTAGGGTAACCACCAATTACTGTTATTTTGTTCCGGTACTGTCACAATTATTTACCAATCTAATCTATTAAATCGCAAGTTAATAATTACACCAGATTAATTGATTTAAGTATGATTGATTATGTACTCGCTCAATTACCTTCGAATGGTATATAACAGGTTTTACAAACATCGTACAAAAAACAACGAATCGTACATAATTACCTATTTAATACTATATTACTAAACTATTAATACGCTATATAATCACATATTTAATTCATCGTTACCGATGTAAATTATTGTGTTATATATTTTGGTATAATTAATATTAGGCAGACATAATTTTATTGAAGTGTCAAAACAAGGACAAAAACATTCGTTAATTTATTGAGTTATTCCGTTTCTAAAGTAAGTGTTATATTGCTGTATCTATGGCTTAAATGAATGAAAAGGTATTCATTCATTAATTTTCAAGACTAGCTGTTCGCTGCGGTTTCATTCGTGCTTGATTCTTCACATCCTCAAGCCCTGATTACAATCACACCGCACCACATGGTCCGGCTTTGATATTACTTTGTTTTCATTTAGCGTAATTTTCTGATTTACATATTCGTATTTATAGCAATTGCTCTGCTAACGCTAAGGGTCGTGACAGAATGTTCGATAGCTTCCTTAATAAGTATACTATAAATAGTAAAAATAATTGTTATAATATAAGTGGTAGTTTCAGACAAACTCCCAGCGCTCAAACTATCTCTTGAACATTTTAATATTAGTATAAGTAGATAATTTAAAGCAGTATTGATATAAACGGTGATATGGTTTAAAAACTATCGCAAATAGATTATCGTATCATACATGTAGAAATATAATTCATCAACACAACAGAACGAAAGTCCTAAAAAACCAGACGCATGTGAGATGTATTTTCTTTCTACTTTTCAGTCATAAATCCAACACCATTAACCATTTTGCGCTACATTTACCTGTATATAATTTTCTGGGGTACTTTTTCAATAGCTTTCTTAATGTTCTATATTATTCGAGATTCGTATCTCAACAGGTAATAGTCGCTATTATTTATGTGTAGAACTAGACTATCCTTACAACACTTTTATTTATTCTTAAGGATCTGGGCGTGATTGATAAGAGTAAACATCTGTGCACTTTAATTATACAATGAGGTAATGATCAGGTATTGTATTAGCAACGATTGTTTTCATTCGTAATTTATATCATAAATAAATAAATAAAAATAAATATAAAAAAAAATTCATTAATGCCAACTTTCATGAAGATCGGTTGAGTAGTTATACGTTCATCGTGCCTCAACATCATGACACTGTTTTTTTATATACTATAAATATAATGTATTATTATTATTCACAGGATTTTTTAGGTTGAAAATTTTGTAACCGTTAACTCTACTCAATCGAACAAGTTGTTAAATGAAATATGTATGTACAAAAACAATTACGTAGTATTGTCACCCTATTCCGTAGATAACGTATATGATATGTGACTGCTGCGAGCGCTGCTAGTACTGCGCACTGTCCGGACTGAGAGCGGGTCTGCAGCCTGGTCACTGACTTCAGCCACTTCACCCGAATCTTCAACGTACAGCATGTCACTAAGCTTACGCAACCTAAATAGCCGTGCATTTGAGGTATTATGCGGCACAGTCGTTGCCCGTTGTATACGACTTTAAAAGGTAAAACTGGTTGAGTGAAACGAGCTTTTAAATAAGAATATTGATCAGGAAGGCAGCTGCGAGACGACTCGAATATGTTAAAGTGTTCTATAGCCATGTTCAATACTAAACATAAGAATAGCCTTCAGGCCTCAACGTGAAATGGACAACGCGACGTCGAATGAGTCCCAGAATCTAGTTAACAATTTCGACGTTTTAGACGTTTTATAGGTAGATCCTACTCAGAACTTGATTTATGTTAATTGTAACGCTACTGGATTATAATATACAATTAAACCTAAGAAAAGAAATGTGAAATGCGTGTTAGATCATTATAATCTCAGTGACTTGTCTTGCGTAATATTTTGTTAATTATCGTATACATTTGACAAAAAACTTTATTAAGGCAATTTCTATTTACCCTCTGAACTGAACTATAATAGCAATGGGTGGAGTAGAGGAACGTAAAGTAGGACGCAGTTATAGAGAAGGCAGCGCGGTAACAATGGCGGGCGGCGCGCCGGACGCATTATCTCGACATCTTGTCAGACAAGCGAGGACATTTGTCCGACGGACGATTTGCATTTTATGTATACAGCGGTTGTACGCAAACGTGTACGGTAATTAGTTGTACATAAACATAAGTACGTTAACGACAGCTCTGTTGTTAATATTCCATTCTCATAAACGAATAGAGTGTCGTATACCATTTGCGTCTAATAAGATTATCGTGGTTTTGGAATTACCTATTTATACTAATAAGTACCATAAACAACAAATAATTTTATGTTTTATAATAAGTTATACGTTTGATTGGTTTAGTTTTCTTCAACCAGAATATCCGCACTGCTCTTCATGGTGGAATATTAAACGAGGCAACAATATATTTCCATATATGTATGTATAATTTGATAGTTTTGTTATATTTTAAAATCATATTTAGTTTTGCATGTTAATTCTAATTGTAGTTATGTGAAAGTTATTCTGTTTTATATTACTTTGAAATTTATAAATATATATTACTTTATTAATGTATTACAATATATTATACTAGTATTTATCCTGTGGTGGAAATTCCACCATAATTCGTAAATTTTTAAGCTTCAAGATTGTTATGTAGTTTTTTCTCGCCAAAAACTATATATTTAGTTTTTTACAATTGTTGCGTACCTATGTATATTATAATTTTTTATTTTACATCATCTGCGGGTGCGCATCATAACGGATACTAATATACTTATTGATAACACTAAAGCTCGTCAATAGTTCATAAAGAATAATATAGGATATTGGTTTACGACAATAGGAAAACCTGTACTACAGCTATATATTTATGTATGGGTATATAGTTCACTTTTATAAACAGTAGAACGCGACAATTTTGTCTTACTGAATTATTATTACCATACATTAGGTAACACCAGCCAAACGCCATAGTGGTACGTATAGGCGTATCGCGTTCCGGCATCAGTCGGCGTCTATAACAGGTGGGAAACTTGCAGGCTGGCAGGATTGCCGATCTCTCATTGTTCGTGGATTGTACCGTCGATGCAGCAGGCGCTGGTCCTTTGTCGTGTCACTTAAATAAATCTGAAGTTTTATATAAATAATAAACTTAGTGTAACGACCGCTTCATAATTGAGTCACAACGCTAAAGTAACTATCTAATTCTCTAATATTCCTTTGCATAACGGAACAGGATACCTATAATGAGCAATCTGCGATAACAACTTTACCTGGAAAACTCATTATAATTAAAAAATATGTTTTATATTTATTGATATAAATTGATCCTTCAGTTAAAAAATAATATAATAGAAAAAACATCAAAAAGCTTACACATTTACGTATATAAATACGTGTTGATAGTACAAATAGGCTACACAATTGATAGTTTCACATCAATACAATACAATATCAAAATTTGCACGAGAAGGACTAAAAAGGTTTAAATAATTTTAAATATAAAATATCAAAAACGCAAGGTTTTAGCGATATCTCAGTCTGTGAGAAAGTAGATTTTATTCTTTATTCTTAAAGTCTCGTTCAATCACTAAACCTTATATTTTACCTAATGTAGTTTGGTTTCTGTGCGCGAGTGGATTAGCGATAATAGCATGGAACATGAATCTGAAGATGGAAACAAATATTATATTAGTATAAAGTTTTACAAGACCTCATCGTATTGTTAGATTATTGAAATCATTCGGTAAATTGCTAACTCCAAAATCTTGTTTCATATCATAAATGGGAAGATTTGTAGGTTTGAAATGTATTTATTACTTTTTTAAGCAAAAACTACTGAACAAGTTCTGATAAATCTTTACAGTAATATAGCTACATCAGAATAATGCATACGATATAATTTATAAATATGTATAATTTAGAAGATATAAATTTGCTACTATCATTATCAACTATCCAGTAAGTTGAAAAAAATCTTGCAATCTGAAAACTATTTCAACCCGCGCTACATAAACCGTTACAATTTCACGCAGATAATGTATGGTCTCAACATTTGCAGAGGTACAAACACAATTGTCACGAAATATTCACCCACTTAATAATGACAGTGACAACCATCACTAAAGAGCATCAAATACAAAAGTAACGAAGACGAGCAAGAAAAATGAAAAACATAAGACGAGAAACTGTCAGGTATGTTTCACCAAATCTATCTTTAGCAATAATTAAATCATATGAGATATATGTTTGCATATTTTAGTCGTGTATAGTAGTCGCGGTGGTCTAGTGATTTGATCAGAGAAATATCGATCAGATGTCAAAGCTACCACAAGTTCGGAAAACAACCCACTCATAGAGAAGAATCGGCAACAAACTCGATCTGGTTTTTCTTTTTATGATACATATTTTTACAAACATGGATAGTTTTTTGATGGACGCACAGAGAGAAGTGTCATTTCCAGACATCACCATCATTCACATAATGATTCACCCCATAATAGCTTTTAGACCTTAAAACGCGCTTGACATGGTGCTTGAACATACTATCCAACAAATCAGTAATCTACTTTGGGACTTTGTTGTTTGATGTTGTTTACCGACACCAGCACTGCTAGTTCAGAGACGCTGTCGCTGGAGAACGTAAATATACTAGATATTTCAAAATATAAATTTGATCATTTTGAACGTTTTGATCCATAAAAATATAGATAGATTCGGTTGTAACCGCTGTCAGTCACGCGCTCTCTCACCGTTCCCTTTTACGTAATATTCTATATTGAACTAAAACTCCTTAATGAATACTACAAGAGTTATTTTCTTAATTATATTCAATATCGAGATGGAACATTTATCTTAATATTTATTAAAAGGTCCGTGCGGTAAGATGTGGTGCGGGACGTGGTGCGGTAGAGGGCGCTCACGTTTGGGAGAACTCACTGTGGCGATAACTTGTATTTTATTGTTCATCTAAATCGATAAGTGAGCCGATGCATATCGTGGCTGAAATGAACTACTCGTATACACGCGGCGACACAGTTTCTAATGTACCTGGACAACGGTTCTCAACTTCTTATGTCTCTTCTAAGACGAAAATATTTAGCCTGACACTCATAAAGTGGTTTTTTTTTAATTGTATCCTGACAAAGTAACTCCACTGTACCTGATGATAAGCACATCATCATACCGGCCCGAAAGCTCCTCGTCTGTTGGGCCTACAGTACATCTACTGTCAGGCTCCCAGGGTTTATCGCGATTTGCATACTGATAACCGTTCAATCGGGTACAGACATTTTACCACCCCGCTTCTATATTGGATGTACACAAGCTGTTCCCGGAAAGCCACACACTTAAGGATGCCACTACAGTGTGTGCTACACCTGTTCTCTAAAAGTCACCATTCATTCAATACAATCGACGTGAAACTGACTGCTTAGAGCATTATCCTTTGTATTATAATCGTAGCAGGTTTGGTAAAACTAACTGACTGCCGTCTATGGACGCCTGAATTGAAACTCTCGTTGCTGAAAATAAAAGTTCACTTGGACAAAGTAGCATTATTTATAGAGATTTTTACTACGCTACGTGACGGCGACTTTTGTGAGATATGTATCTACTAATATCCACCGTCGCTATATTGGCCAGTTGCCAGGATGAGAAAACTCTAACGCATTTGATGCAAACTGGCTGATAAAAAAACAACGAGCTGATCGCTCTAACATACGCTTCAGGGTTAATTCAATTGAAACGTTTAACTAATAAATTATATTTATTATATCATATAGAATTATATTAATTATCTTCAATAATACGGTAATCCTGAAACAACGTTAGGTATATTAATTACCTGTTTTTTAAAAGGGATCGAGTTATCTTTAATTTATACAGTAGTAGTTTCATATGTAGTATTTCATACTACATATGAAATCTCGTGCCTGGTTTGAGCGGTGATATGAGCGGTGCAGGTTGAGCACCACTGGAATTCATGAAGTTATGGAGTAGAATGGAGCGCGGTCGTATGCGACGGCTCACTTGAATTATTATGGTAATGGCTCGATTTCGGTTTTGAGTCGTGTACACTTTCCCATACGTCTGCTGGGAGTTGCCTTATCGAGTGGCGCCTGCGTTAGCCCCCTGGTTCCCTCACAAGCGCACACCCCCTCTAACCTCACCGCGACCCCTCCTCGTCTCGCCGCGCCATGTCCCTCGGGTCTGGCGCCGCCGCTCTTAAGCCGCGACAAGTTTCGTTTTTTTGTCAACTCTCAAATGTCGAAGGTAATTAATTAGATCGCTGGCCCTCTGTGGGAAACTGCTCGACGCCGATCGAAAGCTTCGCGAGCAGCGCCTTCCTATGCAAATTCACATAGAAATATTTTCTTGTGAATTTAATTACTTGAGAAATGCAATTACTCATACGAGGCCGAGATATCATACTTTTGAGATAGTGTTTTAATTTTATAATTAGTATATGAAACTCTAAAACCGATTGCTGAGGTTATAAATGCAAGTCCATGTGAATGAATATTACATTTCTGGTAAACATACTGAAACAGGAAAAATATACATTATTATATTGTACAATATTGATTATTGTGTTCTTATCTATTATTATAGAAGAAGTAAAGAACTCGGACAGCAATATACGACTGAGTCTGTCTCTCTAGCTCACTTATTACGTGATGTACGTCCGACTTTGCTTTCTATTCTTTGTAAGGGTATAAATAACGAGTATATGCGATTGTGATATAAATACAACGAGAAGCCATTCGAGCTAAACTCACACCTTAGGTACCTGTAGTTACTTAGAAAATCGGGCATACGTCGCGTGATAAGTGAACTAGAGAGACAGACTCAGTCGTATATTTTGCTCTGCCAGTTCATTATTTCTCCCATAATAGTAGACAATAATCATTATTGTTGTTTTTACCTGTTACAATATATTCATGTAGTCCGGTCAAGCTGTTAAGACCTTTGTTAGGTCAATAGCGTAGTCAGTTCGAAAAAAAAAATATATACATCAGAAATATAATATTTTCATTCACATATGAACAGCCTGTAAGCTTCTAAAGACTGGTGTAATTTATACTTATGATGGATATAACTGAAGAGTTTTCTCAAAAGTAACTAAAACATTATTGATAGGATCGCTACGTGTCTCAGTTCCTTTGTTTACCGTCCCGTCTCGTCCCGCACACCACCTTTGCGTAACGAAGCTCTAACAAATGAGTCAGATGCAAAAAAAGAGATAATGCTCGCTAAATGGCCGGAGCGAGGTTCGTTAAGCCGATCAGTATCTGGTGTGTGTCGCGCCGCTAGCGCCGCCACCACCTTCTACATGATCCACTGCCCCGCACCCATTTCCAAACTATA
Organism: Antheraea yamamai; assembly: GCA_036509395.1. Lineage (NCBI taxonomy): Eukaryota > Metazoa > Arthropoda > Insecta > Lepidoptera > Saturniidae > Antheraea > Antheraea yamamai. Next base: position 22,446,143 of record AP028438.1, read on the forward strand.
GCATAACTTAAAATAATTGACTGTTAAAATATTACCTTCCATGATATTATGAGAGTGTATTTTTTTATTTATGTAATCATGCTAAGGCTATTTATTTTACACTAAAAGTCATAATTTTAAGTTCATATTTTGTATTCTTATATCTGTAATGTTTTACGCGTTATGATGTAACAAAATGAGTTATTATTTTAATATTCTTGTGTTACGCCTTTCGCAATATATCTATCAATAATATTTTTATTGTACTATAAAGTAGAATTTAGGTGTAATGCACCATTTAAAAAAAAAGAGCTTAAGAGCTTGTATGAATGTTTAATGATTGTCCACGCGTGTCGTTCAAAATTGCATTTCCACTAAGTTTAATTCCTCCTCCTCCTGATTAATTTCTGCAGCGTAATATTTTACAATGAAATTAATAATGTTAGAGAATGAAATATTTTTTTATTATGTTTCGAATGTAGACACAGTATAAATGTATGAAGCCGGTCACGTGTTACCTGCTGCCCGGCGCTAAGCAACGAAGATGCGAGATGCAGCTTTTGTTTGTTAGCTATTAATAACGTGAAAACATGTCGATCTGAGTGGATTAACACATTAATGACCGGCGTCGCCAGAATAAAAGCATTCCCCGTGCGTGTCGGCCTCGGGATGCAGGAATTTGGTGACAAGGTGCGGCGGGATCAATTAGTAGGGTCCGTCGGAGGCCGCGCGCTCCGCGATCCCTTTATAACCTTCGCTGGTAATGGAGTAGCCTCTTTTACGATTGCCGCTTGTTATTACTTAACGGCTCGGCTGCCTACAGAACTGATAGTACACGAGTCTGCTATTTGAGCCGAGTAGAGTGCGAGACAACCATCGCGTCACCTACCTCGTCCAACGGACCTCATCTCAGAAACCAACATTGTGAATTATTATAAACCTTACACATCTGTCTTATACAGGATTATTTGCATGGAGTTAGATTTTTGGGGAATATTCTTCGTATTACTATTTTAAAAGTTTTCTCATATGTAGATTTAATATTCTACAATCGGTCTGTTAATTATCAGGCATTATTAGCGATGTGTTAAGTAAATTTAAATATTCGTATCATACCAATCAATAATCTTATAAATTCTTACAACATAGAATCATCTTTTTTGCAGCTTGAATTGAATGTAGGTTTTAAAGATTACAAACGTATAACAATAACAAATATTATGAAAAATCACATCATTTGTCATTTCAATCCAGAGCACCTTTAGCCATTGTGTTTTAAAATGAATTCTTTACTAATAAAACTCGGTCACTATTCAGTCATTAAATATATGTCTTTTCTTGTAACAGATCAGCAACTGGATGTGCTATTGATATCGAGAAAAGTTTACATAACTTTATAATGTATTTGACATAATAATGTAGTTATGTAGTGTTTGTGTGTCTCCTGCGTATACATGTAAGTACAATGCAATAGCATCGCTTCGTGTATCGACTCGACCGTCACAGTTTGCGGTTGCGGTCGAGCGGCGGCTGATTCCACCAGATTACTAATGTTATTAGCACAGGGCTTTGTTTTGCGAACGTGCGATTAATCTCATACCTAAAGAGTAATCTACGTAATGTATATTTATATGAAATGGCAAAGTATAAGCGAGTTCAAATGTGTCTGAGTTAGCGCTGGAACAAAGCATGGTAACTATTATGTGAAGATTGAGCTTCTTCTATCACCCGCATTATAAGTACATGCTTGTTCCGGCAGCTGCACTTTAGATACTCGCACTGGGCTAAATGCGACCGCGTTATCATTTAAAATCGAGTGAGATTAGGAAAAGAGTTTTAAAACAATACAGTGAATTTAAAAAACCAACATCTTTATTATCTTGAGAGTTAATCATTTAATTTTTTTATAGTGTTGTGTGGGTTTAGTAATCTCATAACATCAATTACAGTGGTAGGATCAATTACATTTAACTTTCCAGTACTGAGCGTGAGCTCTGGAGTGCTGTTAAGTAAAACTATACTGAGAAACGCCAACTAGCTGAGTCTATGAGAGTCTTATGAGTTATTAAGAGACCCACGTTTTAGCAGGAGGCTTTTTCATAGTGACAATTCAGGTTGATTCGAGGGCCTTATTTGGAACGCGTGAAAGTCTCGCCACTCATCAGCTATCTATTCGTACTTAAATAATAATGATGGCTGATAAATGAAAGTGCGTGATGTTACCGATTCAGTACATATAAACATATCTTACGTAATATGTTCAAGTACGGTTAAGCAATAAGTATACATTACAAGTTACATCAATATTAATATATTAGAGAAGTGAACGCACGCGCAGTACCGAAGCGACGTGCTGTCTGTCACTCCTCACATCTGTACACATATATACAAATATTTCGACTTGTTCATGACGATAATAAGCATTTTTTCAAAAGGTTTGACTGCGTCGAGGACACCGTGCTAGAGCTCTACTACAGTGCTCGTGCCAAAGCGCTGCGTAACCACAAACACAATCCTCCAAATTAGCAACCGATTGATTGGTCTGAATCATAACCGTGCTCCTGTTTGGACTTTAAGATGTTGAAGAGACCAATTAACATCATTTGCGTGTCTGCTAAATTTAATCTTTAAAGCAATCTTGTAACGATAATGCGCAAACATCAGTGTTTTTATCGAGATTCTTTCAATACAATGTAAGCTCAATGAAAATATCATAAAATGTAGCATTTAACGAGCGTATGAGTTGTCGCGCAGAGTTCTTAGAAATAACATCGGAAGTGATTCTTCGCAACCTATCCCTAGTTGCAAAAAAACGTGAAAAGGGACTATGTGTTTCCCCTTGCAATGTTGCGGTGACGCCGAGAGGACCTGAGCCCGTATGTTTGATTTACATTAGGAATAGCTTAATTTGTGAGGACGGTAGTAGTTAGTATATAGCAATGCAATCCATCTCGTCTAGGGTCAGCAAGAAATCTTAAACATAGATGAGGAAGCTTTGGGTAATGAAAATGTTCTAGTAATTGTCTAAACGCATCATCAACAGTGTATATATACAAATACCTCACCGCGACCAACAAAATAGAAGGCTGTTCGCATGCTGTTAGAGTTTTAAGAAATAATTACACCATAGCTAATGTCTTATATCCAGATAGTATCTAGTTATGGAGAAAAGAGGGACTGAATTAACACGCATTATGCCAATCGAAAGAGTATTAGCAGTTTTAAATTATTTCAAACGATGTGAATTGTTTAGTTTTGGATTTGCACAGTGATACTATTGGATTAGTGTTAAGGCTTTCTAGTTGTTTTTACTATATATCTCTTCACCATTAGCTAATAGTGTTGTTTAAGTGTTCAAGTTAGTAACTCGAGATTGCAACCAACGAAAATGAGTTTCATTATTCGCAAATAACTTAACAGGTTTATTTTAATTAATAATCGGATTATCGCTAAATCATAAAGATTATACAACTTTTATATTACAGTCTCCGTGTTTCTTTAACGTCCGGTTCGTTTAAGCGGCATTAAAATGTTGAAATTTCAATTGAACCCAAAAATAAGAGAAATTGTGCCTTTTATCCTTGAGTGTTTGTTAACTAGAAATAAATTGAAAACGCACTATCCTCAATGTGGCGTGCAATTCCATCAAATCAAATGATCCAACGAAGTGTAGTGACTCACAGTTAGCAGTAGTGCATGCGCGCGTCACATGTTCCCATTAAACGAAGCGTTATCCAGGTAACCCGGTTACTGCGAATATTATTATTGTTTACTATATTACGTTCATATACACATAGATTGGTTACATTTTTCAGTCATGATTGTAGTCAGAATATCATTACACAGCTTCTTTAAAATTGGAAATCATAATAATGATAATTATATAGAGTTTGCGCTAAATAATATTCTATGTAACTTTGCCATAATTGTTAAACGTATGAAAACTTAAATACGTTTGTAAGGTTTTTTGGCAATTCCTTTCTGTGTCCGGGCCGACCCTATATTTGGCAATTCCTTTCTGTGTCCGGGCCGACCCTATATTTGGCAATTCCTTTCTGTGTCCGGACCGACCCTATATTTGGCAATTCCTTTCTGTGTCCGGGCCGACCCTATATTTGGCAATTCCTTTCTGTGTCCGGACCGACCCTATATTTGGCAATTCCTTTCTGTGTCCGGGCCGACCCTATATTTGGCAATTCCTTTCTGTGTCCGGGCCGACCCTATATTTGGCAATTCCTTTCTGTGTCCGGACCGACCCTATATTTGGCAATTCCTCTCTGTGTCCGGACCGACCCTATATTTGGCAATTCCTTTCTGTGTCCGGGCCGACACTATATTTGGCAATTCCTTTCTGTGTCCGGACCGACCCTATATTTGGCAATTCCTCTCTGTGTCCGGACCGACCCTATATTTGGCAATTCCTTTCTGTGTCCGGGCCGACCCTATATTTGGCAATTCCTCTCTGTGTCCGGGCCGACTCTATATTTGGCAATTCCTTTCTGTGTCCGGGCCGATCCTATATTTTTCTGTTGCATTTGCAGACCGCATCGCTCCTGTAGTATAATAAATTGTTTGGAAAAAAAATTGTGTACCGATAGCATTTATACCGAGTACCAGCAAATGCACTCATTTTTATCACATAATTCTTTTTTAAACTATACATATATTACTTTGAGGTCATCCGGTGTATTCATAAAATCAATCAAAATAAATGTTCCGTATTATTTTTATGGTCCTCAATGGAGCATGTTCAAAAGCGGTGATAGCTTTCCGTGCCTACTCAGGAAAAACATATAATATTATAACAAAAACAGTAAATATTTAATTTTGTTTTACATTCACATCAAAAGATCCAAGGCGGCTATATATATTAAATAAACTTTCCGACCTAATTGATAAAAAAAAGTATAAAAGTAGCCGCATGGATCTGACAATGGTGCTTAATATTTCTAGTATTAATTAGTGAATGCATCAGTGACGGCGGCAGGAGGACCGGGGTGTGTGAGAGTGCGGGCGCGGGCGGCGCGGTACACAACACGGAAAGGCTTTTGAGGCGGCGCTTAAGAGGGCGCGCGCCGACCCGCGCTCTATGTCGGAACACACTGAGGGCAACATTTACTATACTTCCTAAACAACTTAAATTAATAATGTATTACAATAAATAAACTATTTAATAAACACATAAGTATATTACTTTATTCAAGTTATTTGTACTTTTGGACAATTTTTAACAACGTCACCTCACTGAGGTATCATATTTCGCCATCGTACGTAACCGTAAGAATTGATAATAAACCGAAAAGTACCTATTATTGTCCTCACTCGAGATCTTCTGCATCGCGACAACAGTCGATATAAGAACCTATTTCGTTGTAATAAATCAGAAAACATAAAACAGCAAAGTAGTATTCACAGCAGTGTATATAATAATAAGATGCATTGATCTTGGTGTATCACCGGCGCTAGTAAGCAAAGCGCCGGCGCCTCCAATCCATTCAGTGCATTATAACCGACCCGTGTCCTAATGCACGCCGCCGGCCGCCCGCCCCGCTTCGACCACTAGCTGACCCTTAGTGTCTCCTCATAGGAACAACTATATCTATCTATACTTACAAAATACTCTTAAAACTTCTTACAAACTTATAACACTTATAATATATCATCTCTTATAGCACCTTACATATATATATAACTTTATTATATTATATATAGTTTTAAAATGTAAGCCTAAAACCCTGGACTCTGAGTTAATAATGTCAGAGCTATTTTTGTACTTACAATAATTTATTTACATATTTACTTAATTTTACAATTTATTTATCTATTAATGTATTACAATTTACATGTACCTTTGTGATTAAAGTTTGGAAGACAGTAATTGTGGTTATTTGTGTACATGTACAGTACATACATCAAATTAAGACATGTCTAAAATACGTAAAAAAGGGAAGAATTAAATGACATAAGATGATAACCCTTTAGTTAGACATTTCCTGGCAGTTTTCATGACATCTCAGAAACAATGTACCATATTATTATTATCTATTCACTTCACTCATGTACGATATTAAACTGTCAGAATAATTTAACGATAACTATCAAGTAAGATGGGAAAACACCTTACCATCAGAGGACTAGCTTAGAGTGCGCTTCATAAAACTTTAGACTTACTTGAAGATAATGTCCCATCACATACAGTCATTATTTAGAAAAATGCAAACGCAGAGCAAAGCGAGGGCGGCCGTTACTTAAATAATATTCATATCATATGTTACAATACAGATGTAATTAGCGCCGTACAACTCTGACTATTTACTTTATCCTCTTCATAGAATTAATGTATGAACAAATAGGATAAAACCTATATGATACTAACACATAAGTTCTTACTGTTTTAAAGTTAACATCAACGTCATATTTTTATGTAACACTTGAATTAACTAACATTCAATGTGTCAGTCTGTTTGTTCAGCGCTCCCTATCACAATAATTACATAATGTAATCAAAATCTATCCTCATATTGTAGTGTTAACCTGAAACTAGTCCCCTCTAGGGTTACGATTTCAGATTGCTTCGATACTTCACATTAAATGAGACTGTGGACAAACGGTTTTATTACATAGTCATTGTTTTCGTCTCGTAAATTAATTGTTACTCATATTCTTTTACTTCTAAAAGAATGGCTGATAATATTATAAATGATCAATTTTCAAACAAGCCGTTGTCTATAAAGTTTCGTTAACATTGGTTGAAAATAAAATAAAAAAACCTTGTTCGAAATATTTATTTTAAAGTCATTAAAGCACTAATTGTTGTAAAAGAATCTTGCGGAATAACATATACCTACTGCACGTATACAAAACTAGCTGTACCCGCAGCTCCGCACGCGTTTTTTTAAATCGTATTAAAAAATTATAAAATTGTGAGACTATGTACAATTATAGAAATGCTCTTTAAAGACGATTGTAAGTACGACGCGCACGCCACTAAAAGTAACATGTAACATGTACATTAGATATATAAATACTAACAGCGTGCCAAATGAGGTTTGTCATCAGCAACATATTTGGAACCTTAACCCACCATATAACTACCTCAGTGCTCACTTACACTGTATAAGGAACTAATGAAAAAATTACTTAAAATATTATTATAAAGATTTACATTCACATTATTTATTACATTATTATAATTAAGATTTTGTGACTATACAAATGAACGCTTGTCTGTTCCGCAAGAAATGGTATTATGGAACCCTTTATGTAATACGTTTATAATACAAGATCTTATTAGGAAGACCTCTTTATCATTAAAGTTATTAATATAATTATAATATCGAATTGTAAACAATAAGCTGATAATTATTTATCTTATTAAAAATAAACAATGAGTTGAAATCTTGCTAAATTTCCTGCAAAGTCAGCTATCTGCCAGTGAAAATTTCGTGAAGATGGGTCGAACCGTTTTGGAGCTAGTATTGCGGGCAAAGCCACGGTTAATAGCTAGTCTAAATTAAAATAAACTAAATTAATTGCTATGATGTCCGCTATCTGCTGGTGAAAATTCCGTCAAAACCGGTCCAACCGTTTTGGATATAGCATTGCAGATGAAGCCGCGGTTAATAGCTAGTTTAATTTAGAATAGCCTAAGTAACCCGCTGTAATTTCTGCTATCTGCTAGTAGAATTCCCGTCAAAATCGGTCCAGCCGTTTCGGAGATCACCCGGAACAAACAGATAGACAGACCGAGAACAATTTTAAAAATTGCATTTTTGTTATCACTAGCGTGTATACTTTCCTACCCAATCAGTAAAAAAAATATATTTTGATATTACATACAGACACTTCATTTTTATTATATGTATAGATAGATATAGATTTCATTAACATCAATCAAGCAATTTTTATTTAATTTCAAATATACCTATACATATAGAAATATGTATATATTTATTAATATAGATAAAGTATATTGTGAAATATGGCGCATTGGATATTAATTATACTATTATATACATTTTTATTATATATTTTTATTATTTATTATAGTGCCTGATACAAAATTATTAGCAAATATAGTAATATGTAATATAACAGAATTAAGCGTTGATAGGTTCTGTATCGACCTTCCTAATATTAAATTTTTACATATTGCATATAACATATGAACACGTAACATATTAGTAGGTTCATCCATGCATCCATCCACCGCCATCGGGTGGAGGACGCTTCGGCGCGAGACTGTGTGGATTATAACCTAAAGATGGACATAAAGGATCAAAATGAAACCGCCATAAACGCGACAACGTCATTACAAAATGCTGCCTAAGAGCCTGTCCAGATGGAGCGATTTACGCACGAGTCGACTCGCGCGCTTCAAAATATATTGCGTCCAGATACCGCGTTTTACGCACGTTTCTACCCTAGGAATCGTCGCATACGTCGTACGGATAGACGACTGACGACTATGTCGACTCGCGCGTAGTACTGGACGCAGCAATGGGGCCTGAGTATCTCGAGGCGCGCGGCGCTCGAGTCTAGAGTCTCGCTCATTGCACGCGTTTTACGCGCGATTTAGGAAACGCGCCGCACCATCCCAACGGGATATATGTAGCTCTACTATCTCGAGTACGCGCAAGTGTCTACGCGCGAGTCGACTCGCCTCATCTGGACAGGCTCTAAGTCAGTTGATAGTTAAATAAAATAATAAAAATAAACAAAGAAATATTTAAAAAAATTAATGCGTGTAACCGTCACAGGCGATTGAAGTAAAACTTCTTTGGCATTATAAGAGATGGCGATTAAGTTAAAAATAAATACATCATATGAGAATTTAAAAGGCATTTATTGATGACTAGCTGTACCCGCAGCTCCGCACGCGTTTTTTTTTTATTATATTAAAGAAATATAAAATTGTGAGACCATGTACAATTATAGAAATGCTCTTTAAAAACAATTGTATGTACGACACGCACGCCTCCTACAGTGATATGTAACGTATACATCATCAGATATATAAATACTAACAATGTGTGTCAAATGAGGTTTATCATCAGCAACATATTTGGAACCTTAACCCACCATATAACTGCCTCAGTGCTCACTTACACTGTATAAGGAACTAATGAAACAATGACTTAAAGATGTTATTATGATGATATAATATGCCCATATTGTCAATAAGTAATACGTTTATGGTCTTTTTATCCTATCTTTTTAGAAAGACCCCTTGTATCTTCAAATTTCCTATTAACAATTATAATGTTGAATTGTATACAATGAATGAGCTGACGTCTTGAAATCTTGCATAAATATAAATCAATATATAAAATTTTATATCTGTCTAAGCAGTTTATAATATTCGACAATTTAAATAGTGCTCATTGACTTGGGTGCAATATTCTTGTATGTTACTATGGTTGCTGAGTTATGTAGACGAAAGAGCGGTAAATAAAGCAAAATGACCGAAAAGACAATATAATTCAAATTACATACATAGATATATGAATTTCAATTATATTTATTACTAGCTGACCCGTGCAACTTCGTCTGCACCAAATCGGTTATTACCGGTTTCAATTGTATTTTTAAACGCAAATAATCTTAAAAATCCTAAAAGCCGATTGCAGCGACATCTAGCACTTCCAATTGTGAATCCAAACTATCCAGGGACTCACTCAAACATATACCCAGTTGGTATGTGAGAAATCTTTTAAAATAAGCCTAGAATCTATTCGCAGCATTACCTAAAGTAGTGTCATCAAGGTGAAGATCAAAACTAACTTACATATATTGCCGATAAATGTCTTCCCAGTACCCCTTGTAACTTCATCACGTAACGTACTGTAAAAATTGAACTTTATCTACATTAAATTTCATACAACATAGTAACTGCAAACAGTAGTCCGGTGAAGCTGTTAAGACCTTGCTAAGTCAATAGCGTGGTCAGTTCGAGAAAAAAAAAATAACTGCATACACCTCAACTGATTTATTTTAATCTTAGATTCACAAACCTGAACCCAACTACTTCAAGACTCAACAACATTTAGAAAACTAATTTTATCAAATATCGAAACAACACACGTACTGATAGAACTCTAGTTGAGATTCATCTTCTACAATGCAATGTAACTATTATCTAGGTTTATGTTTTAGGAAAAAATCTCGTCACCTTTGTTTAGCAAACATTTTTTTATACAATAAAATGACAGTTTCGTTTACACATATTTTTTCATATGAGGTTGATAATTACGCATAGAAATGTCATATAGCCGTAGCTCAGTTGTGACGTACCGGACATTATGTGGTCCGCCGGAGCCGACGGTTCGAATCCCGGCGATCTTTTTTTTTAAAGTAGCTTAGGGAAATATAGCTTATCTTTTTAGCTAATCTGTCTGCTATATATAGCACAATGAAAATTTACCAAAATCCGTCAAAAATTTCATTAACTACAAATTTTTTACTTTCGTCCGTTATCCTGGAGAATCCCTTGCGTTTTATGAGATAAAAAGTATTCTAGATGTAACCTTGTAATATTAGTTATCACTGTGCCAAATTTCGTCAAAATTGGTCCAGTACTTTCAGAGTGATACGTGTTCAAAGAGATAGACAAACAGGCAGATCCTGGAGAATCCCTTGCGTTTTATGAGATAAAAAGTATCCTAGATGTAATCTCGTAATATTAGTTATCACTGTGCCAAGTTTCGTCAAAATCGGTTCAGTACTTTCAGAGTGATGCGTGTTCACAGGGACAGACAGACAGACAGACAGACAGACAAAAATTGTAAAAAGATTATTTTTGGCTTCTATATCGATAACAAAGTCTACCCCGATAAAAATTTTCAAAAAATATTTAATGTACAGATTTGACCTTGCTACAGTTTTATTATAGTATAGATAGATAGATTGGAGTCCTATACAACGCACATCTTATGCACATGTTTACAGTGAACAACATATTTTTGCTACCAGACTAGGCCCCCCTCGGCACCAGACTAGGCCCCCCTCGGCAGCGGCTCAAGCCTAGGTCCGTTCCCTCGGCGTGGAGCCCTTGAGTACATCTTACATTACTGCGACAACATTACACATATCACCTTCACACACGTGCACGCATACACGCTTACACAAGCAAGTGGAAGGGTTTTATTTTTTCCCTTATCAAACTGAAATAATTTAGAAAATTATCCGATACAAAATATATATAGGAATTGCTGAGGTATGTATGCTTAGTACACATATATGTTTCAACAACTCATATATGTATGAATAGTTGGCTTAGCTTAGGTTAGCTAAGATAGGTCGCGAATTGCATGTAACATGGTAACAGCCCAAGCCTAGGTGTGCCGCGCACCCTTGAGCTAGTTGTCAAAATAAAATCGGCTAAGTGCCTTAAGCGCTCGCCTTAGTAGTCCGGTGAAGTTGTTAAGACCTTGCTAGGTCAATAGCGTAGTCAGTTCGAAAAAAAAAACATATTTTTTGCTAAATTTCATGCAGAGAAAGTCGCGAGTAACAGCTAGTCTAAAATAGAATACCTTCAATTACTTTTTATAAGGTTTACTATCTACCAGTGAATGTCTCGTGAAAATCAGTCTATCCGTTTTGGTAATAGCACAGCGCGCGAAGCCACGGTTAATAGCTAGTCTAAATTAAAATAAATTGAATTACTTTTTATAAGGTCCGTTATCTGCCAGTGTTTCAATGTAACCGTGGCTTTGCTTGCAGTGCTATCTCCGAAACGGTTCAACCGATCTTTACGGAACTTTCACCAGCACATAGCGGATATTATAAAAAATAATTTAGTCTATTTTAATTTAGACTAGCTGTTAACCGTGGCTTCGTCCACAATGCTATCTTCAAAACCGTTGAATCGATTTTCACGGGACTTACACTGGCAGATAGCTGACCTTATAGGAAGTAATTTAGGTTATTCTATTTTTGACTAGCCTTTTACCTGCGACTTCATCCGCATGAAATTTAGCAAAAATATGTTGTTCACTGTAAATATGTGCGTAAAACGTGTGTTGTACTGGGCTCTAATAATAAATATAATTAAAATTTATATATCTATATGTAATTGGAATTATATTGTCTTTTTGATCATTTTGGCGGCCATTTTTCTTAATTACCGCGCTTTCGTCTACATAACTCAATAACCATAGTAACATATAAGAATATTGTATCGAGTTCCATAAGCACTATTTAAATTGTCGAATGTTAACGACTGCTTAGACAGAGTAAAGTTTCATATCTTGATTTATATTTAAGAAAGATTTCAAGACGTCAGCTCATTCTTTGTTTTCAATTCAACATTGTAATTATTAATAGTAATTTTGAAGATAGAAGGGGTCTTTCTAATAAGATATTAAATCATTAACGTATTACTTATTGACAATATGGGCATATATCATTATAATAAAATCTTTAAGTCATCGTTTCATTAGTTCCTTATACTGTATAAGTGAGCACTTAGATAGTGGTATGGTGGGTTAAGGTTCCAAATATGTTGCTGATGATAAACCTCATTTCACACACTGTTAGTATTTATATATCTAATGCATACGTTACATGTTACTGTAAGTGGCGTGCGTGTCGTTTTTACAATTGTTTTTAAAGAGCATTTCTATAATTGTACATGGCCTCACAATTTTATGTTTTTTTAATACAATTTAAAAAAACGTGTGCGGATCTGCGGGTACAGTTATTAATAAATATTTATGTTTTCCCGTACGTAACTTTAATTGTTGGAATTGAAGTTGTGATCGCGAAGGAATCAAAACATTGTAAGCTCTTATTCATTAAAACATGTAATGCCATAATATAGATGAAAAAAATTACATACTAGCTGTTCCCCGCGGCTCCGCACGCATTTTTTTTTAATGTATTAAAGAAATGTAAAATTGTAAGTAGGTGTGTACATTACAGAAATGCTTTTTCAAAAACATTTGTAACTACGACACGCACGCCATCTACTGTAACATGTAACGTGTACATTAGAAATGTGAATACTAATTTATTTACACTAATAGTATACCGAATGGGATTGTATTTGTCATCAGCAACATACCTGGAACTTCAACCTACTATATATCATACTCAGTGCTCACTAACACCATATAAGAAAGTAATGGAAATTTTAAGCTATACATTATCGAACAATATGTCTTAAATCTTTTATTATATAGATATAATATGCCCATATTGTCGATATACTTAAGTTATTCTTATACGTTGCTTTAATTACTGAGTTATGTAGAAGCAAACGCGGTAAATAAAACAATATGGCCGCCAAATTGACCAAAAAGATGATATAATTAATATTACATACAAATATATGACTTACAAATAAGGATATTTATTCTTGGAGTCCAGTAAAGCACACGTCTCACGCCGTTGTAACATATTTTTGATCAATTTCACACGGACGAATGCACAGGTCAGTTCATTACTACATAGTGTACCAATTCAAATAAAAAAAGAATCATTAAAATCGGTTCACAATTGACTAATATATGATTAACATACATAGAAAAACATACAACCGAACATAGTAACCGCCTCCTTTTTCGAAGTCGGTAAAAAACAAAGTCCTCTGGTCTGTCTGTTTATCTGTTCGTGATAAAGTCAAAAACTACAGGTCGGATTTTCATGCCGTTTTCACCAGTAGATAGAATGTTTCATGGGGAAGGTTTAGGTATAATTTGTCAAGGTTTTCTTTTTATTATCGGGGCGGGATAACGTCTTCCGAGCCCGTTAGTTATCTGCCCGTAAAACTCCGTGAAAGTCGGTACAACCGATTAAGAGATAGTAGGATATTGTGGACGAAGTCTGGAGTAACAAAATAAAATATTCTAAGTTACTTCTTATAAGGTGAGTTATCTGCCAGTGAAAGTCCCGTGAAAATCAGTTCAAGCATTACGGATATTCCACTGCGGCCGAAGGCGAATAAAAAACCTAAATTACTTTTTATGAGGTCTGCTATCTACCAGTGAACAGTCCTTGAAAATCGATCCAACCGTTTTGGAAATAGCAATGTGGACGAAGCCGCGGACAAATAAAATAGAATGTCAACCGCTATAATTTCAGCTATCTGCCAGTAAAATTATCGTTAAAATAGATCCGGCCGTTTTAGAGATAACCCACAACGAACAAACAAAATATAATAATATAAAAATGTAGACGGAATATAAAAAACTTTTTTTTTTCATTTGTAACCATAAGCCATTCACCAAAAAGTTGTTAATTTAATTGTACATACACAAACTTTATTTTTATAATACGTAATAGATTACAAATAAAATATTGAACATAAAACTAAAGTAGAATAAACTTTTTGAATAGGAAAACCAAATAAACTTTGAAAATGTTTGCGATAGAAACTTACCACGTTACCATGGCAACGTATATAACACTAACGCTAACGAAATCTCTCAAAAAGAAGAAAATTTTGAAACATTATTCATTGGTGCTCTGCTCCTATTGCTCGTATCGCGATGATATGTAGCCTAAAGCCTCCCTCGATAAATGAGCTATCTAAAACCGAAAGATTTTCTCTAATCGGACCAGCAGTTCCTGAGATTACCGCGTTCAACCAAACAAACAAACAAACTCTTCAGCTTTATATATTAGTATAGATTATGATGAAAAAAAATATTTTGTAGGTACTTAGTTTTTAGTAAAACACTTTTATGTTTTCAATTTCATACTATCATACAGATCCCATGTATAAAATTAAAATTTCATAAAAATGTGTCGATCAGTTTTTGAGTTAAATCTAAAAATATAAACAACTACGTGCTACTTATTATAAATAAATTACTTGACATTTGAAATCGTGTTTTGTAACTAGAGCTGTTACGTAACTCACATTTTCTCTCGTAAAGAGGACTTTGATTAAAAGTTATACAGACGTTGGTAACTGGCTAATAGGTGGCGCTATTATATATATTTAATATTTATTGTTATTGCGTAGTTTATGTTAATTACTCGTAACTAAATTGTTCAAATTGAATTTAAAAATTATGAAGACTTGCCGAGATCTCGTAAATTAACAAGTGCAGTGTATTTCATTGTAACAGTTGAGTGTAATGGTCGCCGTCGAAAATCATATGCATAAAGAGTTGTAGTGGTGGCGGCGCGCCGAACGCACACGCTCTGTGATGCGACATAACCGGACATTCAGATCACGAATTCTTTACTATTTCATTACTTATATAATATGTTTTATGATAATCAAATGCGATATTAAAATAAATTTATTGATATTTGATACATCGTTTATTTTTTCAAGGAAGCATTAGGAAAATTTATTTACATTATTTTATACTTAAATTCAGATTCGCAATAATTAACAATTTAGCTATTTTTAAATAACATAGAAAATGTATAGGTATCATTTAGGCGTGATGAGGTTCGATACCTATTGATATAATTGTGAATACTTACAGTTTTCACTTAATTATTGAGGTGAATACAAACAACATGACCATATCTCGAAACCCAAAGATACAAAGCAGTTACCAACTCCCAAAAATATTTACCCTTAAGAAATTAAAATCAAAACTCCCTGAAATGGTAACAATTACGTGTAAATAAAAATAAATAATAATTATCATTTTTATTTAATTCTATTTTCATCAAACTGAGGTTGACAAACACTTAGAAATATATGATTTTTTAAATATACTCCTACTACAAATTAAAAAAAATATACATTTATACTTGTTCAATATCTACATATACAATTTTTAAATATTATTTTCATAATATTTTGTTCATTAGAATTATCAAAAAAATTGTCTGGATTCGATTATATCTGAATACATATTTCTAAATAAAAAAGTCCCTAGAAATAAACCCTAAACATATAACACTCCCTAAAAATCCCATCCCGTTTTTTTTACCCCCTATATTTAGGTGTAAAAGCAATAAGTTGGCAACCCTGACGTGACGCGACCCACTAATAGATAATAAATAGACAGACTCGTGAGATCTGTGAAAATAAATAATGTATTAGCCGTTATTTTAAATAAGTATTTATTTGCATGAGATAAAACTCGAAGTCACCGTTTTCTTATCAGATATTAAGACGATTTAGAGAAACTAAATGTACCTATTATTTTTATGGATTTACTTCGATAATCATCAGAGTGACGTCGTGGTTCGATTTCACTATATATCTCTGGTAATATCTTATTTAAGGGTATACAAATCATGTTTTTATTTACATGCAAATAAGATACTTTAGTATATAAAAGTGGTCGCAGATAGACTTCTTCATCTCAGTGGATATCGCATTTGCCAATAAAACCGACTATCAAAATGAAAAATAAACACATATAAAAAAATAACTCATTATTATAAACTTAATTAGTTCATTCACTCGCATATAATCCTACGAATACATGCACACAACACTGTTATTATCGTTTAATACCCTTTAATTTGTTAGCTGTAACCACACATCGTTGAATGTGTTCTGTGACACAGTTATTTCTTAATACGAATACCGATGCTATTTTAATTCGGAATATTTAGCAGCTATAATTATTACAACGTGTAATAATTATTTTATTCTAGGTTAAAAAGCTACAATAAGAAACTAAGAATCATATTAACTAAACATTAAAATTTTATACGGGAATTTGAAATACACTTCGTATTATACAGGAAAATATTAATCTTGTTGTAATAAAAAGACGTATAAACATAAAAATGGAATCATATTAGTGATGTGCGACACGGTGTGTGACCAGGACAAGTGCGCACGTCGCGTCAAGCTTCTAAAAGACATCAACGCGCGACCTTTACACACGCTTACATACACACGACCATACATAAATAAAGCAGACATTAAATATATTAATTTATGATAAATAGTTTATCGATATAAGATAATATGTGTGAACGTACATTATTTGTTCACATATATCATAATTAAGATTCAGTAGCAATCAGTTTTATTTACTTCTCTCTCTATTCAAATTATTAGTTAATCCTGTTGAAATAGATTATAAAACGAATTGTTTTCAACTACTTAGTATTATATTTAAAAGGTAAAGACTATTTAGTATAATCCTCTAAACAATAGACAATATGGTTCTCTCAGAATTGGATCAGATAGGTAAGTGATAACGCTCCCATGAGGTTCATAGTTGGTACTACACATAATGCCAAAAGGCTATTGTTTCGAGAGGTTTCACTACCTGATTTCTTTTATACGTTTCGTGCGTTATCTTCGAAATAATCAATGACTAGTTTTGCGTTCCTGCGAGTGCACAATATAGTTCTGCGACCGTTGATTAACTTCTCGGTAAAGAAGGTATTTTCGATTCCAGTTATTAACTAAATTCCTACTAAATGAATCAAACGTAATTGCATGCGTTTAAATGAACCGAAAATATGTTTATATTCTGAATATTGATTGGTATTTATATAATTCTTAAGAAAACCTGAAATATGTTTTTTCTATTACCAATTAAATATTAGTATAATAAATATAAATACTCAACAGTGCAAGTATTATCTACGTATATATAGCAAAATGGCGATATCGTTTTAATGAACTACGTGAAAGTTTCTCGAGGCTTCATGCATTACTGTGCAACAGTCCACTCAGAAACACTCAATGTGCTTATATGCGATCGATATAAACGATTTATTAAAAGTTAATTTGAAGAGGTCGTAGTTAAAGTGAAATGAATCCGTTATGATACTATTGTAATAGCTGGTTTTATAACAAACAGTGACGGCGGAGAGGTGCGCGCGGCGAGGCTTGGCGAGGCGGGGCGGGGTGCGGGGAGCCAGTGAGCGACGAACCACTGTGTCACCGTCAACTCACATGTGCGGTAAAAGCTTTTATTTGTTTTTATAAATTTACGACTGACAACCAGACACAGTGTTGAATAATTAGAATACTAGTTTTACATCCCGGATGCACTACTATATATTTCGTACTATCAATATAAAAAAAACATCAGTAATAATGAGTTATTTCTAATTACCTTTATACTTTTTATGTATTGTTATTAGATTTGTCCATTTTGAATTAAATGTCTAATTAAGCGACTCTGTACATGTTCTCTAAAGAAAGAGCTTTCCGTCTACATTGCAAACTAACATAATTAAATAGTGGCCTCCATGCTTATTTTACTCGTCTAGAGCAGGGATTCCCAAACTGGAATCTACGGAACCCCTAGGTTCTAGAAATAGTCATCAGAGTTCCGCCAAAATTATTTATTATTAGCTGTTAAATAATACCACGGCTTCAAATATTATTTTGAAATGACGAAAAATATGTGATAAAATGACTTATTACTTTTATGTAAATAGATTAGTAGTTAGCAAGCATTCAGCCCGGACTATGTATGGCCCAGCAGCGCTCGTAGCCAGAGACAATGTGCACATAATGTATTTTAATTATATTACACATTTCTTAAAAAAAATGTTCCTATATAAATTTTACTGTTGATTTGTAATCATTTGATATGGGGTACCTAAAATAAAAGATATTTGGTTGATGTTTTGCTATCTTTAAAGTTTAGGAACCCGTAAGCTAGAGTCTCCACTATTAGTTCTAACTTAGTAGAATATAATGAATAGAATAGAATGTAGAAACAGACGGACAGAAGAAACTTTACTAATTTGAAATGATAATTAGTGTCCAGAAGATTTGTCGTTGAATATGATTACCATTTGAATTTGAATTTTAAATACGATCACAATGGATTCGATACGAATTTAACTAAAAACAAAGTGCGATTGTAATACCAGTTTTACATATTTATATGTTAAAACTAAGCCATTAAAACTGTATATTTTAAGTTAGTTTCATCATATTTTGCTATTTACTCAGTGAAAACTGAATGTAACAAGGATTAAAAGAAGTCATATTTTTTTAACATATTTGTACTTACACTTGCCGTTGCCTAACGCCCACTTTGTAATTAGTAACTTCCGCAGCTTTTACAGCATTATGATTGTATTTTTTTTTAGCCAACAATATATTCTTTTTTAAATATATTCAGATGTAAGGAATATGATAGATATTAATTCGCAACTCGGACAAAAACTGTTAATTAATATGAACTATAACAACAAAATAGACAGTATCTAATAATTTTGCGTTGTTTTCTTAGTATAGGTAAACAAAATTTGTAAAAGACCTGGGAATTTAACGTGCAAAGGTAGCCGAGAGGGTTTACCAGCACGAGCCACGCGATCCGCATAACATTGCACAGACGTCACCGGGCGATGGACGCAAAAACTGACACATTGTCCCCCAAACAAAATTATTAAGCTATCCGTCACAGGCGGGGCGTGCTGGCGACTAATTGTTTGTGGAAGCGAGATACTCAGATGACGTAACGCTACGTGAGAGCGAGACGGCCCTGGAGCCCAAATAATCCCGCTATAAATAACTGGGTTCATAACGCGCAGGCGCCACGGTTTTTTGCTTTCACCTTGGATTATGAATATTGATACTTGCGTAAACAAAATATTTAAATTTTGATTTTCAAAATAATATAGTTGAAACATATATTTATGAATATTTAGTAGATAAATATACTTTTAACAACCATTTATATTTTAATAACATTGTAGAACTAGTGAACAAAAATACAACAATATAGAACGAAATATCTCTTTAACATCTAGATTACCTACTTCGACAGAGATACGACACAACTAAGATAACCGAAGATTCTGTGTGTCTCTTTCAACATTACAGTTTATGATGCTCTGAGCTGCTTTATAAAATTGTATTATTAATTACAGCGTTGGAAGGTCCAGGGAATGTTCGTGATTAAATTCATACGAACGAACAAGCGACATCTGCTAGCTGTTAATAGATAGTGATAGCTTGTAAACTGCGCCTAAGCATTTATATACCGGCATAAAAACGGCGATAACCGTCATCTTGTAGAGTTTACAGGCTCCAGTCACTTGTAAGGCCATTTAATGTGTTGGTAGATACTGGACGGGACAGAGCCGGCGGCTAACTCGTTTCTCCTCCTCGTACCATCAACATTTATGCTTCAAAAGCCACTTACTTCATATAACATTGTAAATTTATTGATATATTTTTTATGTTTAAGAACAATATGTTTAACATTTATAATTAATTTTTATATAGGTAATGTAAAGTATACAAGTTCTTTCTTGAATATTAACACAGTAAGATATTAATTTTAAAAGCTGAATAAAACACAGTGTTACGTTCAGCACGAAATCAGGAACACACGGCTTTGCATTTACTTAGCCGTTATTACTATGTAATTTATTAAAATCTACACATATAATAAAAGGCTAACAGAATTAAAGAAAGAATACTCAGATGAGGCTTAGAATCAAAGATAGAACACGTTTCCATAGTTTTTAAAAATTTTGACTGTCTGTCTGTCGTTTGTACAGAATTCACGCAAAAGCTATTGGACGGATTTTGACGAAATTTGGTTTGGTAATAGTTTATACACCGGTATAATATGTGTCTTACATATATATCACATTCGTATATCTCACTCATAAGAAAACACAAAAGAGAAGAAATTTACGGAAGAACTACTAGACAGATTCTGACGAAATTTGACACAGTGATAACTAATATTATAAAGTAACATCTAGGATACTTTTTGTCCCATAGAACGCAAGGGGTTTTCCAGGATAACGGACAAAAGTGAAAAAATGTAGTTAATGAAATTCTTGAATGAAATTGGTGAAATTTTCTTTTTGGTATAGTATATAGATTAGATAAAAATTTCATACCCCTATATTTCTTTAAAAAAAAGTTAAAAAGAAGATAGCTGGGTTCCGAACCAACGTCTTCTGTCCGTATATATTACGTTACAATTGAGCTACGGCAAGATGACGTTTCTTTGCGTAATTATCAATCAGTTGAATTAGAAGCATAAAATCGAATATGTAGGCTAAATTCTATTCATGTGTGTGTCTTTCTCTTTGTCGTGAGATTTTTTTTTTCCGTCGATATTCAAACCATAACGAACCATAAAGAAAGTTCACATCGATAATACCACGTTGAAAAATATGTATAAACGAAACTGTCACTAATATGTTGTTACATTTATTTTATAATATACAAATGTTTCCTTGTGTATTTTATGTACTTAAAAGCTATTTATTTATAAACTTGAAATTATGAGATGCACGTTTCTGACATACAACTTCTCATCTTCGCATTTCATATTCTTGACACATAGTAAGAAAATAGTCTGTATGGTGCACAGCGCGGCGGGTGCCAAAAATTAGGTCAAGTTATGCTTCATTTCAAAAATGTAGCTAGAGATGGCGTTGCTAAACAAAGGTGCCAAGATTTTTTCCGAAAACATAAACCTAGATAATAGTTACATTGCATTATAGAAGATGAATGTGAATTAGAGTTCTGTCAGTACGAGTGTTGTTTCCACATTTGATAAAATGAGTTTTCAACATATTATTGAGTCTTGCAATAGTTGGGTTCAGGTTTGTGAATCTACGATTAAAATAATTGGTTAGGTCTTTGCAATTACCATTCTATGCTATATAATACAATTGAAACCGGTAGTAACTGATTTGGTGCAGGCGAAGTTGCACGGGTCAACTAGTCTTTAAATAAAATGTAAATGTGGTTTTCTTTCGTTCGCTTTTTATAATTTCATATGTGTATAGTACACTATCCTATGCTTTTTTATTCTCTTTCCTGTATGAATAAGTGCACTAATAGTATAATAATCATACGTAAGACTCATTTTATGTTTCACATAAATAATTGTACTTACTCATTATTAAATTCATTTACTTCATTCCTCTGCTTACGCTTATAAACGAAAACAATAAAACCGATCCGAACACCTTGAAATAATAATAACAGTTAATATGAGCCTAAATGAGTCTCTATGACAAGCCAAAGGCGTCTCTACTCGAGTAAGGCACGGACATTATGACCTCGCCGCACTCAGCGATTTTGAACTCCAGAAAATCCACAGTTCTGTATTTTTCCTATATACAGTGAAACTAAATGAACGTTTTTCAGGTAAAGATTTCCTCACGGTGTTCATGACGATAGTTTTACTAATTTATATAAGTAAATGTATGTAAATTATAAAAATCACACGACCGTCACGATCCTGAGTACGATGTATCTACAATAAATATCAAATGTATATTTGCCATATATTTTTCTTAATATCGTTTTTTCTCTTTTAGAATTCGGAAGTTATATTCAATTATATACGTGTTAACGAAACGAACTTATATATTCCATACTTAATAGTATCTATACTAATATTATAAAGAGGTAAAGTTTGTGAGTTTGTGACGTTGTAGGGGTTAATCTCAGGAACTATTGAACCGATTTTGAAAATTCTTTTACCAATATAAAGCCACGTTATTTGTGAGTGTTATAGGCTATATATCATCACGTTATGGTCAATAGGAGAGGAGCAACAATGAAAAATGTTTTAAAATCGGGGCTTTTTTTCCTTTTGAGAGCTTTCGCTGCGTCTTGGCCCAAAATAACTATTCCATGCGTACGAAGTCGCGGGCAGAAGCTATTAACTAATTATATTATCTATACTAATATTATAAAGTTTGTGAGGTTGTAGGGGATAATATCTGGGGAATCGGAGAAAAAATGGTCGAACGAAAACGTTTCTTACGAACGCTGCCTTAACTATGGGAGATATATGATTGAGTTCTAGAGAAAAGGTGTAGTTTGATAATGCCTATTATCGCTTATTATGAAGTGGGCACGGGTCGGCTAGTACTATATATAAATTGTCCATACAAATATTGTTATCTCCTTCATACAACGTTAGCAGCCGCCCGCGACTTCGTTTGCCTTTGTATATATTAATATACACTATACTTAGGTATATTATATTCGTATAATTCTAACTCTAACGGTTTATGCAGCGCTCTATCAGATGGGAGATTTAATTCTAATTACTTGATGCTTGTCGCTATATTTTGACCAATTTTATTCTCATGTATAAATTACATTACATTATTAGGGTGCGCCCCCTTAAGTGTACGCAGAGCTAATATTGGCCACAATTGCAAACAATCCATATGAATGTGAATTGTATTTTAAGCTTCAGTAAAAGATAAAAGTGCGTCAATAAAATTTGAACAAAATAAACTTATTTTAATTGTAGGAGTTGTTATTGATTTGTGTTGTGTTATTGATTTCAGACTGTTTTATTAAAATATTTTCTCAGTTTTAAAATAGTGTAGCGTCTTAGTTTTACTCGAAGGTTCTTTTTTAATATTAATATATCTAAAATTATTTATAATGTAACGTGATTATTACAACTATATTTCCAAAGATGATGTAAGTGGTTGTATATATCTTTTGTATTAACCCTTCCTCAGGAGTGCGCATAACAAGACTGCGCACGCATATTTATTCTTGGGGATACTGCACACTCTTGTGTACTGTTAAAAATTATAACAAGTTCTCGATATAAGAGAGAAGTAGAGGAACGAGTAAGAAGGCAACGCTAAAAAGAAGAAGGTAAGTAACTAAACGTCGAAACCAAAGAAAGTAAGGAGAAAAATATATAAAAAAGTTGAAACAGTCATAAGGACTGCCGCCAGAATTTAAAACTCAAATGAGTGCAATAATTGTATTCTTTAATTAATTAAATAAAGTAAATAATTAATTATAGTCTATATTATTTGCATTAAATTGTCTAAATGTCCTGGATACGCAGAGAATTATAGGAAGCCAATAATGCAAGATTGGATCTAATGCAGCGAATGTATGCACTGACATGAAGATTGTATATCATATAGTGAAAATATAACGTATGCGTGCGATTTATGTGACTGGACTTTGAATGTACTCTTGCGGAATAGTTATTGCAAGAGAGCGCAAATACCGTTGACCTCGTTTGTGAAAAATGAATAAAAACTAATAACAAGTAGAAAATTTTTCGTATGGTACTGTAGCGACACAGTATAGCGCGTGCATAGCAATTTGTCTGCGTAGACAAATTGCGAGGCACACGCCCGACGCTGCTGGCCGCAGTCCCCTCCAACCGATCGTAGAATACGTCCGTGTACACATTTGTATTTGTATTAGTGAGATCAATAAAGACACGTTTATCTCATACAATGGTATTTATTTTATAACATTAACTGAAACACTATTAATACAAATTGCTATGCACGCGCTATACTGTGTCGCTACAGTACATTACAGTGGATTAGTTTTTCTTTCTACTAAACATATTATAAATTATTGATGATCATGTGTATTTAAGTTATACCAATTTGTTCGTTAACTGCGCACTCCTTGGGCACCGTACCCTAATAATAAGAAATAACGACCAAAACTGCTTAAGCGTAGTAACGTGAGAATACATTAGTTATTACTTCAAGTGCGAAAGGTGAGGGTCCGACCGCCGCGCCCCCTGCACGCCGCTCGTCCTATATTTTTTGTTCACTTCACGAGTTCTTAATCCGGTGATGATGATGGATGTAGCAAAAAATGTGGGTTTAGGTGACTTACGGAGGGTTATGTTTATAATTTTAAACAAACAAACAAGCAGAGTGTTCCTCTCTCGTACAGTTTACTACGTTATCCACTGTAATTAACTGTTACCGTGTTATAAAGGAACTTAACAATAACTATTAGGGTCGAACCATCTACATTGGTATGTGCTTTTGTCGCTTATATTATTTTTATTATTATAGTTTTTGTATTGTTCTCATAGACTTTTGTGTACATAGTCCACGTTGTGATTGTTTACTAATATATAATATACTAGCGGAAACGGCGGACGTTGTCCTGCCTTGATAATAAAAAAACAATCTAAAATTCAACGGCAGCGCCACCTACCGAGTCCAATTGTGAATCTAAGCCATTCTCGGATTCACTGGAACATGCACACAAAATTTCATCAAAATCGGTCCAATCGTTTAGGAGGAGTTCAGTGACATACACATGTACAAAAGAAATTTATATATAAAGATATATAACTAATATTACCTATATAGATGCGAAAGTGAGTTTATTTGTTTGTAACGCTTTCACGCCTTCACTACTCAACCTATCACCATGACAATTTACATATTCAGTGTCACGTTTACATAAATATATAGATAGGGTACTCTTCATCCGGAAAAAATATACTGTTCCCGCGTAAGATACATGAAATCTACATTAAAATACATTTATTTGTGAAACCTAAGAATAACTGAGGTATATCTGTATTAGTAGCATCTTTATTATAACTGTTCATAATCTGCAGTAAAAAACAAGTAGGTATTCAAGAAATATTTTATGACAACCCTATAAATGACGTGTTTACGCGGCGCGGGAGGGGGCGCGGGCAGTTGCGCTTGTGACACCACACGTATCGGTGACAATGGGTCGGCGCTTTATGACGTACATTAGCGGCGTGATTGAAAGCACCCCGCGCCCGCTCGAGATAAGATGACCGAACGGCTTCCCGGTTTACGTGAACTGACAGATCGAAAAGTCAACTGCGATATACGAATCTCATTTATTCCAGCAGCAAACATTCTACTTTGTGGTTAAAAACTGTAGGTCACAATTCCACTAAAGCCGACTAAATGTAGAGTCGGGTTTTGACCAAATTTAACTCACTCTAAGTAATTATATTTTTTTGTACTGTTACAATCAATAATTATATATTGTACAACTGTATGTGATAGAGCAGCGGTCGGCAAAGTCACCCAAAAGAGCCAAATATAAACAATACAAAACAGATTTATTCAGAGTGCCTATTTCCTCTTAAGTATTGCTTTGGTATATATAATTTTATTTAAATAATTAGAATTAAGTTCGAAATTCTCTTACAATCATCTCTTACAGGGCAAATTAATAGATAAGATTCCTTGTCTGCACTAATCACTGTATCATATGTATAAAAAATTATTATATTTTAATAATGAGTTATAACGGCCTGAGGCTCGAAGCGTATCTACGATCGCAGTTTTTTTCACACATGCTGCACATAGATATATGAGTATATGCACATGTTCTCTATTGCTGTTGTGTTTTGTGCTACATCGTCACTTCTAATAATAACCTAATGAGCACTTTGAATAAAAAATAACAAGAAATAAAACGTAAAAAAGCAAACAAATAATTACGCCCCAATAGTGGTCCCTAATGTTGACAAATTTTAACATACATCGTAAAACTTGACGATTTTTTACCGGCGAAACACGACGCGTCTGGGATCAGATAAAATCTGTTATCCGAAGCAGAACCCGGAACTTACGCCTCGTAAAATTTACTCGCATTTTCAACAATGATTTATGATATTGTTGAATATATTATCTGAGCCGTCACCCCCCTCCCCCCACCCAACCTTCTTGAAATATTTTCACATATATTATCCTTCAGCTCTGTCTCTTACGCATATAATTAAGAATGATTACCTTTCGGTGTAATAAATGTCACCTTTGAATTATACGTATAATTTATTACCTATATACGTAATTTTAACAAACATCTATTGAAATTAAGTATTTTTTTTCAATTACACCTTGAAGTACGTGTATACGTTATAAACAACGGTTACCATATGTTTGTAAAAATAACACATTATTATAATCTTATTCCGAGCGACTTCTCTTGCGTTAATGTGGATTTGATGTATCCTTCACGAACAGCCCTTTTTTTCTGAACGAAAGACACCCTATCATGTGTATCATGTGCATATATCCTATACTATACGACGTGTATACTACCTCTATAACATATCATTTTAATTCTCTAAGTAGTAAACGCTCATATTCGCATTTAGTAGGAAGATAATTCATAATTAATTCTTACACTGTAATTTGTGATTGTGGTTACGATATCTGTTATGTACCTAAACATTTTATGTTTGAAAAGAAAGATCAAAATTATTTGTTTAGCTGGTTACAAAATTAAACTGTAGGTAACTATACATTCAGACTACCTTAGTATCAAATCTATACTAATATATAAAGCTGAAGTGTTTGCTTGTTTATATGGTTAACGCGCTAATCTCAGGAACTACAGGTCCAATTTGAAAAATTGTTTCGGTGTTAGATAGCTCATTTATCGAGGAAGGCTATGGGCCATATATCATCACACTAAGACCTATAGGAGCGGAACGCCGGTGAAGAATGTTTCTAAATCGGGCTGTTTTTTCCTTTTAGCTGCGTGTTAGCTTTAATATTATATACGTTGCTATAGTAACATGGTGGTAACTTTCTATCGCAAACATTTTTAAAGTTTATTTTGTGTTTCTATTCAAAATATTTAGTCTACGTTTGTTTTGTTTCCAATGTTTTATTTGTAATCTATTACTTATTATAAAAATAAAGTGTCTGTATGTAAAATTAAAATAACAACTTTTTGATGAATAGATATGGCTACATATAAGAAAAAATTTTTTTTTAAATATCGTTAGTATTTTATGTTATTGTATTTTGTTTGTTTGTTCCGGGTTATGTCTGAATCGGCTGGACCTATTTTAACGGGAATATTACTTACAGATATCCGAAATTATAGCGCGTGACATAATCTATTTTATTTTTTGGACGGTCACCCGTCCGTTCGTCCGTGTGAAATTTATCAAAAATATGTTGTCTATTCTAAAGAAGCACGTGAGACGTCCGCTTTACTGGACTTCAAGAATAAATATACATCATTGAAATTCATATGTTTGTATGTAATTTAAATTATATTATCTTTTTGGTCAATTTGGCGGCCATTTTGTTTTATTTACCGCACTTGCGTATACATAACTCAGTGATTATAGCAGCGTATAAGAATAACTTAATTATATTGACAATATGAGCATATTATATCTATATAATAAAAGATTTAACACATATTGTTCGATAATGTATAGCCTAAATTTTTTATTACTTTCTTATATAGTCTAAGTAAGCACTGAGGGTGATATATTGTAGGCTATAGTTTCAGGTATGTTGCTGATGATAAATCCCATCTCCTTCGATATACTATTAGTATTCATATATCTCATGTACACGTTACATGTAGATGGCGTGCGTGTTGTAGTTACAAATGTTTTTGGAAAAGCATTTCTGTAATGTACACACCTACTTATAATTTTACATTTCTTTAATACGTTTTAAAAAAGCGCGTGCGGAGCCGCGAGTAACAGTTACTTTAATTATACAACGGTTGCAAAAGTTAGACGAAAAAAAATCAAAAAAGCATAGTTTTTACGTTACACGACGAAGTGTATTGTGCAAAACTCGCGAGGGGGCTTGTACCTGGCGCCGGTGACACATCACCCTGGCGGCCCTAATGACTCTCACTGATGACACTTCTTTTTAAAGGATTGCAGGTAGTTTGAACAGTCAGTGACGTGGCCGAGCGCTCGAAACACTGCGGGGGACAGACAATTAGTACGGGATCGTGGGAGAGCCTGATAAACTTTGAGATCTGATATGAACCACTTAAGATAAACAACGAGGACGCAGAAGATTGATGACGGAATATAAATTAAATGTTGCAAAAATGCATTTCTAAGTCGTCCTGATCGAATATAGATGTCGCTTGTATTCACAAATTATATTAAGTATTTAAGCACTGGTCAGTATGCAGATACGTTATCAGTTATATAAACTATTACATTATCTATATATAAATGGGCAGAAGGAAAAAGGTAACAATATCTTTCTCCTTTGTGTCTCAAACGGTTTTTTTTTTGTTTAATGGATAAGATATTGGCGAGCTCTAGTGTGTCGTTTAAAAAATGTCGTGGCGGTCATAACGACTGCCGACAGTAGTGAAAACTCAAAACAATGTAATAACTGTGTTCTTTTTTAAACTTTTAAATCAATTGCAGTCTGAATTATTTCAGTTTCCTAATTTTGAAATTGAAATCATTAATATTAGTCTGGGTTTCCCTTGTTTTGGCACACCGAGCAATAATTATATACATTTCTATAGAGTTCATTGATTAATCAACAGTATCATGGGCTGCATAATCTCAATAGAAAATATCAATATTACATGTAGATACACAGATCGCTATACTACGCGTCGTTAGTCTGACGCAAGCGCAATACGAGCATGTCAAGGATATGGGTGACGAGAACCCATAAGTTGTTCTCCTATCAAATATATTTCACCTATAAAATCGCCCAACGTGGCTAAAGAAACTTTCATTTCAATAAATTGGAGAAAGTTCGTTCGTTTAGACCTTACCATCGACAGCTTGAAGCCTTAATTATAAGTCATATTACACGATCCTTGCATCTACTAATCAATACAATTTGTACACTTTTTGGCAAAAAGAACTCAATAAAATTGAAACTTAATAACTGAATTAATAACAATAATTTAAACCTCCATTTTCCTTTATAAACATATTCTATAAATGTAACTAAAGTAAGCGGAAACCGTATTTTCTAAGAATCTCTAATTTTAGAATAATGCAAACCTTCCTGCTGTTCTCTGTAGGTAGTGGACATCGAATATTTACATTTTAATATTTTTACGATCTAATTTCTTCATATAATGAGCTTCATAAAACCACTTATTAACAAACAAACAATTAAAATTCTAACTTTATAATATTTTCGTACTTTGACTTCCATAACTTGATAATTAGTATTTTGTATTGAACGTCCTTTTGCTCGTAGGATTGTGTGACTTTTTGCTTCTTAATTGTTTACTTACTAGAGTAAACAGTTAGTAGTTAAAGTATTTAGTAACTATATGTTACGTCAGACAATAAAAATGTAGCGACGCTCAATATATGGGGACGTCAAAAGTTACTGACTATGGGCTGAGGGTAAGTCGCGGCGACGGCGCCTTTTCTCTTCGACCGTACGTATCTCGTTCTTCTATTAAACGTTACTATTTACACTTTAATAATGTTTCTAATTAACTAGCAAAACCTTTTAACTGGTGTCTTTTCAGTTAATAATATCTAATTAAATGCAGTTGTATATATTTAAGCAAAAAATAATCAGATACGAGAATATAATTATTAGAGCAGTCAGCCCACAGCGTCTAAACCCTAATTAATTACCTTTGCATATGAAGCTATTACAAACATCTAAATAAAGCAAAATCAAGTTTAAGTAGCAAAAACTATATAATTGCTTATTTAGATTGTTAAGGTCGATAATATTTAAGGAATAAAGATAGAAACTCACATTGACCGACTGAACAGATTACGAGCGAGACTTGATCAATTCAATGTCTCTGTATTCTGTAATCAATGTTAAGTAGGTTCAAATATTTCGGATGTTCGATTATTAGGAACGAAATATGTATATATACAATCTGTGACGAGATGAATATGTAATAATTAACTCATTATTAGCCGATCAA
Organism: Antheraea yamamai; assembly: GCA_036509395.1. Taxonomy (NCBI): domain Eukaryota; kingdom Metazoa; phylum Arthropoda; class Insecta; order Lepidoptera; family Saturniidae; genus Antheraea; species Antheraea yamamai. Next base: position 22,476,438 of record AP028438.1, read on the forward strand.
TGTTACAAATATGTCGTTAAACTCTATTAGTATGTTCCTACAATTAGGACTGTGTGTCACTCTTGTTTCTAAATTTTATGTGTAATATTTACCTATATACATTTACTTAGTTAACTAGTATCATTCCCAGTCTGTTGAGGCCAATAGCGTCAGTCAACTGGAAAAAAAACCCATATCATTGTAATTACGTGTTAAATTATATTCGTAACTAGCTGACGCGTGCAACTTCGTCTGCACCAAATCGGTTATTACCGGTTTCAATTGTATTTTTAAAAGCAAATAATCTTAAAAAACCTAAAGCCCTATTGCAGCGTTATCCAGCACTTCCAATCGTGAATCCAAACTATCCAGGGACTCACTCAAACATATACCCAGTTGGTATGTGAGAAATCTTTTAAAATAAGCCTAGAATCTGTTCGCAGCATTACCTAAAGTAGTGTCATCAAAGTGAAGATCAAAACTAACTTACATATATTGCCGATAAATGTCTTCCCAGTACCCCTTGTAACTTCATCACGTAACATACTGTAAAAGTTGAACTTTATCTACATTAAATTTCCATTTTGTTTTATAAGAATTTGTAAAGTATACGTGAAATCTGCATTCAATTTTAATTTGGTCACATTTATTTTACTTTTGACATACAAACCACCTTTTTTACTGAGATACTGAACTTGGGATAATATACCTTTCTAACAGTGAAAGAATTTTTGAAATCGGACCAGTAGTAGGTACCAAGCATTCCTCGAAAACAAAACTTTACCACTCATTATAATATTAGTATAAATACAACATAGTAACTGCAAACAGTAGTCCGGTGAAGCTGTTAAGACCTTGCTAGGTCAATAGCGTGGTCAGTTCGAGAAAAAATAAATAACTGCATACACCTCAACTGATTTATGTTAATCTTAGATTCACAAACCTGAACCCAACTACTTCAAGACTCAACAACATTTAGAAAACTAATTTTATCAAATATCGAAACAACACACGTACTGATAGAACTCTAGTTGAGATTCATCTTCTACAATGCAATGTAACTGTTATCTAGGTTTATGTTTTATGAAAAAATCTTGTCACCTCTGTTTAGCAAACATTTTTTATACAATAAAATAAATGTAACAACATATAAGTCACAGTTTCGTTTACACATATTTTTTTCATATGAGGTTGATAATTACGCACAGAAATGTCGTATAGCCGTAGCTCAGTTATAACGCACTGGGCATTATATGTTCCGCCGGAGCCAGCGATCTTTTTTTTTGGTATTTTTTTTAAAGTAGCTTAGGGAAATATAGCTTATCTTTTTAGCTAATCTGTCTGCTATATATAGCACAATGAAAATTTACCAAAATCCGTCAAAAATTTCATTAACTACAAATTTTTAACTGTCGTCCGTTATCCTGGAGAATCCCTTGCGTTTTATGAGATAAAAAGTATTCTAGATGTAACATTGTAATATTAGTTATCACTGTGCCAAATTTCGTCAAAATTGGTTCAGTACTTTCAGAGTGGTACGTGTTCAAAGGGACAGACAAACAGGCAGATCCTGGAGAATCCCTTGCGTTTTATGAGATAAAAAGTATCCTAGATGTAATCTCGTAATATTAGTTATCACTGTGCCAAGTTTCGTCAAAATCGGTTCAGTACTTTCAGAGTGATGCGTGTTCACAGGGACAGACAGACAGACAAAAATTGTAAAAAGATTATTTTTGTCTTCTATAACGATAACAAAGTCTACCCCGATAAAAATTTTCAAAAAATATTTAATGTACAGATTTGACCTTGCTACAGTTTTATTATAGTATAGATAGATAACAAAATGAATGAATTCGGTAGTTAATTGACTTATAGTGTACAAATTGATTATAATTCCGAATGAATCGTTACGTAGCTTACACGCTTCGTGGCGTTATTACATATATAAACATTCAATGCAAAGTGCTGCAAATCTTGGTTTAATTACTATAAACATACGAGTTAAATAACGTTAATTAGTGAATATAAGTCTCGCTAATATACTGTCTTGTATTAATTAACATGACAGGTATGATAAATTCTTGAAAAATAAGCTGCATAGGTAACTCGTTAATCATTTCATTTCTCACTGTGGATTTACATTAAAAACGATTATTATAACAAGTATAATCTTTACATAGTATAAAATAAAGTTGCTTCCGCTGTCTGTTCCCTTAGATCTTTTTAACTATTCAACGGATTTTAATACAGTTTTCAGCAATAGATAGAGTGATTCAAGAGGAATGTTTATATGTATAATACATACATAGTACCTATAGTACAAAAAAGCTGAAAAATTCAAAGATTTCTAATGTGATGTCGTAACAAATATAGTTTTGTGCCTTAAATCGCAAACGCTGGCTAAACCTTATTACATAGATCAAATTAATGTACTAGAGAATTGTATATCTTAAAAAGATCGATAAAACTGTCCTGATGGTATATGTTTACCTCTAAAGGACAACTCACACTAACCATTCCTATCTTTTTACAAAAATAATTGTGTGTTATTTACCAAGTTATTTTGTATAATACCGTATTATTCCTTATCCAAATAAAATACAGTACATACGTTGTACATGTCATGTATATCAAAACTGCCCTTAACTGTATTTCATTAAAATAGATGTCTATATTGCACCCGTGCGAAGCTGGGGCGGGTCGCTAGTTAATAATAAAGACGTTATAATTCGATAATATATAGATTATTATTATATAAGTAATAGATGTTTTCTCTTGTACTATGTTGTATGCTGAAATGTTAAAAGTAAAAAAACAAAGCGTACAAAATGTTATAGGTTCATCGGGTTATCTAGTAACTTGTATAAGCTTAAACAAATAAGACGAATCTAACGACACGTCTTATGCCTAAATCCTACGAGCAGTTAAGGTTACGTAGCTTGCTAAGGAAATAATAGACGATAAATATATAGACGAGGCAGTCGCGTGAAACATTTATAAAATACATTTTTTTGAATACAAATTTAATTTCGTTTGATAGATGTTTGTTTATATCATCTTTAAAAGCACATTGTTAGACAATCGGAAAACTGTTCAATACATTGTCTAAACAGAGTTTAAGTCCTACATTGTGTAAATGTTTATTCAGTAAAGACTCCCATTTAAAAATACCCCTGGGTCAAACGAAATTACTGAGTTAACAAATAAACAGTTATCCCCAGGAGACGCTGTCAGCCTAATAATACGATGTTTATAATTTGCTACTAATTAGTATAAAAAGTTCTGGTCACCATGACGCGTGCTTGTTAATTGAAATAAATAATTGAACGTGTACTCGAACAGAACGTGCAAAATATTTATTTTTTATATTCAAAAGCGTGTCGATCGAATTAAAAGCTTTCTGAACGCCGCCCAAACGCGCCGCTGCGCCCTATATATAATGAATGGGAGATTGCGTCGCATCTTAAATATACTAAAACTTTACACGTTCATCAAAACGATCTATGCTTACAAACAAATCATAGGTTCCCGCACACTATATTAAGATCTTAATTGCTTGTGAAGCGATTTTTTTTAAACTATGATTTACTGCGAACTTAATTATACTCGTAAACTGTGATCCAAGAAAAACCTTCAGGTAAGTTGATGAGCGATGTTGGATGAGAGATGAGTGGAGTTGTAATCGGGAGAGCCGACGCGCTGGTAAGAATGTTTTGAATAATAAGTTCACAGTTCAATCTTACGCGATGATGATTGCGCTACCTGCTTTATACTTGTGTTCAATATTACTTTGTGTATTTTTGTGATGTATTTATTATAACGGTAGTTTTTTTCTATAACCTATATAAAAATAAAAACAATATTAATTGAAATCGCATTGAAATTGACAAGGTATCGCTCCACTCCGTTTTAGATTCATTACACAATCATTGTTTGCTAATGTAAAAAGTGTATTTGTAATGCCTATAAAGTATTTAGAAAACTTCAATAAACTAGAACATCTAGATACTGCAAGCGACGCGACTCGACGGCGCGATCCGACGCTATGGTGTCGAATTTAGGCCTAGGCTTTGTGTTTTTATTGGAAATATCACTAATAATAAACATTAGGATGCCATTTTAACTACTATTATAATAGGTTATGAATAATTAGTGACAGAGAGAAAGAGAGCAGAACGTTCTAGTCGCTCCTTTATACATATGTATTTATTTATCAAAGTTATGTAATAGTATAATGCTTACTTACTTATATATTGGTGCTCGTCGTCGCTGCGGTCTTGTAGTCGGCGTCTGGTTATCACAGAGTCACAGACACAGAGATGGGTCACTATGATGAACACTGATAAGCATTGAGGTGAAAGCGAAGCGAGACACGTTTGCCCGATACGGAGCGCGCGGTAGCACTGCCGGGTGTCGTGCCGGGACCGGTCGCCTCCGACACACGCCACCCCACGCCGCCCCACGACGCCCTTGGGCGGAGCCTCCTCTTGTGGTGCAACGACTCCGGGAAACGCGCTTTTCCCTAATTTACTAGGGGCCGCGTTGGACCTACCCATTGCAGGGTGCTATAGGGTGTTGTAGGGTGCCACAGGGCACCGGGTTTTGTGACGACGGCACTAAGCACGGTGCCGGTAAGGTCGGTGGGCGGCGGTTATCATCCGCGAGTAATGGCCCGCACGGAGATTTATAGCGGGGTTAGTTTCGGCCCTAATGGAATTAGCGGTGGGTTTTTGTTTATGGACACGCACCGGACGACGCGACGCGGCCGAGTGCCGGAGCCGCAGCCCGCAGCCACGCTTGCATTAACATCATTACCGGTTGTCAACAATTGCTCTTAATCACATCGTTTTGAACAATATATTATAACTAACTATAAATATTGACAATTCGAAAAATGTATAAAACTACGGTAGGCAAGTTATACACGTGTTCAAACAACCACACGTACAGTGTAAACGTGGTAATATTTGACTAACACTAATCAGTACAGCTAGTCGTTTACTAAAACGTGATAGTATCCAAGAAGTTATGAATTCGCATTTGCACAATTATTATTTTAAATTTAAAACTGATTATTTTTTCTAAGGGAATAATTATTACAGGGCTACTTGATGCACAACAATTTCTGTTTTACTCATCGTTAACTAGTGGGTTGCGTTCTGGCAATAACTATGTAGTAAAACTTTGTTTCGTTATATTACAGATAGGATTATCAGTGATTAGAGTGAGTGGCAATTTAAATAAAGAGTGTGCGCAGTATTGCGAGACCACCTTGCAGTAAAGCGGCACAATACCTGAGGAGTTATTTGTGTAAAAGACATAAAGTTAAGTTAAGAAGGTCATAAAGTTAGATTTATTTATGAAGACGCAACTTTTTTATACAATTAGATATACAATGCTGAATACTGCAAAAAGAACAGTAAAAAAGAGAACTAACATTTTATAATATCTAAAGATAAGCATCTCTTATATTCATTTTACGTATATATATATATATATGTTTTGTGAGGATTAAATAAGTAAAAGATTAAATACTCGTAGTTTAGTAACAGAGCGCACTCATTTTGAACAAATGAATGCGACGCAGGACATGATTTTCTTGGAACTGGATTATTACTGTTTCCAGTACTTGTTACAGTTACTTAATCTAAATGCGTATTTATACCTGTATCCGAACGTACAAAGAAAGCAATTACGTTTGTCACTGTTATATCCAATTTCATTTTTCATAATAATAGGTACAGTAACTAGTTACATTATACAAATAGTGTTAGTGTTAAAGCTTCCTACAGCCGGCAGTAGATATATGTACGAGAGCCTTTCCTACACTCCCAGACACATATCATTTCATTCATTTTATATATTACTAGCCGACCCGTGCTCACTTCGTTGGGCGGTAATAGGCATTATCAAGCTACAACTTTTCTCTAGAACTCAATCATATATATCTCATAATTAAGGCGGTATTCGTAAGAAACGTTTGCGTTCGACCATTTTTCTCCGACTCCCCAGATATTACCCCCTACAACCTCACAAACTTTACCTCTTTATAATATTAGTATAGATTATAGATAATATAATACGAGCTAAGACGCAGCGGAAGCTCTCAAAAGGAAAAAATACCCCGATTTTAAAACATTTTTCATTGTTGCTCCGCTCATATTGGTCTTAGCGTGATGATATGTAGCCTATGACACTCATAAATAACGTGGCTTTATATTGAGAAAAGAATTTTCAAAATCGGTTTAGTAGTTTCTGAGATTACCACCTACAACGTCACAAACTCACAAACTTTACCTCTTTATAATATTAGTATATAGATTATAGCCCCTGCCCGCGACTTCGTCCGCGTAGTAATAGTTACTACTCTGGGCTAACGCTGACACACAGCAGAAGCTCTCAAAAAGGAAAAAACATCTCGATTCTGAAACATTTTTCATCTGTGCTCCGCTCCTATTGGCCTTAGCGTGATGATATATATAACCATTCTCGATGAATGAGCTATATAACACGGAAAGAATTATTCAAATCTGACCAGTAGTTCCTGAGATTACCTCTTATAATGCCACAACGTCATAAACTCACAAACTTTACCTCTTTATAATATTAGTATAGATACAAATCTTTTCTTCGACATCTTTGAATTCCAAGCTATATCTGAGCCAAATTTCATTGCGACTGATTCAGAAGATTAATTATTAATGTGGCTTAGATTTCAGGGACGACGACGGGAAATTATTCGTATTATGAAGTAACAACAGGTACAGTAAAGGGTATTGCACCAACCGTTCACAAAATGACCGCAGTCTTGAGACTAATAAAGTCACGACTACTTAGGGCTGAGTGATGAGTACAACACGAAAATGCGTAAGAAACGATGCAGTCAATACTGTACGTGTCTATCTGTCTGTCAGTTTGAACGCTTATATGTAACCATCTATCTGATAGATTTTAATACGAGCAACCATAGATGTTCTAATGGGTGTGATCGCGGTTGCCTACTGCATGCATTTTAAAAGTAAAAAAAAAGTTGAGGCAGTGAAAAGGACTGCTGACAAAAGTGATAACTCAAAACAATGGAATAACTGTGTTCCCTTTTGAATTTTTAAGTTATTTATAGTGTGAATTATTTAAAGTACATAATTCGTAAATTGAAATTATTATCATTAGTCTGGTTTTCACATCTATTCGCACTTCGAACAGTAATTATATACATTTTTGTACAGTTTATTAATTGATCAAATATATAATGGTTTGTACAATCTCAATACAAAATTTCAATATTAGATGTACACAGGCCGCTATACTACGCGTCGCTAGTCTGAAACAAGCCGCGTAAGCGCAATGTGGTCGGTCATGTTTATTAGCATGTCACTGACGTCATCTGACGCAAAATCATAGGTTTATCTCCTGTCGAAAAATACCGCTCAACGTGCCTAGAGAAGTTATCATTCAAAAAAACCCTTTTTTTCTTAATGAGTGTTTCATGATTAAAGAAACGGTAATTACAATTTTTTGTTAGATATAAAAAGCCATTAGCAATTATAATCCCGAATAGAGATGTATATTAGAAGTCACTATTGTTTTAGAAAATACAGGGTTCGCGCCCCGCGCCCGATCCCCAGCCCTCCCTCGACGGTCGCGCCGCGTCGCTGTCCCCGGGTGCCCGGGTGTGTCGCCACTCCGCGTTGCCTGCTCGTGTAATTTATTGCCAGTTCCAGGACAGATGGTGACCAGCGCGACTCGACGCGAACACTTCACCATTTAACTCGATGCGTGTGACTTCACAAACTTACTGATAATTTTTTTTGTTAAAAAATACATTTCATTATTATTATTTATTTTAATTTTTCCTAACTCAATCACCATAAAACGTATTTTAAAACACAGATGACCCTTAATTTATTATCTACTCAGTAATTCAAAGTAAATGGATTTATGCCTTCTCGTTTACGTTTACAAAAGTCGTGAAATGTTGGCAGTCGACAGTCGCAATCGTGAAGCCCACAAGTAAGCTACTATTTATGTACAGTATTGACTGTGGAATACTTCATGAACTTGAAGCTAAGCCTCCATGGGCATGGTCGTCGTGTTACTAAGCGAGTTAGAACTTCGAGTAAGACAATCCGTCGTTCCATTAGTTGCTCCACATACGATTATTTAAGAAATTATCACCGAAAATAACATTAAAAAATGTATTTGGATAAACTGAATAAACCGACCATCATATAAAGGAATGCTATCAACGAGGACGAATCGAGTATCGTTGAACATTATGTCTGTAGCTTTCATCAACAAATACTTGTGCTTACCTACTGTCATAGCTGCGACACTCAACACAAGGCTGAAGTGTCTATGCATACATATTATATGCTATTCGAATGACAATTGCCAATAGTTCCTACAGGCAACGACGCTAACACTAAAACTTTTATAACTTTATACCTACATCAATTATTGTAATAAAGAAAACAACACTGCTGTTCATATTTTATACAATTGAATTATGATCGGGTATAATTTATAGTTAGACGATTACAATGATAAGTATTTTTTGTAAAACAAATGTCGTGAAATCTCAATCGACTGAAACGCCTGAAGGCTGAGGTAGACTTATATATTACTGCTGTGTTTATACCCATAAACTTCAACTTTTAAGCACTCGTTTCGTGTCCTCAGTAATAATGTTGTAACAATAATAGTCACATTATTTTATCAATTGTTTTAATATAAATACCCAGCAGTTTCCATGGTAACGTAGCTGGTGATAAATGTCATCCAGATAGATAATTATTGTCCTGAAGCCTGTTGGTTTTTTCTTTCTAATATCATCATTATATTGTATAAAACAAAATCCCCTACCGCGTCTGTCTATCTGTCTGTTCGCGATAAACTCAAAAACTACTGAATGGATCTTTATGCGGTTTTCACCAATGGATAAAGTGATTCACGAGGAACGTTTTGGTATATAATTTGTCCAGGATTTTTTTATAATCAGGGTGGGACAACGTCTGCCGGGCCCGCTAGTTTTTGATAAATTATATAAGAGCCTTGTGCTTACACATTTTATTTATTGAAAATATGAGTCGCACTCTAATCCGACGCGTGATACCATACATTTGTTTTAAATAAATATTTGTTTAATTCTCCCAAAGACTCATTAAAAAACTATATCAACTGCGTTACCATTCGCTTCATATATTCATAAAAGATATAGTGATAAATATGCATGAGCAATAATACCTCGTCCATCTGGTACTCTTTATTCCTTGCTCAAAATTGCTTCAGTCGGCTGCCAGTGAGTTTAGGCCGCGTTACCTCCAAAATCTCGGTAAAGCTGATGACTTGTTCGATGTTATCACTAAAAGTAGAAGCAATTTTGTTCTATTTCAAAGTAGAATCTATAAAATTATTATAAATTAAATTATTAATATAAGTCTGAAATGTCTGCTGCGTTACCTGTGGATATTTTCGGCTTAAAAGAATGTCTTAAAAGTCTTTTCACCACTATAAGTGTAAGTTACAATCAATACATTCTACTGAATCAGTAATATATATCTATAATTATTGTTAATATACATATTATTATTTATGTATTTATACAGATCTTAGTAGCGCAGCGCTTCAACATTGATATCAAAATCTTATTTATCTTTAGTCGTAGTGACTCAGTTGTAGTAGTACTTTAATCTATTTGTTGTGTAGTTATCGTATTTTTTGCGAATTCCTAACTGTATAGTATATTCAATACTGTAAGGCGGTTTCTCTTATGACAGACGGATAGATAAATAAACCGACGTACATAATATAGATAACACTCAGCAGTATCGATTTCTTAAGCCATCTTTTTGTAAGTGTAATGAAAAGTAAATAATATTTCTCTATTATTTCCTTGCAATATTTACATTGTTGCTATTGAATTTAAGTCAAATATAGGCATTCAAATAGAATTAAAGGCCTATCGCTATAACCTCCACGCTCTCTAAGGTGATGGAGCGTGTCATGAATACCAAGCTCTTGAGATACCTAGAAGAATTCGATTTAATCAGCGATCGTCAATACGGCTTTCACCACGGACGCTCGACTGGCGATCTTCTGGTGTATCTCACACACCGATGGGCTTCAGCCATTGAGAGTCAAGGTGAAGCTTTGGCAGTTAGCCTAGACATAGCGAAGGCGTACGACCGGGTCTGGCATCGGAGCCTTTTATCTAAGCTGCCTTCTTACAGCCTAGACATAGCGAAGGCGTACGACCGGGTCTGGCATCGGAGCCTTTTATCTAAGCTGCCTTCTTACGGATTACCGGAGGGTTTGTGCACATGGATTGCCAGTTTTCTGTCCGGCAGATGTATAAAAACAGTAGTGGATGGTAGTTGCTCCGAAAGCATGGACATAAATGCTGGCGTCCCGCAAGGCTTCGTATTATCTCCAACATTATTTTTGCTGCATATCAATGATATATATATATCATTCATCATATAGCATATGCTGTCCATTGATGGCATTCATTGCTATGCAGATGATAGTACTGGAGATGCATATTATACGAGCCGTGCAAACATCCCTCGATCTATTGTGGTAGAGAGTCGTGAACAACTTGTGTCTCAGATCGAGAACACACTGTCTAAAGTATCCAAATGGGGTCGAAACAATCTAGTTCGTTTCAATCCTAGTAAGACACAAGTTTACGCGTTCACTACTAAAAAAACTCCATTCATTGTGGCCCCACAATTCCAAAAAAACACTGCTTACCATCGCAGAAAGTATTGGGATCCTTGCTGTCAACATCTCTAGTGACGTTCAGTTTCGCAGTCATCTGGAAGACAAGGTTAAGCTGGCATCCAAAAAGCTCGGTAATCTGAATAAGGCGAAACGGCACTTCATCCCTGGGCAAGCAAAGTTGTACAAAACGCAAGTTCGACTCCGTATGGAGTACTGTTTCCATCTCTGGGCAGGAGCACCTAGATATAAGCTTGGACCATTTGATTCGGCGCAAAGACGAACTATGAGAAGTGTTGACGATCCCAAGCTCACAAACGGTATCGAACCACTAAGTCTACGGAGAGATGTCGCCTCTTTATGTGTGTTCCGTTTGTATAATGAGTTGTGTTCCGAGGAATTGTTTAACATTATGCCTGTAGCTGCTTTCCACAATCGCACTGCTCGACATCGGCAGGGAATTCACCCCCAACATTGGAACCGAAATGGTCTCGGACGGTCCGGTTCCAGAGGGGTTTCCTTCCACGAACGATCCGGTTGTGGAATGAGCTTCCTGCTGAAGTTTTTTGCTGGGGACTACAGTATGAAGTGCTTCAAGGGGAAAATAAATAGGTTTTTTAAAGGTCGGCAACGCGCATGTAACACTTCTGATGTTACAAGCGTCCATAGGCTGCGGTGACCGCTTTACATCAGGCGGCCCGCATGTTTTTTGCTACCGTCGTGGTATTATAAAGTCATATAGCGCAATCTCACTAAATTTTGAGATAACTGTCCAATTTGTCATTCACTGGCAACGATATAAGTGCTATAAAAAACTTTATGAGATGGCGCTATGTGATATTGAATAATTGCTTCTAAAAATGATTTTATTATTCGTGTTATGCAGCGTTTTCAGAAAATACACTTACTTAGTAAACTTAAAAAGCAAAAATCATCAAAATTTCATCAAAATCGATATAGCCCTTTCCGAATCATACGAAATCATTGTATGTATAATTACAAGAATTGCTCATTTAAAGTTATAAGACGAAAATAAAAAGCGTATGATCTGACCTTAACGAAGACAGTGTAAAGACCGTATGAGCAGCATCTATGTCAAATAATAATTTAAGTACCTGTTATCAATTATTTCAACAATGTAGTTTTGAATTACATGGTTTTAGACCAAAAGCTTTCATATCTAAACCTATTATTCAGGTTCCAGGTTTATAATATGCATAATAACTACCTTATCTGTTGTGTGTTTCATACTGTCTTCTATGAATAGATATAATTTTATTTTTTATACTCTTAAATATAAATTGATTTGCATTATACGTAGGTGTGATCTTTTGTTAAATTTATCTTTCAGCGGTCAGTTCCATTTGAATTAGTTACACGAAAATATATCATTATCTAAAAAAAAGTTAATTTCTAATACATTGTAAATTATTACATTACCTTGGCCTAATTATTTGTATACTTTCATGAATAATTTCATTTGTGCAATTGTGTATTTTATTTTTAAATGTACCAAATGTGCCAACGTGTAAAAGATAAGTTTAGTACAAATGCCGAGTTATTTGAAATTATTTTGGCGCAAGTGTGTTGTATACGTATGGTAATATATGTAAATTGAAACAAACGTCTGAGACTAGTATCGCGGTCGAGTGCGTCGCGGTGTGTTGATACTCGTTGCAGGCCGGCACCAAGTCGCGAGGTCGCTCTGCTGCGGGCCGGAGCGGCTGCTTTGTGCCTATTCTATTATTTCATGATCCGATAAAAAAGGAATAAAGGCTCGCGACCTAAACGCAGGAATGTTGTAGATTTTGTTTTAGGCGGGCGCCGGCGCCGGCCGCATTAGTGACCGCCGCGCTGCCGCACCCCCCCGCCCTCAACCCGCGCCAACCTACTGCTACATCGGTTACACATTAGCCCCTCGCGGACAATCCTTCACCTTCGAAACGACCTAACTCCAATCGTATGAGCAATCATTTATCTACTCTAATTGCTGTTAATAGAGTTTTATTTACGATATCTGTAAACCGCACTAGTGCATTTCGTGGTCACGTAAGAATTAATTTGTATGATACCAGATGGACGTAACACACGGAGTTGTACTACGATCGTAGGACTTACGACCATTGATATTGATGTCAAAGTCGTATGTAGTGTCGAGGTCGCAGTAGGAGCGCGCTCAGCCACCGCGTCTCCCGCCCACTTATCGATCGGACAATTTAACCGATACGCGTATACGTGTACCGTGTAATATATGAAAGCCGACGGACTAATGAATACCGGAGCCCCCGCACCCCCCCAACTCCCCTGTGTCTGCTCTCCCCCCCCGCATCGCTCTTTCTTATCTCCACGACATTGCTTATTGACAACTAGGTTAATTGATGTGGAAGCAAAAACTGTTCAGCATTAATCACTGACTACTTATTGGACGATTCATTAATATAGTACGTTCGCGTTGCATCGAGCACGTCTCAGCATAGCAGCACCGCTGATATAATTCCGCTTGCCTCGGAACTCTCTCAGCTTCATATTTCACTAGATAGGTTACTTAGTAAGTATATAAGTAGATCGCAATGAATCCATAGCAATAACTAGACAATACAATGAATATGGGTTTCGTAATCATTTTTGCTAAATATATATTTACCATTGTACCTGCGACTTCGCCCGCGTTGTACCTCTATTTCTTCACTGAAAAGACTAAACATCCATTACATAAGATTCTCAAAATGAAAATATGGAGTAAATACATAGTGTGTCAAAATAGACAGCTTTGTTTATAACCTTCATATTACCTTCATATACCTTCATATACCTTCATATTTAACCAGTTCCAAAAAAAAATAAAATTTAAAAAATTATATATACGTATATACATATATTTGTATTCATTTTGGAAGAATTAGAAAGCGATATTACCGGATGAATTAAAAAAAATGTTGAAACTTCGGTAACTATTCAAAAGTTAAGTTTCTTCAGACTTCACTCTAGAAATTCTTTGTCATAAGGGCTAAACTTACACTGAACACTGAATTCATATTAATATACTTTATTTAATATATGGATAATTCAATGTACTGCGTTTAGATAATCCAAAGATATCTATTATTATCCGACTCCATATGAAACCTATTTTATTGATCCTCTTTGGTCAAATTATATAAATATTATGTTTCTAACTTATAGGTAGGGTACGAGAGTACTTTGTTATAAATACTTTATTTTTCATTCCTTCATTAAAACTTATTATTGATATTCTTTGTAATTTCCAGGCAATAAGCGAGAATTTTTTATACCACTGGTGGCAAACTAACATACCGGCAACCTGATGGTAAGTGATCACCGTCGCCCATGCACACCTGCGACACGAGAGGAACCACAGATGCATTGCCGACCCTTGAGAAAGGAGTAGGCTCGTTTCCTGAAAGATGTTGACGATATAACAGTAGCACGTGAAATTGTTCCTCACCCTCCAGGATAACATACGTAATCATTTAAAAATATTAAAAAAATAATGTATTATATTCGAATATATTTTTCAGGGCTATATTATGTAAATATTATTTCTGGCATAACTATGTAAGTATATATTATTTTGTCTTACACGTAGGTACCAAATAGCGCGACAATAGCGTGCTATCTAGTACATATAAATATGTAGGAATAATAGGGGAAATCGCCAATAATAAGCCAACTCCCGCTTCAGGGGCGGACAACCACAACATAGGTCCGGGGTGGTAAATTGCCTGCAAACTCGTAAAAACTTATATAGTTAACGATTTGTGACTAAGTACAAATGTTCCTAATTCGTTTTCATTACTTTTTACTGCTTTATTGTTAATGATATGTTCTGTTACATGTTTCTTTCTGAATATATAATTTTATGACAAGTAAAAAACATTTTTACATTTAAATATATCGGTTTATTTACAATATATGTATACTTACTAAGAGACAAGAATGTATATTTTTATCAAGAGCAACGTAAGAGCTATAGCATGCGCCGAGTTACTTATGTATTAATTGTCTTTATAACCTTCCTGTACGAAATTAGACACTGGAAGAGAAATACGTTGCAACAAAGTACGGCTTTACATAATGCGTTAGTGTTCAAATTATTTTGCAGAACAACGAAAATACAAGTATATCAAAAAAAAATAATTACTCTCATATTATTATTACATTACAATATTAATTAAAGGAAAATCGGAGGATCTGTAGAAACTTGGTAATAGAAAAGTTTGTAGTATAACGCAGATACGTTAGCAATAGATAAATACACATCATCTTATTTTTCTCAATGCATATTGAAAGAACGGGGAAGAATCGTAAAACGAAGTAAGCGTGTGCTGAATCGGACCGTCTATACCTACCTTGTTGTCCGGCAGATCTTGTGGTAATTGATTACCGCAAGATCTGCCGGACAATAAGGTATAGACGGTCCGATTCTGTTAAAGAAGATTTATGGGAACTCCAAGTAGATGGTCAGTGGGAGACGGTACTCTGTAATTAAAGTTATGGCTTGATTATGGTCATGGAATCATGGCATCTTGTCAGAGGTCAACATCCACTATGCGACATTACGATTACTTTGTTAATCCCTATATCAGAGATTATCATATTAGAGATCTGTGATAACACCTATGTAATCGCGTAGAGGTGGCTCAGTGTAACAAGAAATAATTGTATAGATATTTAGTTTTATATTTGTAAATTAATCAGTATACCTAAAGTTCAAGAACCGAAAGCTGGCGCCACCCTCATTTTACATTATAAACCTGAATTTATACTTGTGAATTTCGAAGCGCAAATAAGCCACTATTACTGACTTTTTGTTACGAGTCCCAGGGTATTTCACGTGGGCACGAGTGCTCTATCAATTCGCAAATTGCATGTATCAGGCAACAGCCCAAGCCGAGGTGTGCCGTGCACCATTGAGCTAGTTGTCAAATAAAATCGGCTGAGTGCCTTAAGCGGTCGTCTTAGTAGTCCGGTGAAGCTGTTAAGACCTTGGTAGGTCAATAGCGTAGTCAGTTCGAAAAAAAAAACAAACATCTGAAAAATATAAAATTACCCATAATGCTCTACTAGTTGCGTCTTCAAGAAACGACTCTTTATCAGATAGAAAGAAAAAAAAAATGAACGATTTAAACCAACTATGTTTCATTTCCACTAAAAAAGAAGAACGTGATGAATAGTTTAGTGAATTTAATAGTATTAGTATTAATAGTATAATTAATATTTTATAGAGCTACGATTTTATAGTGATTGTTGCCTTTTTCTTCACTATTTGAAATCATTAATCCCGTTTTTAAAACTCTACAGCATAAAAATAATGACTTACAAAAATCTAGTATTATAAGTTACTATATAGTACTAAGTATCTAATGTATTGAAAATACTGAGCGAAATTAGAAATTAAATTCATTGCATGGTTTGCTAAACGAGTCTAGAAATGTAGAAAAAAATGGGAGTAACACATGTTTTAAAGAATAAGCGAAGATAATTAACCATTTTTTATGAGTTATCGGAAGATGAGAGAACTTCAGACCCTGTATTAGGTACTTCAAAGTCAATGTGTGCTATATGTCTCGTTTATATAGGTATATTAATTTTGCAAACTAAACAAAAATTTCGAAGTTTCTGTGGCTTGAGTGATAGTTCAAAATATTATAAATAGAGAAACTCTTATCATTTTCAAAGGAAATAATAAAAAAGGGTGCCGGCAAACTGACAGAAAACAGCAAAGGGAAAGTTGATCTTTATGGGGAAGTAATTGCTTTCAAATATGCTCATAATCTGAAATTCAGAAGAGTAATACTAGCAAGGAACTCATGGAATTATTACTGATAAAATTTAAAAGCCTGGCTTTTAAGTTTAAGCTTTTCAGTTTTCCGGAGGTTATAATAAAATGCTTTATATTTTTGACCTTTCCATTTACGACTGCAACAGCTGAAAGAAGTTTTTCGAAATGAAAACTAATAACAAATTATTTCCTGATTCTTTAGAACAGGAACGGAATTGAAATCGTCTTCAGCTATGCATGATTCAATGAATAAATTTAGCTAAAAAGGCGACAAAATGTATATTTAATTTCAACTGTTTGGTTAACTTAGCTCCTAAGAGAAGAAATTGTAAGCAATAACTTATAATACCAGGTCCAGCAGACGTTGTCGTGCCCTGAAAATAATAAAACGATATGGAATCAGATCGCAGTACCACCCATTGGGCCCAATTGTGAATCTAAACCATTCTCGAATCCACTGAAACACACAAAAAATTCAACAAAATCATTCTACCCATTTAGAAGGAGTTCAGTCACATACTCATGAACAGAAAAATTATATATATATATATATATGTATAAATATATAATCGGCTTTTGTTTCTTATGTGAAACATCTTAACCCTTCATTTGGCCTCACAACAGTTTTTGATACAATGCCTCAGAAGGCAAGCTACGCCACTGAAACGATCGTGATTTTTTGCACAATTACAGCTAGTATATTATTATTATGAACATTATTATATATAAGTGTTTATTAGATAATCAATATCAAATCTGGCCCGAGAACCGAGCCCCATTGACCATTCGCCGAATTGCTTGATAAAATAATAAACGAAGCGCTGTTTCCACTTACTGTTTGGAAGTAGACAGCGAAACGGAACTGAGGGAGCATTCTCTACAATCTCCACGCAGAGATGATGTATAATGCGAATAAATAAAGTGACAGAATCCACTCTAAAAGTTCCTTCGTGTATTATTACTAAATTCAAATAAAATTAGCATATCTGCGCTGATCTGCTTCAGCACAGATATGCTAATTTTATTTGAAAGTAGCGAATGGATTTGTTTTCAATTTTTTTCTTTGCTCTTTTATAAATAACCCCAACTAGAAGAATCGTTATAATAATGTGTCTTGAACTACAACCTCTTATATAATATCATATGCATTAGTATTTGTATGTCCCAATATGTTTATGTAGATTCACGAGCTTATATTACATTTTGCTAACAAGTTTGAAATGTAAAATCTAATAGAAACATTTCGTTATTTATGTTTTTCGTAAGTGTAAGTATACAAGGATGTTTCACAACCTTACAGTGAGCTAAACCAGCGCCGATAATAGGAACGTGGTAATGGCGAAGGAGGGTACTGTCATAATTTTATTGTTTGTAAAACCTGATTGATATCGAACCTCTTTGTTGTTTTAATTTTAAGCTGTGATGGAAGTTCTATTTTTCACTTTTAAGTATTTTTGAGAAACAAAGCAAATAATAGCAATAAATATATAGGGATTTTAGATTCAGTTTAACAGCGGACTTAAAGCTATTGGTTTCTAATATAAAATATGCGAATTTAAAGGAGAGTCATGTGTAACACGCGGGTCGATAAGCACATGATGATAAAACATATTAGTCTAGTCAACAAGTGCCTTTTTGGTCAATTTTTTTCAGCAGTCTCCGAAAATTATGATTGAGGTGTCATTCGATTCGGAATGGCATCTAGATAATTTTTGAAAAAAATGAAGTTCTGCTTGCAAAAAATGCAAAACAATTAACTAAAAAAAAGGGAGGTTTAGTTTTTTGCTTTTAGTTTAGTTGTTTAGTAGTAAATTGTTAATAACAAAACGAAAATTAACAATGTTTCAATTTTTCCAACGGGAATTTATACTAAGACCTTTGAGAAATAGCTCCACGAATGCAAAAAATTCTCAGATTAATAGTTTAACAATTATCGCACTTGCAATGTTAATGTTTATGCTACAAAAAAATGTTAATTAATTAATGGATAACTTATTTAAAAATCGCGATAAAAATTTTTTGACCACGGATTATTGTTCATTGATTTGTCCTGTAGGCGCCTGAATTTTCTCAATTTTTTATTTTCATATTTAATAAGTTTAAATATTATTTATTCATTAAACGTCCGAAGGGGGCGTGGCTTGCGCAAGTCGGAGTACCCGTTTTCGGGCGTATTTTCAACCCTCTGGGAAAATTAGACATATTGGTCCTGCAATTCCGGGAGTCAAGACTATTTTTAGGAAATTTCTTCCTCTTTTTGAATCTTTTTTCAAATTTGCAAAATCTTTATTAGTTTTTGAGATATTTGCAAAAAATTAAACCCCCTTTTTTTTAGTTAATTCTTAATAACTTTTGCAATTTTTGCAAGCGGAACTTCATTTTTTCAAAAATCTTCTAGATGCCATTCCGAATCGAATGACACCTCAATCATAATTTTCGGAGACTGCTGAAAAAAGTTGACCAAAAAGGCACTTGTTGACTAGACTATATGGAAATAAATAGTTGTTAAAAACAGAGGAAAAGTATTTCTTGATTTTTTTTACAAGTGCAAATGTTTTAATTGCTTTATTGTGATTATCAAAATAACTAAAAAGGATTATTGTTTATTTTCTCATATTATGTGAGTTGTTTATTTATTTATTATCATCGTTAATCAGTTTTTAACAATATGTATCAATGAAAGTGAGTAAATGAATTATCTATACATATAATAAAAACGATGTGTCTGTATGTATATCTAAATAACATTTTTTTACTGATTGTGTGTGAAAGTATACACGCAACTGATAACAAAAATGCAATTTTAAAAATTTTTGTCGGTCTGTCTCTTTGTTCTGGGTAATCTCAGAAACGGGTGGACCAATTTTGACGGGAATATCACTGGCAAATAGGAAAACTTACAGCGGGTTACTTAGGCTACTTTAAATTAGACTAGCTGTTAACCGCGGCTTCACCTGCAATGCTATCTCCAAAACGGTTAGACCGATTTTCACGGGACTTTCACCGGTAGAAAGCGGATATTATAAAAAATAAATTAGTTTCTTTTAATTTAGACTAGCTGTTAACCGTGGCTGCGCCAGCAATGCTATCTCCTAAACGGTTGGACCAATATTCACGGGACTTTCACTGGTAGATAGCTAACCTTGTAAGAAGCAATTTAGGTTATTCTATTTTAGACTAGCTGTTACCCGCGACTTCGTCCAAATGAAATTTAACAAAAATATGTTGTTCACTGTAAATATGTCCGTAGACGTGCGTTGTACTGGACTCCAAGAAAAATAGAATCGAAGTTCATAAATCTGTATCTATGTAAGTAATTTGAATTATATTATTTTTTTGGTCATTTTGGCGGCCATTTTGTTTTATTTACCGCGGTATCATCTACTTAACTCAGAAACCATAGTAACATACAAGAATATTGTACCGAATTCAATGAGCACTATTTAATTTGCCAAATATTAAAAAACCGCTTAGACAGATATAAAGTTTTATATCTTGATTTATATTTATGCAAGATTTCAAGGCGTCAGCTCAATCATTGTTTGCTATTCAACATTATAATTATTAATAGTAATTTTGAAGACAGAAGGAGACTTTCTAATAAGATATTAGACCATAAACGTATTACTTATCGACAACTAGCTGTACCCGTAGCTCCGCACGCGTTTTTTAAAAGTTGTATTAAAGAAATATAAAATTATGAGACCATGTACATTTGTACAATTATAGCAATACTCTTTAAAACAGTTGTAAGTACGACACGCACGCCGCCAACAGTGACATGTATCGTATACATTAGATATATACATACTAACAGTGTGTCAAATGAGGTTTATCATCAGCAACATATTTGGAACCTTAACCCACCATTTAACTACCTCAGTGCTCACTTACACTGTATAAGGAACTAATGAAAGAATGAATTAAAGATTATTATAATGATATAATATCGCCATATTAACAAAAAGTAATACGTTTTTGGTCTAATATCTTATTACAAAGACCGCTTCTATCTTCAAAATTACTATTCATAATTATTATGTTGAATTGTAAACAATGAATGTCTTGAAATCTTACATAAATATAAATTAAGTTATAAAACTTTATATCTGTGTAAGTAGCTTTTAATATTCGACAATTTAAATAATGCTTATTGAACTCGATACAATATTCTTATATGTTACTATGGTTACTTAGTATGTAGAAGAAAAAGCGGTAAATAAAAAAAATAGCTGCCAAAATGACCAAAAGGACAGTATAATTCAACTTAAATACATAGATACAGATATAGATATATGAATTTCAATTACCTATATTTATTCTTGGAGTCTAGTATAACGCACATCTTATACACATGTTCACAGTGAACAACATATTTTGATATATTTCATGCGGACGAAGTCGTGGGTAACAGCTAGTCTAAAATAGAATAACCTAAATTATTTCCTATAAGGTCAGCTATCTAAATCGGTCCAGCCGTTTCGGAGGTTACAACACACAGACAGACAAACAGACCGACAAAAATTTTAAAAATTGCATTTTTATTATAAGTATCATATATATTTTCACACCTAATCAGTAAAAAAAGTGTGATTTTGATATTACATACAGACACTTCATTTCTATTATATGTATAGATAAAAGAAGATATGGGCATATTTATAACATTGTCTATCTTTAAGTCATTAGTTCATCTATACTAATAATAGGTCTATACCTATGAAATTGCCGTTCTGCAGTACTGGCCATTTCAAATCAAAATAATTTTTGTTCGGCTAAGAATTCTAATTTCAAATTAATTTTATTTTAAAAACATGGAATTCTTTTTCCAAAAGTAGTCATTTGTTTATTGATTAGTGTTACATTTTCATCGCATTTCAACCTTTTATGTCATCATGGATACGTTAAAAATTCTAGTAATTATGGAATATGAGTACCGTCGTGGCAGCAACGCGGCACAAGCGGCACGCAACATCAACGACGTTTACGGAGCTAACACTACAAACCAACGCACCACCTGTTATTGGTTTGCTCGCTTCCGTTCTGGGAATTTCGACCTCAAAAATGAACCTCGCGGTCGTCCGAAGACTTTGGTCGACAATGACGAATTAAAGGCGATTGTGGAAGCTGATGATACACAATCTACGGCTGAATTAGCAGCAGCTTTCGACGTTAGCGTCAAAACAATATTGGTCCATTTGCGTCAAATTGGCAAGGTAAAAAAGCTTGACAAATGGGTGCCCCACGAACTCAATGATCGCCAGCGCGAAGTACGTGTCGAGACGTGCCTTGCACTGCTCAACAGACACACAAATGAAGGAATTTTGAACGGCATTGTTACCTGCGATAAAAAATGGATTCTGTTTGATAACCGCAAGCGCTCAGCAAGTTGATTGGATCCTGGTTCAGCACCTAAACAATGCCCTAAACGAAAACTTACCCCTAGAAAAGTGATGGTCACTGTTTGGTGGTCTAGCGCCGGTGTGATTCATCACAGCTTCTTACCAAACGGGGTGAGCATTACTGCAGATGTGTACTGTGAAGAACTGAACACAATGATGGAGAAGCTGGCACATCTCCAACCAGCATTGATCAATCGCTCGTCTCCGCTGCTCCTGCACGACAACGCGCGACCTCATACTGCACAGCAGACGGTCTCCAAGTTGCAAGAACTGGGGTTGGAAGTTCTCCGTCATCCGCCCTACTCACCAGACCTTGCGCCTATAGACTACTACTTTTTCCAGAATTTGGATAACTCCTTGGCGGGAAAAAAATTCAATACCCGAGAGGCAGTACAAAATGCCTTTGAAGAATTTGTTTCCTCCCGTCCAGCTGATTTCTTTAAGAAGGCCATCAATAAACTGCCACTGCGTTGGCAAAGATGCATTGATTGCATGGGTGATTACTTCAATTAATACAAATAAAAAATACATGAAAAAAAATCGTTTAAATTTTTTCATACAAAACGGCAATTTCATAGGTAAAGACCTAATATTATAAAGAGGTAAAGTTTGTGAGGTTGTAGGGGGTAATATCTGGGGAGTCAGAGAAAAAATGGTCGAACGAAAACGTTTCTTACGAACGCTGCCTTAACTATGAGGGATATATGATTGAGTTCTAGAGAAAGGGTGTAGCTTGATAATGCCTATTACCGCCCAACGAAGTGGGCACGGGTTGGCTAGTATTCATTTATACAGATGGATAAGCTTCCAAATATATTGCTGATGATAAATCTCATTTGATACACTGTTAGTATTTATATATCTATTGCATACCTTGCATGTTACTTACAATTATTTTTAAAGAGCATTTCTATAATTGCACAAGGTTTCACAATGCTATATTTCTTTTTATATTACAATTAAAAAAAAACGCGTGCGGAGCCGCGGGTACAGGTAGTGATTGAATAAAATGCTTCACAAGAATCCTCTGTCCGTATTTGAGAACAGTTCGTAATGAACTTAGTGTTAACTTTGTTCTATGTTTTAATTTACATATGTATAAATTTTTATACATTATTTTTATATTTCTATTAAGTTGTTATTTTAAATTATAATGAATTGGTTTAATAATGTTAAGTATTTGAGAACAACTTGTAATACACTCAGTACGAACTCTGTCCTACCTTTTAATTTACATATGTATAATTTTATATAGGTACATTTTTTTCTTCTTGTATTAGGTTGTTACATAAAATTATAATAGCTGGTGTAATAACGATGTCAGCTTTTATGTACACATGTACCCGTAACAAAGAGGAATTAATTAATTTTAGAAAACCTTAGTCGTCAAATGATTCTATTTACATAAATATAATTTCCAAGTGCTCATCACTTCAACTTCAACTGCTATATCAAGTTCTTTTTAGCCTGTAACTTTGCCTTTACAAAGTGCGGGATCTTCATATAGTAGGGTAGTGCGTAAACCTCATTAACTTACAACTATATAATGCTGAACCAAACATACCATTTAACAATTATTTAATATGTCTCGTATCAAATATGACTGCATACTTACGGTACAAGCCATGTCAATCTTTTTGGCTGCGCACAATATAACTGTAACTTTGGGCTTGCGCGTAATATCGTCAAAAGTTTAATACAGAATGAAGTTAAAATAGTAATATAGGGATCTAGAATTTTCATTTATTTACTTCAAGTTATTTTATTCTTATATATAATATAATACGTATTAATACCTAGATTTGTGTTCTGTGCATATATATTTAGAGTGGCCAAAAACGTGGCGAGGACTTTGAATTTGAAGTACATACATATTGTATTTCATGTGACGATAGCCGTAATAAATGTATTTATAATGATGTTTGATAAGTAATTGTATCCAATAGACGTACCGTAAAGCGGAGCTACACAACCACTCCGGGGCTAAATGGAAACAATGCATCTACGTTCATTCTTGTGTCCCTAAAGAGAGCTTATGTTTGTTTATTTGTGTTTTGTTTCTTATTCTTATCATTAATTAGTAATAAAAAATATTGTACACGTATCGATAGATTCCAGGATCGAAACGATACAATAATGACAATGACAAAATGAGAGACATGGAGATAGCTCAGGATTCAGAAGGGACGTTAAAGAAAAAAGCCGCAGAAACTTAAAAACTGTTTTGGAAAACGATAGTAAAGGAAGGAAAATAATGAAAGTTGGAAATCATTTAACAGAGTCCGAAGAACAGTTGATTTCTCAAACACCAGCTTTTCTTGCAAACTAGAGATACTTACCACTTGAAAAATGTATTCAAGACCTTCACTCGAGACGTGGTGGAAAAATATTTGCATAAAGAAAACAAAGAAGCCAAAAAGCTTTTTTTTTCGACTGGTTTTAATAATCAAAGTTAGACAGCCGACGTTTTATGTTCAAGTAGCGGTAACATCGGGACTACTTTATACTATATTTTTATATATGATATTGTTCATGTTTTATGATAGCTGTGTATATGTAGCTATGTCATTCTTATGCGTACGTCGCTAAGTGGAATATATTTTTATAGATCTGACATTATTTTAATAATCTTGTAAAATAGGCAAAGAACATGTTTAAGTATCACCACTCTATGGTACTTAATACTCGAATGTATACAAGTCATAGTCCTAGAATTACTCCTGAGAGAGCCTACGCTGGCCTACTTGAGGACCCCTTCCTTCCCCGATGTACGTGAACAATGACAATATAATTGAAAACCTTATTGTACTATGTGGTACAATGGTAGATGGTAAAATTTTAAGTATAAGTATGTTTTACTGTATGGGACTGGAATCCCCAGGGTAGAAAGAGACTTGGTCGACCTAGACAGACCATGATCTGTGCTCGCAGAGTCTACTAAGATTGGACTCGCTTAGTGTGAGGTGAATCAATCGACAGAACGAGATGGAAATGTATCGTGTCTGACCTCCGCCCAGACAGTTTGTAGACATGGGATCTCAAGAGAGAGAGAAAGACATGTTTTACTGTAGAAATTCCAAACATACTGAAGTTTTTAATGTATTTAATATGGGTTCTGATCTTTAATATATGTACTTCAACATTCTCGGCTATTTGTTAATGAGTTAACGAGCTCGTTTTAAGCGTGTGAACTTTTAATAAATGTTTTAATTAATTCATTTCATAAATACGTTATCAAGATATCAGTAATCAAACAGCCACTGGTTATCTATACGATCGTGGACCAATAGACATACTGGTCGAGTTGTTCGTGACGTCACAGCGCGTTGATGAGTGCTCCAGCTAACGCGCTGAGGCCGCACCGGCCGCGCTGTTAAACCCCACAATAAACATGTCCGCTGTACACGATAACGGGAATGTATGACGACAAAACGGCGAGTTGTTGCCCCGGACCTTTATATTTATCTTAATTCTGCTTAGTAAACTGCCTTCGATAATATTTAAACCATAACTCTGACGGTATTTAATAGAATTTTTTGGTAGTACGTTTTCAAATTCGTCACGATGCTCCATCTTAGTGAAGTCTCGATATATTTATTTAAAATTAATAAATTGTAAAATTATGATTCCCATATTTAAAAAAAAATAAACAATTCTAAACTGTAATACCTGGTAGCTTTTTATCTTAGTAAACTTTCTGTCAATATAAAAACGCTATGGAACCGTTATAATGCGAATGTTACATTTTTATTTTTGTCTAGCTGATACCTGCGACTTCGTCTATGTTGTTTATTCTCTTCACAATATATGTTATGTACAGGCAGAAATAAAAGAGGCTTCCACTTTCCTGTGCATGCCAACCACATCGCTCATCCCATTTTTCCAGGGCAAGAAAAACATCGCTTGGTGCGTAATATTTATAAAATATCTAGTTTCTTAAAACATTCATAACTTTATATACAGTGAATGTTATTTTATTATTTTTAAATAAGGGACAACCTTACAAATAAAATCTAAATCTATGCAGTAGTTTTCGCGTGTTGTGCGCACAACGACAGACCTCTATCATTTTATTTATATATATGTAAGATAAGATGGAATAACGAACATCGATTTACGCAAGTATGAACCCTGAATTCTGAACATTCAGCAAAGGAAACATCGTGACAAACTGGTGATAATAACATGGTAATGGATAATAAATGCTCGGATGATGCCATTATTTTGTATTATTATGCAAGTTAAAACTATTGACTAAGACTCCTTGACAATAATAGACATGAGCATGGTTCTAACGTCAGAAATGCCTTTAAATTATAAAAAGTAGCATCTTAAATAAGAGATTAACCTGAATATTAATTAAGTTAATGTTGCTTTCAAAATAATTTTCTATTGTAAGTAGATCTGTAGATGCTTTCACGCAACTCACGAAGGGGGTTTACTAGAGCGATATTCCACTACTCGAGTGACGTCACACCTAAACTGATTAGAAGAAAAGGAAACACTAACATGGTATTGTTATCGTATTGGTATTGTTTCAATGTTTAAATAATTCGGAGAAAACGGTTGAATCAAGTAAGTAAAGGGATGAGTTGACATCGTGCTGCAAGCTCACCAATCACCAACACACACACTCACACACATCACACCAACTCAACATCGTGAAGAAACCTGAACCTGAGAAATGTTTTTCTAGTACCCCCGTATGTGGGAAAAACATAGAATTTTGGATTTCTCGGAGTTTAAAATCAACAATACGTCGTCAACTAACGCGGTGATTACCTATACCCATACCTTCCTTCGGAAAGAGGCCTATGACTCTGCAGTCGGTCTCTTATAGATTTGGTGATGATGGTGATGAAAGGCAGCAGGCCAACAGGGCATCAGCGATTACCGCTTGGCTGACTCACCGATACATTTCTCTCGATGGTTGTCGTTATTTTTCCGGTGTTTATGTTACAGTGTTTACTTTGTGTTACCACAATAAAGTAAAAAAAAAACGACAGTAGGTACTTTCTTATAAGTATTCGAATAAGTTTGTTATTTTTTCGTGGCCTGCCTATGAACGACCTCCAGAGGCGATAAATAAAATAAAATACCAACAGAACCGACTCACTCCGATGACGAGTACGAGTACCTACTGTTCAGCGTCAAGTACCGCGTCTTGATAAATTGTGAAATGGTTCGTTGTGTCTCTACCTCTCTCAACTAAGGATATAATTTTCATATTATAATCGCATACATCGACTTATTTTTTCCAGATACCGTCAGTAAAGCTAGAAAAGTACTCTGTCCTGAATGCTTTCTGCATTTAATACTATCGATATGTATGTAGCTCTTATCCTGGAATCCCGCAGTACCTATGTCCCTGAGTTCAGAAACTCCTGTAAACTGAACGTTTTTATAAATTAAATGAATTCATTTTATTATCATAGTTCTAACCATCGCCAGGCAGCAATAGGTTACTACTGCTGACGGTAAGATGAAACACCTTCTGGGAATGGCATTACGCGTTAACTTTAAGTTTTCCCCGGTATAACAATGGAGCGAGCACTGCTGCTTTAAGACATATATAACAGTAATTTTAGTGCTTGCACCGTTGCTATCGCGATAATTATTACTAGTAGTTTCAAGTAGATACATTTAGATTACATAGGACTCGACCAAGCATTAGTTACGGAAAACGTCGACAATCATGAAACAGTATTATTAGGTACTTCTTCGTACCATATGTAGATATAAACTTTAGGTCCTTGGTAATACATTATTTAATACACAGACCAAGAAAATGATGCATAATAAAATGGAATATTTATTAAAAATTTAAAAAAAACATTCTTAAATATAGGCTCTGAAGAGGCGCTTATGAATATCAAATGTACCACCACGCTGGTTCGGAAAACAGCCCAGTCATCGAGAAGAATCGGCAACAAACTCGATCGGGTTTATCTTTTGATCATACATATTTTATATCAAACATAGATAAAATATTCGTTTTTGTCGGATGCACAGAGAGGGGCGTCATTCCCAGATATCACCACCTGACGCAATTAAACCACCCTATAATAACAAACTTTAGACATTAAAACTCACTTGACATGGTGCTTCAACTTACTATTCGCTAAGTAAGCTAAAAAACTGTTATTGGTCTTACTGAGCCTGAACTCACATGTCGTGACCAATTGGTCACCAGTTCTAGTATTTAAATTATGTCGGTCTTAAACTAAATCCAGCTTTTCCTATATTTTTGCGAACATACATTTTTAAAATGTATTTAGTTAAGCTGTACATAAATGCAAAAGGTAATGGTCATATGTCATATTATAATCGTACAGCCTTTTGACTTTTAACGTAATAATAAATTCAAATTCAAATTCAAAACACTTTATTCAATTTAGGCCCTAAGAAGGCACTCATGAACGTCAAAACTACCACCGGTTCGGAAAACAACCCAGTCATCGAGAAGAACCGGCAAGAAACTCGATCTGGTTTATCTTTTTAACAAATATATATAATATTTAGAATAATAATATATTCTATATAAAAGTAAATTTCACAAACGTTTTTAATGGATGCACAGAGATGAGTCAATTCCAGGCATCACCATCATTCACATATTGATCCACTCTATAATAGCCTTTTGACACCAAAACCCGCTTGACATGGCGCTTAAATTCACAATCCGGCAAATCGGTAATATCCTTTGGGACTTTGTTGTAAAATCTAACACTATTTCCCAAAAAACTGTTACTGGTTTTACTAAGTCTAAAACGTGGGACAACCAGTTTGTCACAGTTTCTAGTATTTAGATTGTGCCGGTATTTTACGAAATCTAGCTTTTCTAGGTTCTTACGGACATACATTAAATTGTCAAGAATGTATAAACTACGAGTATATCAAAATAAATGCGTAAAATTTAGACCTTAAAACTTTGAATGAGATTTAAATAATCATTAACAACGTACTATCATATAATTTTATTTCATAAATCCTATCTGTAATATAAAGAAATGGTAAAAAAGTTTAAGTTACAATTAATAAACGCCATCTATCTAACTGCTAGTTCATATATAGCGAACTTTGTATTTTAATGTGTCGGCATCTTACAATTTTGTTCTCTAATGCAAACACAGATGTCACTGTGTCTGTAAAATTATAACAACTAACAAACTTTGCGACATCTCGTTTGTATCCTTTAGTACTATTCAGTTATTCATTGTTATGATTTATTTGGAATAATTATTATTTCATAAAACATAGCACTAATAATTAATGGTCTAGTAAATTGCAAAGTGTGCTTACCAGTGCCCTCTGCAGAGCGTTGAAAATGGAAGTTTTAATGTGACGTAATAGATGGCGCTAGCCTACGTAATGATAAAATACTGTATAGTTTAGTTCTTACAATCGCTAATAGCGTTATCTTTTAATATGATTCATAGATAAGTACCGATTGTAGCACAATAATTGTGTAGTACCTACTAACAGTACAATCGTTTTAGATCCGGAATGTCGTAAAAACTTTTGTCAAATTATTTTTGTGTTCTGTATATTTTGTGCATTCTGAATATTGCTAAGCTGATAAGATAACGCTCTATGTCATCATTCTAAGACTTTTATGAAGGAATTTCGTGAGTGGATAATAAATATACGAGTTATTATACAAAGGCGTTTTTTTTCTTTCCATAATCATACAAATTATATTAAAAATAATCATGTGACTTTGGAATGAAATAAAACGAGACAATAAAACATGGGTAGAACAGTCTTTATTCACCATCTATTTTAAAAACTCTTACATTGCTGTGTACACAACCTTATCAAAATATAAATACGTAGACCTAAATAGTTAAACACACACACAGGCAAACACATACTTTTACGCAATCGTACTCACACAACATTGATCAATTCACAGACTTTATAAAGCATATTTAATATATTAATAAATTCGTAATTTTTTCAACTTCTACTACTAAATGCAATAGTGTATCTCTATTACATGGTTAATACAGTTTGTGTACGTATGTCACATAACAGGAAAATCATAACAAAGTGAAATTACAAATCTAGATATATACAAAGTTCCTAGCAACATCGTACGTCTCATTGACAAGACATCAACAACAAAGATTCGTTGCGGAACGAAGACCTGCTTCCTTTATCTTTGGTATCTTCGCTTTAAAATATATATCTCGAGTGAAAAAGTATAATACTTATTAAAAATTCATTATATGTAAGTATGTTTTTTCTTTCGTGTGATTCGTCTTCAGTTGACGATATCTCTAAACCTCTTAACATTTATATATACAGGTGTCCCATAACTCAACATCAAGCGGATACGGGGCGTTAGGCTAGGTTATACCGGTTCAGGCAAAAATAAAAAAAATCTATCTTACCTAGTTAACTTATAATAATAATAATTTTGAAAATATGGAAAATCAACACCCTAAATCACATATTTAGGTACTGTGGTCACAAATTTCCCAATTTTGTAGTGTTTTTGTTTTAAATGTAATGCTAAATAACTATACAATTGATTGCAGCCACAAACCCAACAATTCGTATGGTCAGTTTTGTAAAAAAAATTAAGTTTTATTGATTCATGATTAAAAAACGTTTTGTAAGATAACTTTGACACTTCATCTTTAAAAAAAAAGTACTATACTACCTTAGGCAAGTTATTTAAAAAAATGGCCTATTTAATCAAGATTCCAAAATGGTACAACACTTGCTACTTATCTTTTCATACAAAGTATTATCAATGTTATTATCCATTTAGAGCATTAAAAAGTCGAACAAAAAATACCATAGTTTGATATGATGACCTGTTGTTGTATTATTGCTAAAATTAATCACAATGAAACGATAGCAAATGTTGTGATACATTTGTATTTTTTTTTATTAAATTAAATCTTCAAATTGCTTGCCTTCGGCACGAATTCAGGCTCCTGCATCGCCTCAAACAAGATCGTTTTACTAGACGTACGTATGCGCTGGGCAGCCATCTTGTTGTCTCGGTAGATGTGGAGTGGTACGTCTTCTAATAAACTCAGCAAATCGTTCTGTAGAAAATCCAGGTAGTTGTTGCCAGTTAAGTTTTCAGGCAGCTCAAATGGTCCGATTACTCCTCCGTTTAGAATTCCGGTCCACATATTAACTTTGAATTGATATTGGGGGCTGTTTTCACGCGTTAAATGTGGGTTCTTTATGTGCCAACCATGTAAGTTGTGCAAGTTTAAATAACCGTCTTTTTTAAAAGTGGTCTCATCATTCCATAAAATTTTGTTAAGAAATTGCGGATCTTCACAATTTCTCGCCAACATTGTTCTGCAGTAGTCGATTCTGGGTGTGTAGTCACGAAGCAGCGGACTTTGTACACGTTGCACATGATACGGGTGGTATACGTGTCGCTTTAAAATTCAATGTGCAATACTTTTCGGCATTCCAGTGGTTCTTTCAATTGCTCGTACTGAAGTGCTGGAATTTTTTTCATACTTCATTTAAAACTACGTCATCTTCGTGTCGTCGTGGTCTCCCACCGGCCGTGCAAGCATTTGGCAATCGTCCTTGCGAATATGACTGGTGTACATTGATGAACACACGATGATCTGGGTGTTGCGCCACATTTGAGTATCTTTCGCGATACAGTCTGGCTGCGGCAGAGGCATTAATTGACTATTAAGAATTGGCGTCCCTACCCTTCTCGCTTTCTCTCAAAATAAAATATCAGCGTCTCACTCCATTGCACTTCGAACAGTAGGACTCTCTATCTCACTCTATCACATTTGCCTGTCTCGCTTACACAATAGTGAAGTAGATCTCTATGCACACAGAAGTGGTATTTAGGTAAAAGTTTTTTTGAAATTAGTTCATTTTGCAAGTAAAGAAGCGATAATATATTTTATGAAAAGATAAGTAGCAAGTGTTGTACCATTTTGAATCTTGATTAAATAGGCCATTTTTTAAAATAACTTGCCTAAGGTAGTACAGTACATTTTTTTTAAAGATGAAGTGTCAAAGTTATCTTAAAAAACGTTTTTTAATCATGAATCAATAAAACTTATTTTTTTTTACAAAACTGACCATACGAATTGTTGGATTTGTGGCTGCAATCAATTGTATAGTTATTTAGGATTACATTTAAAACAAATACACTACAAAATTGAGAAATTTGTGACCACAGTACCTAAATATGTGATCTAGGGTGTTGATTTTCCATATGTTCAACATTATTATTATTATAAGTTAACCAGGTAATATAGAATTTATTTTTTATTTTTGCCTGAACCGGTATAACCTAGCCTATCGCCTCGTACCCGCTTGACGTTGAGTTTCGGGACACCCTGTATATGTATTATAATAAACACCGGCGTTATACACCCATGCAGTGAAAGCTTCACATTTTTCGATTTGCTATTATTCCTCTACATGTAACTATGCCTAACCTTTTACTTGGTAGGCAATAACAGTAAATGTAACGTGAAATACATATATTACAATTACTTAGATAAACGCTCGAAATTGTTTCAATATTTTACGTATTATAAATATTTGAATGATACTAAACATATAACATTATGAGACGCGGAGTGACAACATTAACAGTTTTCCCGAGAGCTAACTATAACTTAAACATTATAATTATTGACGCGACTACCGATAAAGATCCGTGAAGGTTTTAGAAGCGATGTTGAACAGTTTTCGGGAATTTTCATCAGTAACCGTGCAAGTGGGCGCGGCGGCGGTGGAGGCGGGCGGCGCGCTCTCTCTCACTCTTGTTACGGCGGTCGGTAGTGCGAACTGTGCGCAGGCGCAACCGACGAGCTACTCCGTTCTAGTGACGGTATCCTACAACATATTCCCCGTTATTCTCAAACCCCTTCCATATAATAATATGCATGTATATCCAGATTTCGTAAATACTTGCCTCACTGTGTGATTTTATTTTTACTTATAAACATGTTATTGAGGAAACATAGATTTTTTGTGATATCTAATTGAAACACGTGTGTCTGAGTGTGTTGTCATCATATATGTGAGATAGGTGTATTAGGAATAGGTGTGTAGGTAGGGATTGTGTCTATTGTCGTTTTATTTACTACTTTCGATAAAAAAATGCTGCGTCAAAATACACTTAAAAAAATATGTGTCATTAGAAAATTTTACGAACATAATATGTACAAAGTGAAAAATAGTTTTATTCATAATTACATCCATTTTCACATTTACTTTAACCATAATAATAGCAAACCAGTAGGTAATAATAGGTCTTTACCTATGAAATTGCCGTTCTGCAGTACTGGCCATTTCAAATCAAAATATTTTTTGTTTGGCTAAGAATTCTAATTTCAAATTAATTTTATTTTAAAAACATGGAATTCTTTTTCCAAAAGTAGTCATTTGTTTATTGATTAGTGTTACATTTTCATCGCATTTCAATCTTTTTTGTCATCATGGATACGTTAAAAATTCGAGTAATTATGGAATATGAGTACCGTCGTGGCAGCAACGCGGCACAAGCGGCACGCAACGTCAACGACGTTTACGGAGCTAACACTACAAACCAACGCACCACCTGTTATTGGTTTGCTCGCTTCCGTTCTGGGAATTTCGACCTGAAAAATGAACCTCGCGGTCGTCCGAAGACTTTGGTCGACAATGACGAATTAAAGGCGATTGTGGAAGCTGATGATACCCAATCTACGGCTGAATTAACAGCAGCTTTCGACGTTAGCGTCAAAACAATATTGGTCCATTTGCGTCAAAATGGCAAGTTAAAATAGTTTGACAAATGGGTGCCCCACGAACTCAATGATCGCCAGCACGAAGTACGCGTCGAGACGTGCCTTGCACTGCTCAACAGACACACAAATGAAGGAGTTTTGAACCGCATTGTTACCTGCGATGAAAAATGGATTCTGTTTGATAACCGCAAGCGCTCAGCAAGTTGGTTGGATCCTGGTTCAGCACCTAACCAATGCCCTAAACGAAAACTTACCCCTAGAAAAGTGATGGTCACTGTTTGGTGGTCTAGCGCCCGTGTGATTCATCACAGCTTCTTACCAAACGGGGTGAGCATTACTGCAGATGTGTACTGTGAAGAACTGAACACAATGATGGAGAAGCTGGCACATCTCCAACCAGCATTGGTCAATCGCTCGTCTCCGCTGCTCCTGCACGACAACGCGCGACCTCATACTGCACAGCAGACGGTCTCCAAGTTGCAAGAACAGGGGTTAGAAGTTCTCCGTCATCCGCCCTACTCACCAGACCTTGCACCTACAGACTACTACTTTTTCCAGAATTTGGATAACTCCTTGGCGGGAAAAAAATTGAATACCCGAGAGGCAGTACAAAATGCCTTTGAAGAATTTGTTGCCTCCCGTCCAGCTGATTTCTTTAAGAAGGGCATCAATAAACTGCCACTGCGTTGGCAAAGATGCATTGATTGCATGGGTGATTACTTCGATTAATACAAATAAAAAATACATGAAAAAAAATCGTTTAAATTTTTTCATACAAAACGGCAATTTCATAGGTAAAGACCTAATATCACGTTTGATAAATGCATATAGGGTTTTTTATGTAGAATAGAAAATAAAGTATTTCAGGAATTTACAGGTCTTGCTGTTCAATGAACTAAACCCGATGTGGACTAATTATAATCAATGAAGATAAACGTTATCTACTCGTATATTCATATTGTTAGTATAACTAAGAATAAGTAATTGAAATAAAAAAATTACTTATTGATTAATTATATTATGTTGATGTATGTTTATTTGATTTGCAAAGTTATACATCCGATGTGGGTGTACGTGTGTCGATTAGTAACAGCATAAGAATAATTTAAGATCAAAATGAAATTGGTTTTATTAAATGTATAATAGTCTGTAAACAAGAGTACCATATGAGCCACAGAGATCCCTGTTCATATTGTGTTTAATTACTGTATGAAATAATCCTGCAATATAATTTATTGTGCTGTGTTAATGTTCAAGAATTACATTTTCACAAAACATTTGTAATATATATATATATAATATATGTAAGCGTGGTAAAGTGAAGTGGTTTGTGTACGCAAGTATAGAAACCTTGAGATAACATAAGAAACATGCAAATAACAAGTCATCGTCATGCACATTACTGTTTGCAAGTATTAGCGAGTGTCACAAGCAGAGTCGTCAGCGTCGTCTCGACTCGCCTCCGAGAGACAGAGACAGAAAGAGGGACAGATAGAGAGAATGAGAGAGCGAGTGGATTACAAGCCGATATGCGGTACAAGAGGAGTGAGGCCGCAGACGGCGCCGGCGCAAAGCTGGATTCCTAATACACTTAATATTAGTGTTAGCCAAGAAAGAAACGAATAGCCGTGCTATGGACAGGATTAAACTCGGGGAAGAAGTAGTGCGTGATCCGCGAAGGCGAACTCGGGTGACCAAGGGACTGTACTCACATATCGGCTTGATGTCTGACAGCGGGCAGCAGCAGGAGTGGCGCGCCCCCCACGCCCCCCGCGCTCCCCGCAGCCGCCTCCACCGCCGCGTACAGCGGAGGCAGCACCTTGTGCGAATGTGCCTCCACTGCGGAAGCACCACATACATACACACGTTAGCGTAGAGTCGGTCGGTGGCGCCCGACGGTCTGACACGCTACATACCGGAGAGGGCGGGCGGAGCACCCGGCCGCCCGACGTGCCCGCCACCCATACTCTTCGGCTTGCGCTTACGGGTCTGGATGCCGTCCTTCTTCATACTGAGCGGTCGGTTCACCTGCGGACAGAGACACGGGTGCTGAGTACGCGAGCGGGGACCGCACTCGGGGAAACTCCTCATAATCTCGGGCCACGCGGTCCTATCATTCTTTAAACAAGCCTATCTGCCCGCCGAGAGATAATTGATAAAAGATTATTTATCTCATTATGAATATTCGTGGTCGCAGTGATAATTCTCTATCAGTCGGTAGCCCCGCGTTTATCTCGCGAGATTAGATGAGACCCTGTGTTTTGATTTTTTTTATACAGACCCAATATTTACCGAGGAGTTCCCTGATAACCGGCACGCTGGTCTCCGATTAGATACCTGCGGCGACCTAATCACCATAACAGTACGTAATCAACGCGCAATCGCTACGATACCGCGCTATCTGCCACCGGGGAATTCTATACTTTTACAGGGAGGCAATGCTTACATTGTGCAGCTTGAAGTACAATCCGCAGGCGTTACATACTGGCTCTCCGTTGTTGTTCCGCCGCCATAGCGTCGTGTTCGAGGTGCGGCAGTTGGCGCACGTGACTCCCACGCGCCGGTTTCCGTTTGTCGGCTGCGAAAATAAATCAATTTCAGAGGAAAAATTTATAACAATAACAGTGACATCAGAAATGAAATGGAGAACTTACCAGGGCCTGTTGCGGTTTCGCCTTCTGACCCTTGAGTGGTGGTCGATTGACGCCGTTGATACGCGTGTAAAGGCCGCACGCATTGCACAGGTAGTGCCCGGTGCCGTCTCGTCGCCACAGCGGAGTAGTAGCTGCCGCGCAGTTAACGCACTCCTTAACCTCGCCCATGCCAGCCATACCTGCAGAGATCATTCCATGATACTTCGCCTGTGGGATTATAATGTATCTTCGCCAGAAACCAACTTACCTGGATCGAAGCCATCGTCGATGGGTAACAGATTGTGCGCAGGCCAAGCTTGCGCCGATGTCGGATAGCCTTCGACGAGTAGCCCGCCTTCGTACCCGGACACGGGCACGTACTCGACGCCGCCGCTCTGTCCGAGATAGTGCTCACCGCCAACTTTATACTGCACTGTATTACCGTGTGTGTACAACGTCACTTGCTGTGAGTTGGGACTAGGAGGAGCCTCGTAAACAGTCTGTGACTGCGGTACCACGGACCCATACACGACGTGTGCACCGCGTGCTGTCAGCGACGAGGACGATAATGTGGGGTCACTGCGGTACAACAGCTGACCCGGCGGGGATTCGTCGCCGCGGCCAGCTCCACCTGCACCGCCTCCGGCGCCGCTCACTGTACCTCCGTACAATGTTAGTAACTCTTTGCCGCCACCCGCGTACGCTCCGTAACCCGCGCCGCCATACTGTGGACTCTGACTGGCGTATGCGTAACCACCGTGCACTGAGGTAACCGGTTGCAGGCTCGCGTACGTGCTAGGGCGTGGCTCACCATCGGCACGCGTCTCGTACTTGACCTGTTGGTAAGCAACGCCGACCGCCTGCTGGTTGTTTAGTGATGTCGTCTGGATCATCTCAAGCGCTGTCGAGGCGGCCGCCTGGTCGGCTAACGCAGCTGCATACTGTCGTCCGTCCGCCGCGCTCTCTGCAGGCGCGTACGCCTGCACCTCTTGCTTATCCTTGTGTGCGAGAAACGAATCATGTGCATGCTCTTCGGGCTCGCCTTCCTGCGCCACGATCACATGGTGTGGCGCGCCATATCGCAGCGCCAGTCCGCGCCCGTACCCGCTCCGTTGTGGCGCGCGTGCGTACTGCGGTTGCGATTGCGGTCGCTTGTCTTGTAGCAACAGGGAAGACTGCGTGGACAGCGCAGGTTGAGTCGTACGATATGGGTCCTGTTTGAACGCGAGATAGCGTGCCGTCTCCGCTTCGGCTAGTCGCAGCCGCTCCTCATCATAGTGCTGATGGTGGGAATCACGTGGGTCTCCGGCTCCTCCCGTTTCTTCGAGCTTGGGCGCATAGTGCTGCAACTGTTGCTGTTCGTGTTCGAGTTGGGGCTGTTCCGGCGGTTCATCTTTGACGCCTTCATCGGTGTGTTCGCCGGTCTCATCGGTAGTAATGTGTCCGGCAGCGGTGATAGTTCGGACGGCGCGTCGCGACGTGATCACGGACTGGGAATGGGACTGCGGTGAATGCTCATGCACAGGGTGGCTCTCCCCCGTCCCGCTCGCGGCCGCCTCTCCGCTTGCTTCAGTAGTCCTCTCCAACTCTAACCTATCCTCATTTTTAACGAGCTGTAGAGCTTCCACTGCGCAATCTTCCTCTCGCTGCTCGTCGTTACCTCTTCGGATCATTTGATTCACGTTCTCCATAATTTAACTGCGAACAGAAGAATGCGTGTCTGAGTGTGTTACAAGAGCACAAGAGGCACGTGTATGATGCCGGCGAGACAGGGCGTAGTGCACGGGGCGAGGGGGACGCGTGCGCGGGGTAATGACTCGCGCGGAAATGGAAGTGCAACAAAAAAGGTTGAGTACACACTCCTTGTTGGGTGTTTAGAACGGAAGAGCGAGCTCGTCGCGGAAACATGAACAAACAGGAGAGGCCGACGCGCTATCTACCTATCTACGTCTCCGGTACTGACAGTTGGTTTTAGATCATAAATCTTAGATCACAGACTGGGACCAACAGCCCGATATGCGCTACTCGTTCTACACTATATAAATGTCAATATCGGAACACTCCACGAGTATAAAGGCATGTAGTTACATATATGTATGTATAAAATGGGTTTATTTTAAAAGTGGTAAACGTTATATTGTAACGACGCGATGTCGTCGGAAAATATTAAACACGGCTCAATGTAAGCTATACCTGTATAATATTACGGTATAGATTAGAACGTCGCCATTTGTTGAGTAAACAAAACGTTTTAGTAAAACTAGGCTGCGCTGCATTCTGTACCGGAGCATGTTTAAAGAGAGCCTCGTTCACCTCTAGAGTAAATAAATAAATTCAAAGTTGTATCAGGATAAGCGACGCGGATGTGTTCAAAGCATTATTTAAATAAAATAATATGCTATTATAGTTGTAAGAAATTTGAGTTGAGTTGTTAAAACATTTCGAAATAATATTGTAGAAACATATATGTATACACGGTAATGGAACTGATCAATTTAACTTTACTATGAGATTTTTTTTTATTTTTTTATTTTTAGTGTTGAATTTGTATTTTTTAGAATTAGTGTTGGTAATAGTTTAACCCTGTGCTAAGATGCTACGGCGCGCCGGTGCAGCGGTGTGACTAGGAATAGAGGAGCGTCCCTACGCTCCAAAGAACACGCGTGGCCCCCCACGCGCCCTGTCCTAGTGAGGTGGTGTTTGCTGAACGCACCGCTCCCGAGCGATAAGGAACTCGCATCGCTGATAACGAGCTCATCGTTCGTTCGTTTGCGTGAACTCGAACACGCGTACCACAACTCACAGGAACTCCAACCATTGAAAGATACTCTAGTGAAGCTCAGGTGACGCTACCTACGAATACCTACATATCCAAAATAGAGATTGGAATGTAACAAGTTTTATAACGTAGTAACTC
The DNA here is from genome assembly GCA_036509395.1 of Antheraea yamamai. NCBI lineage: Eukaryota > Metazoa > Arthropoda > Insecta > Lepidoptera > Saturniidae > Antheraea > Antheraea yamamai. Next base: position 22,515,635 of record AP028438.1, read on the forward strand.
TTAATAATTATATTTTATAATTATTTAGTACTGTTTCTACTATTTTTATAATTGTTAGCGTTTGCCTACAATCCCATCTATACAAATTACGATATGGCCTAACACCAATATCTCTCTTGTTCTTGTTGTCTTGTTGAAGTATCGGTCTTGTTTGAATTTTTTGGTCTTGCATTATCGTAAGACCGAAATCGTCTAATTGTAACAAGACCAAGATGGACCCTGCAAGATTTCTCTTCATCTCACAATTAAGTCAAACTAAGATCTGGGCATCACTGAGTATTGAGTGTTTGGTTTCCATACCAATATTGGTCGACGCTTTCTAAAATGGTATTAAAATCAAGATTTCTTTTATCTAACAACAAAGTTGGTTGATATAACACTATAATAGCTATTGTATCGGCTATTATATTTTACTAGCTAGCTAGCTAGGTGGATGATCATGTAAAAAACAGTGATTAATAAAGTCATCTGAATATATAAGTTCATTTACCTGTCTACTTTTCTCTCATAGTTACGCCGCGTCGTCATTAAAACTACAATAACTTTTGATAGAGTGGACCGACTTTAATGAAACAAAGACTAAGTTACGCCCGAGAATATGCTTTACGATTTTCTTATTGAGAGTTTATTCTGAACCCAGTACTTTAGCAGTGATGCGTGTTCATACAACATTTCTTATAATGATTGAAATGTATTCTATTACTTATTCTTAAACACCTGCAACTTTTTTTTTATGAAAATCGAAAAAGTACAAACACGTTAGATTTACATTCTTATTAGATGTATAGATAAGCACTTTACTCACATTAATCAGTTTCGTATATGTGCGATAATATTATACCACAATTGGACTTTCAAAGGGGAACTGGCCTCAATATATAGTGCACTTTTATCGCCAAACTAAATGATTTTCAAATCACAGTAGTTAAATGATAACATATACTCGAAAAAATAAAATTCCTAATAAACTTTTACTTTTAACAAAAAAACTTGCGGAATAAAATATTAGGTCTTTACCTATGAAATTGCTGTTTTGTATGAAAAAATTTAAACGATTTTTTTTCATGTATTTTTTATTTGTATTAATCGAAGTAATCACCCATGCAATCAATGCATCTTTGCCAACGCAGTGGCAGTTTATTGATGCCCTTCTTAAAGAAATCAGCTGGACGGGAGGCAACAAATTCTTCAAAGGCATTTAGTACTGTCTCTCGGGTATTGAATTTTTTTCCCGCCAAGGAGTTATCCAAATTCTGGAAAAAGTAGTAGTCTGTAGGCGCAAGGTCTGGTGAGTAGGGCGGAGGACGGAGAACTTCTAACCCCAGTTCTTCCAACTTGGAGACCGTTTGCTGTGCAGGAGCAGCGGAGACGAGCGATTGACCAATGCTGGTTGGGGATGTGCCAGCTTCTCCATCATTGTGTTCAGTTCTTCACAGTCCACATCTGCAGTAATGCTCACCCCATTTGGTAAGAAGCTGTGATGAATCACACCGGCGCTAGACCACCAAACAGTGACCATCACTTTTTTAGGGGTAAGTTTTCGTTTAGGGCATTGTTTAGGTGCTGAACCAGGATCCAACCAACTTGCTGAGCGCTTGCGGTTATCAAACAGAATCCATTTTTTATCGCAGGTAACAATGCGGTTCAAAATTCCTTCATTTGTGTGTCTGTTGAGCAGTGCAAGGCACGTCTCGACACGTACTTCGCGATGGCGATCATTGAGTTCGTGGGGCACCCATTTGTCAAGCTTTTTTACCTTGCCAATTTGACGCAAATGGACCAATATTGTTTTGACGCTAACGTCGAAAGCTGCTGCTAATTCAGCCGTAGATTGTGTATCATCAGCTTCCACAATCGCCTTTAATTCGTCATTGTCGACCAAAGTCTTCGGACGACCGCGAGGTTCATTTTTCAGGTCGAAATTCCCAGAACGGAAGCGAGCAAACCAATAACAGGTGGTGCGTTGGTTTGTAGTGTTAGCTCCGTAAACGTCGTTGATGTTGCGTGCCGCTTGTGCCGCGTTACTGCCACGACGGTACTCATATTCCATAATTACTCGAATTTTTAACGTATCCATGATGACAAAAAAGATTGAAATTCGATGAAAATGTAACACTAATCAATAAACAAATGACTACTTTTGGAAAAAGAATTCCATGTTTTTAAAATAAAATTAATTTAAAATCAGAATTCCTAGCCAAACAAAAATTATTTTGATTTGAAATGGCCAGTACTGCAGAACGGCGATTTCATAGGTAAAGACCTATTATTATCTTCTTCTATACATATAATAAGAATGTAATCTAACGTGTCTGTGCTTTTTAAAATTTTGTGAAAATAATTATTGCAGGTATTTCGAAATCTATACATATAATAAAAATGAAGTGTCTGTATATACTATAAAAATATTTTTTTTTACCGATTGGGTATGAAAGTATACAGGCTACTGATAACAAAAATGCAATTTTTAAAATTTTTGTCGGTCTGTCTGTCTGTTTGTTCCGGCTAATCTCCGAAACGGCTGGACCGATTTTGACGGGAATTTCACAGCATAGCTGAAATTACAACGGGTTACTTAGGTTACTCTACGGCTACGGCTTTGTCTGTAATGCTATCTCCAAAACGGTTAGACCGATTTTCATGGGACTTTCACCGGCAGATAGCTGACCTTATAAAAAGTAATTTCGTTTATTTTAATTTAGACTAGCTGTTAACCGTGGCTTCACCCGCAGTATTATCTCCAAAACGGTTCGACCGTTTTTTACGGAACTTTCACCGGCAGGTAACGGACATTATTAAAAGTCATTTAGTGTATTTTAATTTAGACTAGCTGTTAACCGTGGCTCCGCCTGTAGTGCTATGTACAAAACGGTTTGACCAATTTTCATGGGACTTTCACTGGCAGATATCTGACCTTATAGGAAGTAATTTAAGTTAGTCTATTTTAAAAAACGCGTGCGTAGCTGCGGGTACAGCTAGTAAATAATAAAATACATTACATTAATTTAAAAAAATGCCCATTTGTTTTGATAATACAGTAGATTATATAATTTCGTAACTTAAAAAAAAAAACAAATTTTTGTAAAAGACAATAGCCAAACGCATAAATAATGTTCCCCGAAAATACGTTTACGTGAGATTTATCTATTAAGTTTTCAAATTAATTATATAGGATTTTCCGACAGAGGCGCTCGAACTTTGGCAATGTATAGCAGCCCTCTCGGCGAAGCGACTGTTTCTAAACTGGTAATTTAACCGTAGGACGCTACACAAACTACACGCACATGGAAGACATGCTGCGTTAATTACAGTCTTCGTGGCAGTCCTACAAACTGCATAACCCATCGTTTATTCCTTGAACTTGAAACGGCCACTTCGGTAGATAATGCAGTGGTCGTACGTCAAAGAAACGCAAGATGAAAAATACTTCAGAGTTAAGGACAATATACGAGAAAGCCCCATACAATTTGTTGTGCTCCGTGCGCGTAATTATGGCCTGTCTGCGAAATCTGCCAATCTGACAAACCACATATAATTACCATTCTGAATACTGACATAACTTGCGTTTTTCATGAAATTGGGAGTCCATTTATGCGAATATGTCGTCAAAAATTGCTTTAAAGCTTTAAAATACACAGCCAACAGCCAAGCCAAGATGATCATATGACCAAATTCATATTTTCTATTGTATTTATCCCGTTTTGCCAAATTTGATACACTTCTTATATGAAGATGTACTATTAATTGCAGATGCTGTGTATAAAGTTGTTTCTGGTACTAGAATGTATACCTACGTGCCGCAGACTCTTTATAAAATAACTGACTGATAGAGAGATAACTCTGTTAGCTACCACACTCTATTTGATAGTAGATTTCTAAATGTTTTTCTTTACCCAATGACCGATTTATGTTTGACTAGTTGTACAAGACAAGACAACTTGTTTTTTTTAAGTTACGAAATTATATAATCTTCTGTATTATCAAAACAAATGGGCATTTTTTAAAATTAATGTAATGTATTTTTTTATTTACTAGCTGTAACCGCAACTACGCACGCGTTTTTTTAAATTGTATTAATGAAATTTAAAATTGTGAGATCATGTACAATAATAGAAATGCTCTTTAAAAATAATTGTAAGCACGACACGCACGCTACTTACAGTAACATGTGATGTATACATTACATATATAGATACTAACAATGTATCAAATAAGGTTTATCATCAGCAACATATTACAACATATACATAATGCTATAATATGCCCATATTGTCAATAAGTAATACGTTTATGATTTAATATCTTATTAGAAAGACCCCTTCTATCTTCAAAATTACTCTTACTAATTATAATGTTGAATTGTAAGCAATGAATGAGCTGACGTCTTAAAATCTTGCATAAATATAAATCAAGATATAAAACTTTATATCTGTCTAAGCAGTTTTTAATATTTGACAATTTAAATAGTGCTCATTGAACTCGATACAATATTTTTATACATATGTTACTATGGTTACTGAGTAATGTAGACGAATGCGCGGTAAATAAAACAAAATGGCTGCCAAAATGACAAAAACAGAATATAATTTAGAATACATACATAGACACAGATATATGAATTTCAATTATATTTATTCTCGGAGTTCAGTACAACGCACGTCTTACACACATGTTTACAGTGAACAACATATTTTTGCTAAATTTCGTGCGGACAAAGTCGCGGGTAACAGCTAATCCAAAATAAAATTACCTAAATTACTTCTTATATGGTCAGCTATCTGCCAGTGACAGTCCCGTGAAAATCGGTCTAAACGTTTTGGAGATAACACAGCGGGCGAAGCTACAGTTAACAGCTAGTCTAAATTAAAATAGACTAACTTAATTTTTATAATGTCCGCTATCTTCCAATAAAATTCCGTCAAAATTGGTCCAGCCGTTTCGGAGATTACCCGGAACAAACAAACAGACAGACAGACAATCGACAAAAATTTTAAAATTGTATTTCTGTTATCATTAGCGTGTATATTTTCATACCCAATCAGTATAAAAATGTTATTTTGATATTACATACAGACACTTCATTATTAATTTAGACATAACTCTTTAAAGTAAATAAAACTTTTTAATCTGAATTTATTTCTGATTAATATGAATAAATCATCCACTCACGGCGTTGAATCTCTCCATTTTTAAAAATACTTTGAAATACACTTTTCGAATAAAATCGTATTATATTACTACAACCATTTTTGAATTACTTAAATCAATAATAATATGAACATTAATGAATGAATTCCTTATTGCACTTTTGGTTTGTACACTGGCGAGCTTAATGCCATGAGGCATTTTCTTCCAGCTAACCAGCTGATAACATTACCTTGTGGCGTATCGTTAACAGTTATATAATCTCGAGTTTCTTCCTTTAAATTCCATAAAAGGGAACCACTATTGATTTTTAAAATATTAGTTCTAATTAAATTGTCATTTAATAAATTAATCGAAGGAAAGTTTTTTAGAAAATAATAGAAATTTAAAACAAAATCTAGAATTATTTTAAATTAAATTAATAACTAATAACTTAAAATATTGGGTATTTCAAAAATATTGTGTTAATATACATACTATACACATACGTATATACGTACATATATACAAAATATAATGTTGTACCGTGCGGCTCCCGGCGTGACGACGAGCGTCGATACCCTCCCGTTTGTTTGTTCCTAATGAGAACATTTTCAGAAATTGTACTAGTTTGCTTGTTTTAACTGCTTATAAATCATGGCATACATTAAAACAGCTTCTATATGTCATTTATTTTCTATGTGTAGGTACATTTTAGTAAACACATCACACTGACTCTCTTTTAACTTGTTGTGTTTGAGGATCAACCCGTATATACTCAAGTACTGGGTGTTTGTAGGCAGATATCACAACAACGATTACTAACAGTGGTCGCCGCTGTCGTTAGGTTACACTGTGTTTAGGTACAGTATCATCATTTGGTCATGCTACTAATAAAGCACGCTCTATCGGCTCTACCTTTGGCCGTTGGTATCCAGTGCTTTCCCTGACGCTTATACAGGTTATTACTTCATTTTTCAAGACAATGGCTCGCGCTAAATATACTTAAGCTCGTTCTCCACTCCAGAAGTTGTCTACCCCAGCGGTTACTAACTGATAAAGAACGTTTGGCATAACTATGTGACCAGTCAGACCATAACTACTTAAGCGAACTCAATGTTGAATTATGTTTATAGCATTAATTTTCTCTCCAATTACATTGTTTTTGATGTAATCTTTCGGAAAGACTGAACACACATATTTGTAAACCATTCTTAACAACATTAATTCATCAGGATTTCCAAAATCACATTTCCTACAGATGTTGCGACATATAATTGTAGGTAATAGTTTATTTGTATTTATTTAATTCAAAATCGCAGAATTTGATTGGGATTATTATAGCATTACTTAGTGAAATTACAGAAATTCACATTATTTGAACTGAAACTTACTTATAGTTGTCTCATGTCATCAGGAGCTGTGTGTATGTAAGTGTGCACAATAATATCTTTACCATGTATTTACTGCACGTATACACAGCGAACAAAAATGAGAATACGTGCACAAAGAATATTAGGAATAAGTAAATGAATGTGTTATCAACACTGAAATCAAAGAGAAAAAATCGACAGATGCGACTCGAAGAATGTGGAGAATTCGTTTGCGCGCAACTCACACTAAATTGTGTATTTTTGTTGGAAATTTAATTATTTTTACGAGTTATTTGTACTAAATGATATTATACTTTGTTTCTTAGTTCCATTAATCGTTCTCTTTCTCAGTCCAACGCACGAGATAATTTAGAACTTAAAATCATTAACGTACCATGTACAACGCTTACTCCAAAATAACAGATGGAACTCAGGAATATAAGAACAATATATCCATATCATTGTGTCGGTAGTGATATCACAAGAATACAAAGATAATATGTGTATATCAACTACATAGAGGTGTGTTGTGGCAGCAGCCGTCGAAACTACTGTTCTTTGAAGATAAATTGTAATTCAATATTAAAAATAAACGAATTTAATTGATTTTTTTTATAATGTACGAAACAACTCGCTTGAGAAATTATATGAAATCTAGTATAATCATTAAAATTCTTTATGAATGAAAACTGTGTATGATAACGTGGTCATTTGAAATTCATTTTTACTCTAGATTCTAGACTATGTAATATCGCAAGCTGCTGGAGCGACTGGAATAAAGTAAATTAGCAACCTAAAGATTTATGTTACACTTCCTTCGTTACAACACTTCAAGTTCTGTATACACTCAATATTGCTGTTAGAATGTTTTGGAAATCACTGCCGTCGTCATGGCTGCAACGTACTATTTACTACTGAGGTTTGAAATGAGTGTCAATATAATAAACAATTTCAAGAAAATCAATGAGCCGGTCAATATCGCCTATATTTGGTGAGCGAGCCGAATTCCTGGTCTCTGCCACCGCATCGTGGTTGTGTTTTTAATAAAATTATTAATTTAATAATAATCTATTACTTACATTTCTTTGATTATCGTAAAAAATTGTAAACACACGAAAATCCAGAAAATGTTCACAGTCCACTAAATTTGAATTCACATATGTAATATATTTGCGGCGTAAGAGCGGTCTGGCCGCGGGAATCACTGGCGGCGCTAGAACGTATCGCGTAGTAGGACGCGGTCCCGCGCACTGCGAGTGAAGCGAGGACGCGCACACAGTGCAGAGAGACAGACCGCCCGCGGCGGCGGCTGTGTGCGTGCGCCGGACGACGCTCATTGGCTGGGCGGGGCCGACGCGTTACACAGCGCCCTCCGCTCTCATTTCCACCGTTTTCCCGCTACGAGTACGAAACACTCGGCGTTTTGATTTATTCCAATAATGGTGTCATTTTTACTTATATTTTTTTTCGTTTTCAACATATTCGTAACCGTGTACTTGATAGGTACATATAGTAATTTTTATTAATTTTCTTCTTGTGTTTTAATCACTTTACATGTTTTGTACCTTTGTATCATATAAAACAGGGCACCGCCGGCGCCGTCGACTTTAAACATCTTGTGAATTAGATGAGCAATCTATTTAGCCTTTCTTGGTAGCATTACAATTTTAGTTCATTATCATTACCATTAGCACCACATAATATACTTATTTGCCAAAAATATAAATAACTTCAATTAATACAATACAAAACATTTTAGCTAATATATACAAATTACTATTTATGATATAATTTTTTTATGATACTGAGTCTATTTAGGATAATAAACAATTATCTTAATTTCTATAATAGCATGCGTACATGTTCCCGAGATGTTGCTTTACTTCACAACTTATACACCTGTATGTTGTAAGTATAAGTGAACTTTGGTTTGTGCCCGTAATTGTCTGTGTATTGGTTGTGTTTGCACTCCTAACTTAATATTATAATAATGTATCCACTTGTACCTCATGTTATAATAACAAAATTTGTGAATGCCTGCTTTAACAAGAATCCTAGATTTCTTAGGTAAATATTTTGTCAAATTATTTTGCAGATTATACTGTAGTAGAATCCAGTTATACCACTATTACAAGAAAATAGTCAATTTTAATATATATGACGTAACGGGAATCAGGTAAATTTATTCCAACTTAATGAATTGATTGAATTTTGAATTTGGGGTCACTGAGGTTACTTTTGTTTAGGTACAATAATAATAACATGAATTAAAAATATATGACTACCTAAGTCACATTATGATTATAACACATTTTTTAAGCTCGTTTAGATCTTTACCTTCAGAAATATACAGCGTTTGTCCCTAGCATCTTATTGCACAAATAGCGCCGCATACTGAAAGTAGATAGGTTTCTATACTAGTCCCATAGGTAATTATTTCTGTTTTTATGACTATTTTTTTAATGTCAGTTGAGACATAGCTTCTCAACTCCAACTGTTACTAGACTCGGACCAGATCACTCAAAATCAAAAACACTTTATTCAATTTAGGCCCTAAGAAGGCACTTATGAACGTCAAAACTACCACCGGTTCGGAAAACAACCCAGCCATCGAGAAGAACTGGCAAGAAACTCGATCTGGTTTATCTTTTTAATAAACATATATAATATTTAGAATATATTACGCACATGTCACAAACATTTTTAATGGATGCACAGAGATGAGTCAATTCCAGACATCACCATCGTTCACATATTGATCCACTCTGTAATAGTCTTTTGATACCAAAACCCGCTTAACATGGCGCTTAAATTCGCAATCCGGCATATCGGTAATATCCTTTGGGACTTTGTTGTAAAATCTAACACTATTTCCCAAAAAAACTTACTGGTTTTACTAAGTCTAAAACATGGGGCAACCAGTGTGTCACATTTTCTAATAGTAGTTTAGATTGTGCCATTTTTTTACGATATCTAGCTTTTCAATGTTCTTACGGGCATACATTAAGTTGTCAAGAATGACTTGGAAGGGCATAGTTAAGGTACCGTATTCCTTGAACTTGGTCTTTAAGGATTCGCGAGTTCCCATATTGTAAATTGCTCGAACTGCCAGTTTTTGTAATAAAAATATGGTGTCTACCTCAGCCGCTGGCCCCCACAACAGGACTACTACCCCCACTACGCCTCAAGCTCAGTTTTGCAAAATTGTGTAAACAAGACAAAGACCGATCTTAAAGAACTTATAGGACAATTAAATACCCTTTCATAGACCTCGGCCTCTTCATACCCTTTCATACGGCTGATGCTTTTTTTTTAACTGGTTCGGCAATATAACTGGACTGAACCTTATGGAAAGTACAGTCTATAATATCTATAATATAGTCTATAAATAACGGCGACTGTCAGTGTTAAATAGCAACGGCAGTCATCGCTATCATGCCGACCTGCAAAAGTGCTTCTTCACGCCTCGTTTGCAGGACCTCATGTCATAAGAGGAAGGGAACACACTGGCTGGGAGGCGATACCACATCTTCACAGTACGACGAAATAAGAGCTTTTGAACTTCTTCGTTCTTGCCGGGATGATTGCTACTGTGAAACTGTGGAGACGCGTACCCGCCCGTGTTGTTCTATAGTGGAAAGGAGAAGATGGAATGAGGTTAAACAGCTCTTCAGAACACTCACCATGATACATACGATAATACACGCTCAGTGAGGCAATGTCTCTTCGCAACTGAAGCGGTTCAAGGTTGTTAGTAACGTTTGCATCATTCACAATGATCGCTACAACCCGTCTAGTGCATCAAGGAGGTATTGAGCAGAACCATCGCAGAGATGCGAACAGTATTGCATGCACGGCCTAACTTAAGCCTTATAGAGAAGGTCGTGAATACCCGTCGCACTGCTATTCCTTTATGTTTGTGTGAAGTCTAGTATAGTGCGGTGGTTGCAGTTTGTAATCAGATTGTAATCGCCGTACATGTCTGTTGTTTAAAGCATCTTTTTTGTAATATTTGTAAACAAAATTTGTAATAATTAAATATTATTATAGGACCTTAAAATCTATATTTCGTATGACCAGATTTGCACCAGTTTTATTGAATTGTATGAAATTTTATGGACTGGAACTTTTTGTTATTTTCCACTACAATATAAAAATGGTACATATAAAGAAATTAAAAAATTAATAATATTATGTAGTTTCCACTGATTTTTACGAAACGTAAGTATATACAGGAAACATAATATTTCGCCACCAAAAGAGTATAACAAGTGTTGCGGAATCACCAGGAGGGCTGCAAGATCTGATAACTAAATAACTCAATGAAGTATGTAGTAACTTTGGCCTCAAAATTAACATTAAAAAGACTGAAGTGCTAGCCGTGGAGGGAACAGACCAGACCCCACTAAGTCTTCTTATCGAAGGAAAATGTCTGAAGCAAGTCGATAATTTTAGGTATCTTGGAAGCTGTATTACAGCGAAAGGCGACCTTGATTCGGAGATTAACAATAGAATCGGTTTTAGTACGGCAGCGTTTGGTAAACTCCGAACAAGAGTGTTTCACTCCCATGATATTAAACTGAGTACTAAAATCCAGGTATACATGGCTATTGTTTTGCCTAACATCTTGTACTCATCAGAGACATGGTGCCTATATCGTAAACATATACGCACGTTGGACAGATTTTATTTAAAATGTCTTCGTGATATTCTGAACATAAAGTGGTCCGATCGAATCCGTAACACCGATGTTCTACGACGAGTTAATGCCCTAGGGATGGAGGCATACCTAATGCGGCGCCAGCTGCGTTGGTGTGGACATCTCTCGCGAAAGGAAAGGTAAAACGCACCTTCTTTTCTGAACTACAGTATGGTAAACGGAAGAGTGGAGGACAATTCTTACGTTTCAAAGATGTCCAGAAGAGACATATGTAAAAATGTAACATCGAACCTTCACACTGGGAGTCCTTCGCTGAAAAGAGTGATGAATGGAGGCAACTTGTTCAGGAGAGAATAAATACATTCGAGGATGAAAGAAGGCGTGACTTAGATTATAAACACGAACATCTCAAAAATAAGCCGTCTTCAAAAATAAAATATAACTATGTTAACGGTACCTTAACATGTCCTTTTTGTGCTCGTAAATTTACTGCTAAACTTGGGTACTTCAGCCATCTACGAGCAAAACATCCTAGCCCATGAGTTTGATCGCTGTAGTCGAAATCGGCTAGGAAGAATATATAACAATTGTTAATAAAACATTGTAAAAATTTGAAAAATATGAACAATAATTTTTAAAACCATAAAATGTTATAACGAACCGTAAATAATAACTACATACTTAATAGATATAGATATTATGAAGCAAAGTCACTTTCCGTGTCTGTCTGTGTGATCCGTTAGTTCTTCTCAACTATACCACGGATTTTGATACGGTTTTCATTATTATTAAGGGAAAAGATTTATATGTACATTTACATGTATATTACATTTATATCAGTCAGAGAAAAGATTACGTATAGTAATGAAGTTGTAAGGATTTTACGGACGCATACATTAAAAACGCTGGCAAAATTGTATGATATACATAAAAAATATAGCACTGAATCGTAAAAATGCTCACAGAAAAGTCCACATCGGTATATACCTAGTCCATAGGGATAACTCAGAGATTTTTAAATTTTACTTATTTAAAAAACATTAAGTATTGGTTATTTGCGATGCTATTCTTACAAACACAGTATTCATATACCTATGTCAAATTAAACTCTTTAATTATATTAGTAAGTCAGAGTTTTAATTTAAATCAAAACTGCCTTTAAAGCATATCACTTCAATCAATATCTTAGAGGATATTATAGATGTAATATTTCACCCAACAAAAGACAAGTTGTTTGTGTATTCAATATTCTTACGTAGCCTCTATATGACTTTGAAGAAATGTAAATATAAAAGTCTCAAAAAAGTGGATCTAAACTTATTTAATAACTATGACGCCACATTGATACATGTATCTATGCGAAGCCGGGATGCGGCTAGTAAAAATATACATTTACAATTTATTACATTACATGTAGGATACGTTTTTTTTTTTCTGATTGGCTACGTTTTTGGCCTGATGGACCTTCATAGCTTCACCGGATTACTAAGGCGAACGCTTAAGGCACTTCACCGCTTGGCAACAAGCTCAAGGATGACAGAGTGTCGAACCCTGGCTGCAGCTGTAGCTGCGGCTGAGAGAATACAATTAACCACACTTTTTTTAATATAAGATCCCGGTGCTGTCTTGAATCATCTATGAGGAACGTTTGCGATATTGCTCTATCTCTCTTACAATTACTGATATCCTCTATGTCTGTAAAACCTGTGTGACTTGTGATTTTGTGTGAAGATCATTGACTATCTTATTCCACTGAATTATCGACGTGACTTCACATTGGCCACTCAGGGATAACCCACTGGTACAGTAACACTCCTTGTATGGGATTCGGTAGGGCCGCGCGCTCGCTCCGCCGCACTGTACCGAGTGCGGCGACCTGCCAGCTTTCAAGGCTCTTGTCCTATATAAGGAATTCAGTAAACATAGCTTCTATCTAAAGTTATCGTTGTACTATTTATCTATATGATACACTTTATAATAAAATGTAAAGTGAATCAGACGGACTGAGTGCCTGTCGAAACAGACATGTGCGTAGTAGTTGTACGTGTGTGTCCTAAGCAGAAATAGATCCGGCTGCCCTTTAGGACAAATTATTACGTTTAGTACACAGATGTATAAATTATTCATTGTAATTCACTTGACCAGTATTCATAGTTGATAAACCACAATATGTCGCAAGTCGAAATGGGCCGACCTTCGAATGTCTCGAATAATAATCCTCCCACATTAAAATTATATATGAATTCGCACTAACCACACGTGTGCGCGTGTGTATGTGTAAGTACGTACGTACAGGATGCGCGTGATTCGATGCCGCGTCGTTACACAGTTCAATAATAAGACAGCGTCGGAGTCACTGACTGGTTTCTCATAATATCTCGTATATTGATTGCTTAGTTAAGTACACTAGGTGGCATACAACATTCGCAAAGCGTTCTGTCTGCTTGTATTCATACACAATAACTGTGAAAAATTATAATGTAACGATATACATATATGTCGGAATAAATGTTTTAAGTATAATCGAGTGTAAATTTGTAATGTATTATAGATATAGAGTCATGAAGCATTTAGTTAAAAGAGCGAGTGGAGGGCGAGAGCGCACTCTGCACAATGGAATGGTCATGATGTTTGCGACACGATTTCGCCTCGCTCCAACAATAAATATGTTGATAATGCGTAATGCGCTGAAGCCGTTATCTTATCGATCGGGGCTTACTTGAGACATCGATCATCGGTCTAATTACCACTCGATAATGTTAATCGCTGGACATGGCACCGCATCGAACGTCGCGCCCTCTGCTCTCCTTCATTGTCTTTGCTTACCTCTCTATTTATACATAGATGCAGGGACTCTGCTTCTAAGGAAGCACAACTTCAAATATTACATCTAGTGTAGGGTACAAATTGTATTAAGTATTATGAAATCAAAGCATCAGTATTTCGCTGCGAATACATCCGGTTTCTCCCGACACCGCGCGATACCGATGCGACAACATCTGACGCGTTACTGATGACTCGTGATAAGGCGAGCTTGTTTAACAAGAATTATATCGCGAATACTCGAGGTAATATTCACTTAGAAATATATCCGTGTCGCAACACGTTCCTCGGACCGCGATCACTTAAACTATGTACAACTCAGTTTTATGCCAACGTACCCTTATACATAACAATTATATTTATACGTTGCTATTTTGCAGACAATCGCTACAATTCTTAGTAGTAATAAAAGGCAAGAAAACCAACGTTGATAGTATCTTCCTTCATTATAATACGTAGTAAGGTCTCAACAGGTTCTTTAAAAACGTATTCTTACGTTTCAGGGTAAACGCGTATAATTCATGATCGTTGCGATCGCGATACCGATCGCTCTACGTATGTGTGCACATACATGGCTACACACAGATATATATACATGTACATATCTACTTATCCATCCTCGTAATAAATGTCGAATGATAAGGATAGGTAGGTACGCGCTCGGCGACGCGGCGCGGCTCTGTCCACCTCTACCTACCTACCTACACACATACCTAAACTTCTTTAATAAATTATGGCAAGCACTTTTTTATGTTCCTGTTTATAACTAGTTTTTATTTATTTAAGAGATTTGTTTAATATTCTCTCAAAAATACTCATGAGAAATAGATTGCAAAATCATAGCAGGCAGCCACTGATACATCACCATCCAGGAGGTTGCAGGCGAACATGCTTCGATGATTTGAGTTTTTATTCAATTTTAAATTTATAAATTCTTTACAGCCTATATTTACTTCTATTTCATAATTTGATCAATTCAGGCCCTAAAAGCGCTTACGAACGTTAAAACCCTACCGTTGGTTCGAAAATCAACTCAGACAAGGAAAAGAACTGGCAAAAAATTCGATCTGGTTTATTTTATATTTATTACAAGCATGCAAATCGTTGTTATCACAGTCATTTTTAGCGAATTTACAGAGAGCGTGTCAGTTCAAGACATTACTATCGTTCAAGTAGTGACCATCCTATAATAACCTTTTCAGATTAAAGCTTGCTAGAGTAATAATGCCTGAACTTTATTATTTAAATTTAATTAGTACTGAGGAACGAGAACTTTGTCTTCTCTCTCTCTCTGTCTCTGAGTTTACTTTTTGAATAACCATCAACTAAAAAAAACGTATCCAAACTTAAATAATAAAAGAAAACAATAACAAGATATGGTATACATATCATATAATTAATGGAACCTGACATTGCATGTATTGTCAGAGGGCTTGCACTGTGACATGGGATGTGTTCCTGAAATTTTTACAAATGATCTTTACAATAGATTGGCAACCGCGTGGGACTGTGTACGATCAAATTACAATGAATATAAATGAGAGAGTATGTAGCTTTCCATCAGAAAGTAGTCCGGTGAAGCTGTAAAGACCTTGCCAGGTCAATAGCATAATCAGTTCGAAAAAAAAAAAAAAAAAAAAAAATTTCCATAAGTGAAATAATTTTCAGAAACTGATTCGTTCTTCCCAATATCACTTCCTACAAACGAACTTCTGTATCATAATAATAGTGTTGATAACAATACTATACAGAGATAATAGATATGAAACTGAAAACTCACGCTCAGTTGATTACAACATTAATTAAGACAAATTAAGTGCCAATTTAATTATATATTTTTTAAATCGGTATGAGGCAATGACGTGGGCAGTATTGAAGAATTGTAGGCTCATTTGTAGGTACGAGTGAAGACTTACTTGCCGTGTGTTACCAGGCGAACTACTGACGGTAAGCTGTTATCGCAACGCTTGCCTTGTATGTGTATGGTTAACAAGAATATTTCAGAATATTAATTGTTATATTAATATCGAATACATGCATCAAGTGTATAAAATATAGAAAAAGTTATATTAGCATTACCGGTCGGTTCGTGGGGTTCTGGAATAGATGTCTCACCATGTAGAGTGTAGTGAGGTGCGGGGATCTAAACCGGAGGTCTTATCAGCGCGCACTTGACGTGTTCCTGATAAGCATTAGGGGCGAAGGCGAAGAGGGGGGAGGGAGCGGTTGTGAGGTGCAGGGGGAGAGGACGCGCGCTGCCTCTCGTCTTGCTACACGATATGATTCATTGTCGATGTGCCGCAGCGTGTAGGTGCGACTCGCGCCTGACACATTCTATTTCCACGTGAAAACTTCGACGTCTCGTTATCTGCTGTCAGTTCAAACAGAAACGTTGACACCGTTGATCCCTTCTTACACCGAAATACCGTCGTTGAGTGTCCCTGAACTGTTCTCTGCGATACCTTTCTATAAAATTTTACGCGTAGAACATTATACGTCCCTAAACATCATTGTAATAACAATCACGCGGCTCTGCAGTTGATACTATAAATTCCTGTCTTAGTAACCAGCACACTTTAATGCTCGGCGAATCGTAGAATCATCCAGTGTATCCAACAGCTCCAAGTCTGTCGTCAGGCTATCAGCTACAGTGTACAAGTTGAAGAGACGTCATCGCCGCAACAAACGCCACTCCATATGTTAAACCCATTTAGTATCGTTAGTATATGACACACCGTTGAGTGGCCTTAGTGGTTGCCTTATCACCCAGCTGTCACACAACCGCCTCATCTATAAGCATGGTTCTAATATTCTTGAATATATTCCACAACACATATACTTTGACGGAGTTCAATATAACTGAGAGTGACAAAATTCGTTACGCTGTAACTTACCTCTCCGTCGTCTGCTCGATCTTACGCTTAATAAGTTACTCTGCCTCGTATTATTCCCGTCCCTAATCCGATCTCTTTTATTTAAAGTTTTTTCGTTTTTTTTACTACACCTGTCGACATTTTCTAGGTGTTAGTAATATTAGAGTCTTGGCCGCGCGACGAGAACTATAGTACAGGTGAGCTCAACAGCCAGCAGAAACGTGTCGATATAAGACACAAAGAAACAACACGAAAAAACATGATTGTAAAGAAATTTCGACAGGACTCTATTTTATTATGGAATGAAATCAGTTAAATGTTCCAATATACTACCTTATATAGGAACAAGCAAAAGACAGGTTTACTGAGCGCAAGTCGACGCAGTGGATACGAGCTCACATGTGACAGTTTACTGTGGCCTTTATGTAAATTTTAGAGAAAATATACAGTGGTGGTGGCAGTCAGACTGGTTGGAAGAGAAGTCTCAGTTCAGTAAAGTATGAGTGGTATACGCTACGTAACGTAGCCTAGTGGTAGTCTTAGTAGTAGCGTAGTAGCCACTACGGTCTCACATCGTAATACGACGGAAAAATTTATAGCAGGATGCTCATACGCTGCGACACACATTCCAAGAGAATGTCGCAAATGTCTCAGTTATATTATTTGTTACATGATCATTACTTATTTTTATAGGGAATAATGTTTTACCGTTCCTTTTCACAAAACTTTACCTACCCCGTAATAAAAATATGAACTCGTTTCACGAAAAATAGCCTGCGAGACACTGCTACCTACACATTAGTTTATACTTGCCGTTGTATGTCATTTCTCACCGAAGAAACTTTGTAAAGTAGCATATAATCTGGCAGTAGACCTGGTGCTAATTAGTAACTACAGCTAATAATTAGTACAATGAAATACTACAAATTAGTTTTAATTAAGGTTGTCACATAAAGTTGATACCGAACAAGAAAAACAACGAATATTTGCAAAAAAAAACAGTAAAAAAATAAAAAGTATATTTATATTAATAAGTCTTTACCTATGAAATTGCCGTTCTGCAGTACTGGCCATTTCAAATCAAAATAATTTTTGTTTGGCTAAGAATTCTAATTTCAAATTAATTTTATTTTAAAAACATGGAATTCTTTTACCAAAAGTAGTCATTTGTTTATTGATTAGTGTTACATTTTCATCGCATTTCAATCTTTTTTGTCATCATGGATACGTTAAAAATTCGAGTAATTATGGAATATGAGTACCGTCGTGGCAGCAACGCGGCACAAGCGGCACGCAACATGAACGACGTTTACGGAGCTAACACTACAAACCAACGCACCACCTGTTATTGGTTTGCTCGCTTCCGTTCTGGGAATTTTGACCTGAAAAATGAACCTCGCGGTCGTCCGAAGACTTTGGTCGACAATGACGAATTAAAGGCGATTGTGGAAGCTGATGATACACAATCTACGGCTGAATTAGCAGCAGCTTTCGACGTTAGCGTCAAAACAATAATGGTCCATTTGCGTCAAATTGGCAAGGTAAAAAAGCTTGACAAATGGGTGCCCCATGAATTCAATGATCGCCAGCGCGAAGTACGCGTCGAGACGTGCCTTGCACTGCTCAACAGATAGACAAATGAAGGAATTTTGAACCGCATTGTTACCTGCGATGAAAAATGGATTCTGTTTGATAACCGTAAGCGCTCAGCAAGTTGGTTGGATTCTGGGTCAGCACCTAAACAATGCCCTAAACGAAAACTTACCCCTAGAAAAGTGATGGTCACTGTTTGGTGGTCTAGCGGCGGTGTGATTCATCACAGCTTCTTACCAAACGGGGTGAGCATTACTGCAGATGTGTACTGTGAAGAACTGAACACAATGATGGAGAAGCTGGCACATCTCCAACCAGCATTGGTCAATCGCTCGTCTCCTCTTTTCCTGCACGACAACGCGCGACCTCATACTGCACAGCAGACGGTCTCCAAGTTGCAAGAACTGGGGTTGGAAGTTCTCCGTCATCCGCCCTACTCACCAGACCTTGCGCCTACAGACTACTACTATTTCCAGAATTTAGATAACTCCTTGGCGGGAAAAAAATTCAATACCAGAGAGGCAGTACAAAATGCCTTTGAAGAATTTGTTGCCTCCCGTCCAGCTGATTTCTTTAAGAAGGGCATCAATAAACTGCCACTGCGTTAGCAAAGATGCATTGATTGCATGGGTGATTACTTCGATTAATACAAATAAAAAATACATGAAAAAAATTCGTTTAAATTTTTTCATACAAAACGGCAATTTCATAGGTAAAGACCTAATATAATTAGCTTGCGTTTTCGTAGAAAATTTTAGTTGTCTTTGATATCTAAACGAAATTCGCCACATTGGGCTTTCACTTCACAAAAAACCTATGACTCAGTGTTTACCATATAGAGCACATATGTGCATCACCCGCCCCCTCATGGTTTCTGATTTGTCCCTCAAAACATTTTAAAATCGCGTTTAAAACATTAATGAGCGCGTTTGGAACTCATATAAATATGAAGAGTCCTTTCTTACGATGAGAAATAATAAATTACTAGTGGGCGTCCAGTGGGCGATATTCGTTTTTAAAGTTTGAACTTTATTAGGGTTCTTTTGTTCTTTTCTTCTATAATCAAAGGTTTTTATCATGGCTACTCAGTTATTTGCCACTTTTTTAAAAATTATATAAACATTTAAAAAAATCTATGTCTAAATGAAAATTGAAATCAATTATAAATTTGAAACAAAAAACAGGCGCTTACATAAGCTCTCAAATTCTAAGTAAACATAACTTTACGAAAATAAAGAAATTTATCGCAACTCATGACACAATTTTCAATTAATTTTACACGATACCATAGGTGGGTGGTATTTCTGGGTGATATTGAATTAAATGTAATCTGTACATTATGAGGAATATTGATATGCCCAGTATCATCGATTGGAAAAGTAATTAATACACAATAGAATGAAATGTTGAATCCAAAACAAAGATGTTTTAAATACTACCATTATAACTTTTGAAAATGAATTCATTTTTGTTCAAAATTCTTCATCAACTGTACTGAATATAATTGCTACATCAGGTTGAACTGGATCATTGTAACCGCGGAGATCTAAGTCATGGATTACTTTCATGAGCTAACAAATTTTCTTATTTTGATTTTACAAAGTATTTTTTGGCTCATTTTTTTATTGCATCATCATTTGAAGTGAGTTCACCCAAAAAAAATAGTAAACATTTAAATATTGACATTGACTTTGATAATATTGCTTTACTCTTATGACAACAGGAAGCAAAGTGACATGAAGTGAAAGCAGTCTGTCACCCAAAAATTTTGACATTCCATAAGACCGAAGAGAATAATAATTATTTTAGTGGTTCCATAAATTTACTAAAGATAAATTATTTATCAATTAATTATTAATGTATATTCTGAATTTGCATATTATATTATTATAAAATTAACCTACATTTTGACCACTTGATTTCAAAGGGCATGTAAGGCATGCAACGTCAGTCATGTTAAAAATATTGAAAAGGTAATTGGAACGTAAGAGTAAAATGAAGGATGTCAAAACGTATTTTTTGTTTATGTATTTGTGTATTTAAAATTGAAGCAGTAGTGTGAGTAATGTATATTTTAATTAATTTAATATGCTTGTAATGCGTTTAACAAAACTAGGTATACAAAACTTGGTCCATTTTAACCCCACAAAGACACAAGTTTGCGCCTTTACCGCGAAAAAGGCAAAGTTTGACGTAGTGCCTAGCTTTCAGGGAGTCCCCTTGGTCGCCAAGCCCAGTATTGGTATCCTCGGCGTTGACATATCGAGCGACGTTCAGTTTGGCGGTCATTTGGAAAGCAAAGCATTGTTGGCCTCCAAAAAACTAGGTGTCCTTAATAGGGCAAGACAGTATTTCACACCAGAACATCGTTTACTACTTTATAAAGCGCAAGTCCGCCCACACATGGAATACTGTTCTCACCTTTGGGCTGGAGCGCCTCAATATGAGCTGCTTCCGTTTGACCGCATCCAGCGTAGAGCGGCTCGAATCGTCGGCGACGAGGTAATATCCGATCGGCTCGACTCATTGGCACTGCGTCGGGACATCACGTCTCTTTACGTTCTTTATCGCATTTACCACGGTGAGTGTTCAGAGGAGTTGTTTGGACTTATACCTGCCGCTAATTTCCATTATCGTACTACCCGCCAAAAACTAAAATTTCATCCACACCACCTGGATGAGTGGAGGTCTTCCACGGTGAGGTTTTCAAGGTCGTTTCTGCCTCGTACTTCATCCTTGTGGAATCGACTCCCAGCAGCGGTATTTCCAAACAATTATGAAATGCAAACCTTCAAGAAACGAGCGTATACTTCTATAAAAGGCCGGCATTCGCTTAAAAAGGTATACAAAGTTTTGACTTCACGTATTAATATATAAGACAATAATGTCAATAAACAATACAGTATCGAGCCAGCCTTACTAACGATAACTTAAAATTGATTTGATCTCAGCATTGATTATTTCGTTTCTCAAGTTCCAGTTCACACTTCTTCTTAACTATGTTCTTGTGATTGACGTCTCTTTATAAATGTATGTGTTTCTCTTGAATATCCATATATACTATATATTAGGTCTTTACTTATGAAATTGCCGTTTTGTATGAAAAAATTTAAACGAATTTTTTTCATGTATTTTTTATTTGTATTAATCGAAGTAATCACCCATGCAATCAATGCATCTTTGCCAACGCAGTGGCAGTTTATTGATGCCCTTCTTAAAGAAATCAGCTGGATGGGAGACAACAAATTCTTCAAAGGCATTTTGTACTGCCTCTCGGTTATTGAGTTTTTTTCCCGCCAAGGAGTTATCCAAATTCTGGAAATAGTAGTAGTCTGTAGGCGCAAGGTCTGGTGAGTAGGGCGGATGACGGAGAACTTCCAACCCCAGTTCTTGCAACTTGGAGACCGTCTGCTGTGCAGTATGAGGTCGCGCGTTGTCGTGCAGGAAAAGCGGAGACGAGCGATTGACCAATGCTGGTTGGAGATGTGCCAGCTTCTCCATCATTGTGTTCAGTTCTTCACAGTACATATCTGCAGTAATGCTCACCCCGTTTGGTAAGAAGCTGTGATGAATCACACCGGCACTAGACCACCAAACAGTGACCATCACTTTTCTAGGGGTAAGTTTTCGTTTATGGCATTGTTTAGGTGCTGACCCAGAATCCAACCAACTTGCTGAGCGCTTACGGTTATCAAACAGAATCCATTTTTCATCGCAGGTAACAATGCGGTTCAAAATTCCTTCATTTGTCTATCTGTTGAGCAGTGCAAGGCACGTCTCGACGCGTACTTCGCGCTGGCGATCATTGAATTCATGGGGCACCCATTTGTCAAGCTTTTTTACCTTGCCAATTTGACGCAAATGGACCAATATTGTTTTGACGCTAACGTCGAAAGCTGCTGCTAATTCAGCCGTAGATTGTGTATCATCAGCTTCCACAATCGCCTTTAATTCGTCATTGTCGACCAAAGTCTTCGGACGACCGCGAGGTTCATTTTTCAGGTCAAAATTCCCAGAACGGAAGCGAGCAAACCAATAATAGGTGGTGCGTTGGTGTGTAGTGTTAACTCCGTAAACGTCGTTGATGTTGCGTGCCGCTTGTGCCGCGTTGCTGCCACGACGGTACTCATATTCCATAATTACTCAAATTTTTAACGTATCCATGATGACAAAAAAGATTGAAATGCGATGAAAATGTAACACTAATCAATGAACAAATGACTACTTTTGGAAAAAGTATTCCATGTTTTTAAAATAAAATTAATTTGAAATTAGAATTCTTAGCCAAACAAAAATTATTTTGATTTAAAATGGCCAGTACTGCAGAACGGCAATTTCATAGGTAAAGACCTATTATATCCCGAGCTTAATGGTTTCACAGCCCGCATACCAATGAATACAATCAATGCCTGTAAAACATTTAATTCTATAATGAGTCATACAAATATATGGACAAACAAATATTTTCATTAAAAATAACATACATCTATACAGATAAAAATGTATTGCCAAGTGTATGTAAGCGCGTCTCCGTAGAACGCGTGCGCCTACTTGGCTAATTCTTTTTTTGTTGTATTTCTAATTGTCAAAATAGGTTTTTTTTGTTGACCAATCTTCTAGTAGATTATTACTGCCATTGTCGAGCAAGGAATACAAGTTACAAGTTTCTTACGATTGTTTTAATGTTCTAACAAGATGGTGGCCTTCTTTTTAGAACTTTCCAGTGAGTTTTTATGGCAAGTGAGAATCCACGCGCTGCGGTATTATTTCTCATCCATTTCACTTGTGCCTTTTAACCAAACTATATTACGTAAAACATCACCAATTTTACAAAAGATACAGTCAAATAGTAGAATAATATGAATAAAATACACAATCCAAGCCAAAAAATCTCACCAAAAACTCCCCAGGGCAAGGTTTATATAGTAGAAAATATTTGAAATGTTTTACATAAAAGCGATAAATTCGAGTTCAAGGGATTTCAATTAAAACTGAGTTAGTGAATGAGACAGGTAGATCTTCAAACATATTGCTAGACTGCACATATAGAGTTAGCTGCTGTTTTATTTCATTAAATGGTACCACCTGTAGAGGAAATGGGATCTGGTCACATCTGCTCTGTTAGTACAGCCGTGCGAAGCGTATTATAAAATATATTACACCGTGCATTTTGGATCTGAATGGAGTGTTCAGATAAGATATAAGATAAAATTAAAGTGAAAAGAATCAGTCCATTTTTACTTTACATAAGACACGAAATATTGTAAGATACTTTAACGCAACTTCATGTGAATAAACTCAAGGGTACCTGCTAGTGTAACGTATAGACAATAAATATGTGTGATTCAGATCATATGAACAGTTTACTTTACTACGTTTAGTACATATACTTCGTATATGGAATAGTATGTTGCTTACTCAATCCGAAACAAATATAATATAGAGAACGCTAAAGCATTTACAGTACTATGTGGTATAATGTTGTACACGTTGCACGAAGCACAGTAGAGATCCATGGCCGTTGCGAATACAACAATATTAGCGTATACAATATTCCATTTAATATTTCTCCAAGATAAACAGAAAATGTCGTAACGCGTCCACGGTAAATACGCGTATCTGTCGACATGGAGAGTTTCGGAGGAGTTGACGGGAACGCGCACTCAAACCATTTAGCTTATCTTAGATCTTCTAACCTAGTTAAATCTTATCATAGATATGTATGAATATACCTGACACGTTTACCAATTCAGCTTCATTGCTAAATCATGACAGTACGAATGCGAATAGGCGCTAATTCAGGCGCTTCAGGTTGTGTGGTGCCGGTAACCATCAGCACAACCTTACTCATGTGTCCTAAGAATCAGCTAAATTACTAGTAACCTTTGTCACTTAGCCGAAAGTAGCTAAAAGACTGGTCTGTAACTGTATAGGGAAACAAAAGTTGTAAAATAAAGCTCTGAGGCAGAGTTTTTGTTACATACGCGTAAAATCAAAATCAGAAAACTATTCAATTTAGGCCCTGGTAAGGCGCCTCAGAAAGTCCGAGATATCACCGGTTCGGAAAAGAACCGACCCATCGAGAATAACCGATAAGAAATTTTTAGTGGATGCACAGATAAGGGACAAAATTTGCGCCACATCCTTACTGCGGGTCGGGTTTCACATACAACCTTAAAAATCATGTAGAATCACTTCTAAAGACCAGAGAGTAGGGTAATCCTAAAGCAAGCTTACGCTTATTTAAGTGCGCACCCCGTTTCTAGGCCATTTCAGTCCGAGTGTGTAAAAATAAGATTGCCGATTTCGTAAAAAACTGGCACAATCTAAATACTAGAAACTGTGACAAACTGGTTGTCCCATCTTAGTAAAACCAGTAACAGATTTTTGGGAAATAGTGTTAGATTTTACAAAAATTTCCCAAAGGATATTACCGATATGCCATGTAGTGGATTTTATATTTTATTCATAAACTTGTGTTACTTGACTCTATATTGTGTAAAATTGGTGGTGTTTTATGTAATATAGTTTGTTTATTGTACATAAGTGAAGTGAATGAAAAATAATACCACGGACCATGAATTCTGAGATGCTACAAAAACTCCACGGAAAGTTCTAACAAGATGGCAACCACAATGGCAGTAATAAACTAAAAGATTGGTTGCCAAAAATAAAGATAATAAAGTAAATTTTCAAAAAAAAGTATTAACCGACTTCAATATCAATCAAAAACCCATAAAGCACTAAAAAGCGGAAAATAAATAGTTTATCAAATGAACCAAATTAAATAAAACATATGAATATGTGTGCTACCTAGAGATATATTGGAAATCGGTGCCAACCGAAATTTCAAATTTGTTCCAGGTAGAAAAGTATTACAGAGACGCGAGAGTGAACTTAAACTTTTTGTACCTATGTAGATGATACGATTTTCAGTTGGCACCGACTTCTAATATATCTCTAGGTAGCACACATATTCATATGTTTTATTTAATTTGGTTAATTTGATAAACTATTTATTTTCCGCTTTTTAGTGCTTTATGGGTTTTTGATTGATATTGAAGTCGGTTAATACTTTTTTTTGAAAATTTACTTTATTTTTCCATTTTTAGTGTACATAAATATATTTTACTAGCAGTGCCCGCGAACTCCGTTCCGCCTTAAGTATATTAAAATATGCGCATTTTTGCGGTATTCTATCTATCGGTATGGTATGCGATATGGTTTCAATTGGTTGTACAATAAGTATCGTTTGGTACGAACGCAACCTTATCAATAATCCGCGATAGTTTCTACCACCAACACGGCTACCATCGCTTCACACATAATACACCCTAAGTAATGTAATTACAATGCTTGCGTCATGTTGCAACAATAGGCTCCTAAGAATTGAAGAGTTTTTTTTATAATATTGGTGTCAAACGAACATACGGGTCACCTGATGGTAAGTGATCACGGCCGCCCATGGACACCTGCGACACGAGAGGAAACACAGATGCGTTGCCGGCCCTTAAGAAAGGAGTAGGCTCGTTTCTTGAAAGTTTTCTTACTTTGTCACGGATCCCATGATCAGAACCTAACCAAATTCTCATCAAATTACCCTTGAAGTACATCCTTTCGAATAAAAAATGAATCATCGAAATCGGTTAGCGTGATATTGAGTTATTCGTCTATTTGTCGTTTACATAATTAATGCAAATTTAAAACTTATACGGTTTTGCACTAGATGCCGTTGTCGGAACTGGACCAAATTAAAATGGGACCACACGGGAAGCACCAGCTTTCAAATAAAAAAAGAATCATCAAAATCGGTTCACCCAGTCCAAAGTTATGAGGTAACAAACATAAAAAAAAAAAAAAAAAAAAAAAAAAAAAAAAACATACAGACGAATTGATAACCTCCTCCTTTTTTTGAAGTCGGTTAAAAAAAGTATACACGCTACTGATTATAAAAATGCGATTTTTAAAATTGTTATCGGTCTGTCTGTCTGTTTGTTCCGGGTAATCTTCGAAACGGCTGGACCAATTTTTACGGAAATTTCACTGGCAGATAGCGGAAATTACAGCGGGTTACTTAGGTTACTTTAATTTAGACTAGCTATTAACCGTGGCTTAGCCTGCAGTACTATCTCCAAAACGGTTCGATCGATCTTCACGAAACTTTCACTGGCAGATAGCTGATCTTATTAAAAGTAATTCGAGCAATTTTAGTTTATACTAGCTGTTAACCGCGGCTTCGTCTGCAATACTTTCTCCAAAACGGTTAGACCGATTTTCACGGGACTAAGCATATTAAATGAATTAAAATGTACATTACTCACACTACTGCTTGAATTTGAAATACATAAACAAAAAGATACGTTTTGATATCCTTCATTTTACTATTATGTTCCAATTACCTTTTCAATATTTTTAACATGACTGACGTTGCATGCCTTACATGCCCTTTGAAATCAAATGTCAAATTGTAGGTTAATTTTATAATAATATAACATGCAAATTGAGAATATACATTAATAATTAATTGATAAATAATTTATCTTTAGTAAATTTATGGAACCAGTGAAATAAATATTATTCTCTTTGGTCTTATTGAATGTCAAAATTTGTAGGTGGCAGACTGCTTTCACTTCGTGTCACTTTGCTTCATGTTGTGGTTGCACTGGTAGATGGCGAACCTTATAAGAAGTAATTGAGGTTACTCTATTTTAGACTAGCTGTTACCTGTGACTTTGTCTGCATGTGGTACTTTTAGTAGGTGGTAGAGCCACGCTGAAGCTATCACTGGTTTCAGCATGAATGGGTTAGCTCGCCCGGGGTAGTACCACCCTCTCACAGAAAACCGAAGTGAAGTAACAGTGCTTGCATTGTTGCGTTTCGTTCGGTCGATGAGAATGCCGGATACCCATCTTCCCTCCCCTCCTCTCTTCCCCACTCCCCCTTCTCCCAAACACAGGCTAGCAACGCACTTGCAACTCTTCTGGTGTTGCAAGTGTCTATGGACGGTGGTGATCACTTAACATCAGGTGACCCACCTGTTCGTTTGCCTCCTATGATATAAGAAAAAAGAAAAAATGAAATGTAGCAAAATTTCAACTCGTTTTTAATTGTTAATAAGAGAAATAATTATCAGCTTATTGTTTACAATTCGACATTATAATTATTAATAACTTTAATGATATAGAGGTCTTCCTAATAAGATCTTAGATTATAAACGTATTACGTAAGGGAACGTACCCAAACCACGTAACCGGTTTAGGGGAGGGAGGGGGTGTCTTCAAGTACCACGCTTGGTCACAGGGGGAGGGAGGGGGTTAGGTTTACGTCACGTAGTCAACATCTTCTAAAAGAAATCTCGCGCTTTTAAAACTCACAGGCAGTAACACTGATGCTCTTATACCAAAACGATAGCTAACTGAAAACTTACAGTTTGTAGGGCAGTCCAGTTGACAAGCAAATCGACGATATAACAATGTCGTACGATCGACTGGACATTCATTGCGTTCGTTAAATATTACAAGGATTCCTTGTCAATGCTTGCAATACAGAAAGAAAGCAAAAAGACTCGTTTTTTGTACATTATGTCCCTGTATGTGTTCAATGTGTTTTACATAACTTTTTCCTACTTGATAATATTTTTTCTGTTCTCCGGCGGAAAAGTGGCAACTTTCTGGCTTCTGCGTTAAACAAAGTTGCCACTTTGCAACTCCGTAATGCTAAAAAGTAGTGTTACTGCACCTTGATGTATAAAACCTGTGATATGTCCAAGTAGAAAGTAGTGCAGAACTTCTTGCTTTCGAAAGGCCTTTCTCAGTCAATAAATTTGCTGGGTGGTAGCGTGCTAGCAACTCAATCCCAATTTATGTTCAGGTATTATCTTCTGATAACATCCATAGCGATATAAAGACTTCATATAATTTTGCTGGTATAGGCTACTGCCTACTGCATATTGCTAATTGGCTTATATGATTTTGGATCTTCCGGTTTTAGTAGCATAATTATTTGTGCAAATTTATATTAGGGGTGATATTAGTTGACGTCCTGCTATTGCATTAAAATTGCTGTTATTGGGTTAACTGACACTCAGGTAATTCTTGCGAAACTTTATTAATAATGAGGCCGTAACTTGGTGATTTCTTGGAGTAGGAATTTAATTATTAAATAA
This sequence comes from Antheraea yamamai, assembly GCA_036509395.1. Lineage (NCBI taxonomy): Eukaryota > Metazoa > Arthropoda > Insecta > Lepidoptera > Saturniidae > Antheraea > Antheraea yamamai. The sequence continues at coordinate 22,544,246 of AP028438.1, forward strand.
ATAATTAATTGATATTAAATAAATAAATTATTGATATTAAATAAATAATTAATTGATATTAAATAAATAATTAATTAATTAATAATTGAAACTAACTAAAGGTTTCGGAACGAACCGTCAACAGTTCTGAAGATGCATTGCACCCGCACGAACTTCACACTAGCAAGCGACTCTCGCAGAACGACGTTCGATTCTCGCGCACTCACAGTATTTGTTATACCCATTAAAAATTGTGACAAGGTGAAAATTCTTTTATTAACGTCCACAATAAATAAGTGTGCCACACAACCGCCACTACGATAAATAATTACCGTGTACATTAATCCAGATTCGGGGAGTTAAGAAATCTTATGAATTTTTCTTCTTATACCTGTACACCTTCCTAAGGATGGGGCTGAAAAACATCAGCTAGATGTTATGTAAACAAATTAGCTTGCTCCTGGTTTCTGCATGCCCAGCTTTTGTCTGTTTTTCTTAGCGGAACGGAAATGGATATGGATCGTTAAATTTTCCTTTTTGCTTTCCACAAGACAAAACCTGTAGCTGTGGTTGGATTAAAGCTTTCAAAATATGCCTGTATATGTGAATTTCGATCATTTTCAAGAATGTGCTCACTTATCATATGATTTAACCGTCTTTTTTTCGCTATGTAATCGCCTGCTGCAATGAAATGATCTCCTAAGGTTTTGAAGAAATCATTTAACTGCTCCTCTCTAATAGTGTGCATCGGTGGGCAATAAGATACCGATATATACAATGTATTCAAGGATTCCTTGTCAATGCAGACAATATAGAAAGAAAGGAAAAATACTTGTTTTGTAAATTATGTTATTGTTACGATAAGTTTTTATATAACTTTTTTCTTATCTGTAATATTATTTCTGTCCTCCGGCTGGAAAATGGCAACTTTCGGGCTACATTACTAAATGAAGTTGCCACTGTCTGGTTCCGTCGAGCTGAAAAATAGTATACCCAACCAAGCTAGTAAAAAAGTCACAAATCACATGTTTGTCAGCCTCGACATCGTCTCGGCTAACAATGAAATGTGGTGGTTTAAGACTATTTTACTGACCTAGGAATGTAATACATTATTTTCACTGGTAACTATAAGCAGGCTTTTGTTCACTTCTTTTTTGGGGACACGCAAATTTTCGAAAGTTGTAAGTCCATAATTTTTTGTATTTGAAAAAGTGTAAAAGTGTACACCTTATTTAGGGTAAATGTGGCTATTCTACTTAAAAAAAATTAATAAAAAAAATCGTTGGGTTCCGAACCTACGCCTTCGTCGGTTCGTATAATGTACAGTACGTTATAATTGAGCTACGGCTAGATGATATTTCTATGCGTAATTATCAACCACATATGAAAAATATGTGTAAACGAAACTGTCACTTATAAATATGTTGTTACATTTATTTTATTGTATAAAAAATTTTGTCTAAACAAAGGTGACAAGATTTTTTCCTAAAACACAAACCTAAATCATAGTTACATTGCATTGTAGAAGAGGATCCTCAATTAGAGTTCTGTCGGTACGTGTGTTGTTTTGATATTCGATAAAATTAGTTTTCTAAATATTGTTGATTATTGAAGTAGATGGGTTCAGGTTTGTGAATCTACGATTGAAATAATTATTTGAGGTGTCTGCAATTACCATACTTTGTTATATTTATACTAATATTATAAAGAGAGGTAAAGTTTTGTTTTTGAGGAATCCTTCAAATTCTTTCACCATTCGAAAGGTATATTATCCCAAATTCAGTATTTCAGTCAATCAGGTTTGTGAATCTACGATTGAAATAATTATTTGAGGTGTCTGCAATTACCATACTTTGTTATATTTATACTAATATTATAAGGAGAGGTAAAGTTTTGTTTTTGAGGAATCCTTCAAATTCTTTCACCATTCGAAAGGTATATTATCCCAAATTCAGTATTTCAGTCAATCAGGTTTGTGAATCTACGATTGAAATAATTATTTGAGGTGTCTGCAATTACCATACTTTGTTATATTTATACTAATATTATAAAGGGAGGTAAAGTTTTGTTTTTGAGGAATCCTTCAAATTCTTTCACCATTCGAAAGGTATATTATCCCAAATTCAGTATTTCAGTCAATCAGGTTTGTGAATCTACGATTGAAATAATTATTTGAGGTGTCTGCAATTACCATACTTTGTTATATTTATACTATTATTATAAAGGGAGGTAAAGTTTTGTTTTTGAGGAATCCTTCAAATTCTTTCACTATTCGAAAGGTATATTATCCCAAATTCAGTATTTCAGTCAAAAAAGTTATATGTCAAAAATAAAATAAATTTGACAAAATGAAGTTTTTTTTTTACTTTATTTTTGGCATCCAATCTTTTAGATTATTACTATAATTGTCGAGTAGTTAATAGTATTACAAGTTCTTCTTCCATTCCAAATTTGGCAACCAGTCTTCTAGTAGACTTAAGTAAGCTCCAAACATATGGAATACCTGAACGCCTGCGGACTTGGATCTGTGATTTCCTTAGTGAATGGACTATACGAGTGCTTGTTGATGGCTGCTCGTCTGATCCCAAGGTTGTAAATGCCGGAGTTCTACAGGGATCTGTACTCTTAGCAACCCTATTTGTGCTGCACATCAATGATCTGCTTATACCCGATAGCTTTTGGGTACGCGGATGACAGCACTGTATCTGAGAGATATATGTCCAGTCCTAGGTCGAATATATAATATAATATAGGTATGATCGAACGGTTGATTAAGAACCTTAGGTTTGTTGCCGATTGGGGTGATAAAACCTGGTCAAATTTAACCCTGAAAAGACACAGGCGTGTCTTTTCTCCACAAAACGGAGACCGTTCAACTTGACTCCTACTTTCCAAGGGGTTTCCCTACAAGCTACGGACAACCTCGAGCTACTTGGGGTCCAGCTAACATCAGATCTCAACTTCGGACGTTCAATTGAACAAAAAGCAAGAACAGCTGCAAGGAAACTTGGGATCCTCTTTAAGGTTAAGTGATATTTCACACCGGAACAGCTTCTTAGCTTGTACCAAGCTCAAGTACGCTCATGTGTGGAATACTGCTGTCGCCTATGGGATGGATCAGTCAAATATCAGCTGGCCGCTCTTGACTCCATCGAACGTCGTGCTCGTCGGCTTGTCGATGATGAAGCGCTGTGTGAAACAAGAATGCTCAATTTAGAGCATCGACGGCAAGTAGCTTGTCTCTCAGTGTTTTATACGTTACACTTTGGAGAGTGTGCACAGGAATTACATGATTTAATTCCACCGTCCCCATCCCATCAGAGGAGGACCAGACGCCGTGAGGGCAGAAGCCCTTATGTAGTTGATATTCCTGAGATTCGTACAAAGCGATTTGCTTCCACATTTATTATACGTACGACTAAGGTCTGGAATTCACTCCCGGTGTCTGTCTTCCCGTCATTATACAACTTGGGGGTGTTCAAGAGTAGAGTGAATAGACATTTCGCAGGTAAGCACGATCCATCGTCGGCTTCATCGTCACTTACCATCAGGTGAGATTGTGGCTAAGCGCGTACCTGTAAAACATAAAAAAAGAAAAGACTATTACTGCCATTGTCAAGTGAGTATCGATATTACAAGTTTCTTGATATAATTACAATGAACTAGCAAGATGGTAGCCATCTTGTTAGAACTTTCCATGGAGTTTTTGTGGCATCTCAGAATTCATGGTCTGTGGTATTATTTTCCTTTCACTTTACTTATGAACAATAAACAAACTATATTACATAAAACACCACCAATTTTACACAATATAAAGTCAAGTAACACAAGAGTATGAATAAAATATAAAATCCACTACATGACAGACCAAAATACTGCCAAAAACTCAAAATTAAGTTTTATGCAGATTTCACGTATACTTTACATATTCTTATAAAAAATAACAACTAAATCAAAATGGGAATTTAATGTAGATAAAGGTTAGTTTTTACAGTATGTTAAGTGATAAAGTTACAATGGATACTGGGACGACATTTATAGACAATATATGTAGGTTACTTTTTATCTTAATTGGACCCTTTATGTAATGCTGCGAACGGGTTCTAGGCTTGTTTCAAAAGGTTTCTCTCATACCAACTGGTTAAGCGTTTGAGTGAGTCCCTGGATAGTTTGGATTCACAATTGGAAGTGTTAGATGTGGCTGCAATCGGGTTTTAAATTTATTAAGATAATTTGCGTTTAAAAATACAATTGAAACCGGTAATAACCGATTTGGTGCAGACGAAGTTGCACGGGTCAGCTAATCAATAATAAAGGCTTTGCGAATTTTTAACAGAATCTATTTTCGGCAAACTTCCTCTTTTGAGTCCTAAAATCGTAGTGAGAGACTGCGATCCTGCGGCTCATTTATTTAATAATAAGCATCATTACTACATTCTTGGGAGAACGATAAGCTCAGAAGACGCGACGCGAGAGATACGTCATGCTAGAAGCGAGAAGTGTGTCTGTGGAGTGCATCGACCCCACCGCAACGATAGAGCAGTGTATCGCGGTTTTCTTTAGATATGCAAATTGTTATCTCGTTTATCTTAACTAGGTGTTAATGTGTAACCGGTTATCTTATAGTTTTGATAATCGTATCTGACTAGATACTGTATCTAGCGGACACAGCTGTTCGGAGGCGCGCAGTGCATTCGCCGGCACGCGGCTCCCCGGTGCTCCAGCGCGCCGGTACCGCCCGATACCTAGAGTAAACATCGCCCGGCAACGACGAGCGCTACGCAAATATTGGTAGGGATTGTCGGCGGTATACGAGCGCCCTCGCACGACTCTACGCTTTATTATGAGAGATCTGTGCTGAAAAAAGCCGCTAAAAAGTGAGTAGCGAGTGCGTGTGTCGATAGAGTGTCCGCGCACCCATTCAGCTTGACAGTTCAGCCCGCGAGGTCAGTACGTGAAGTCGGGGCACGTAACGGGGCCCGTGACGCCCGGCGTGGGTCCCACCACTTCGCGCCGGATCTGTCAGTGGACAAATCGTCGGATTATTGATGGGCGCCGCTCGACCTCATCGCGATCTTATCAGTTGTTTTTTTTTCGTCGAATGTTTTCCGTGAAAAGCTAATAAAGAGGCGACGTGCGGGGCGCGGGCGACGAGGACCCCAGGGCGCAGCACGTGACGGCGCGATGGCCGCCGATAAGCCGCCATATTGTTTTATTGTGGTGTAACCGCGCTCTCCCCCCGCAGCCGTGCCTTCGCTGTTCTCCACAACAGCTGTGTGGTACATACAAGCCGTGGAAGTGCTATCGACGTAAGCATGTCATCCAGCACGCAGTTGGGCTGCTTCTTACACTTCATATTAATTACATACAAGTCTTGCACGGTTTAATATCAAAGTAGTTTTTATGTGCTCATCCTCAAACGCATTAGCATATGACAAGGTGACCCGTTAACTTACACTACGACCAGAGATTGGTTAGGTGGTAATCCAGTGGTCGATAAACTCGTCATCCAAAAGAGCTAGATACAAACAATACAAAACAGAAGTTTATTAAGAGCCCCTTTTTAAAGTTAAGCTGCTTTAGTACAGACATTGTTTATCGAAATAATTACTATTAAAAGTACACTCTCGAGCCTGCCTTTGCTAAATTTCTTGTTTGCGAGCGAATTGTTGCTGCTTAAAAATGTACCTCTTTTAATAATAATAAATAATATTCCGTGCCTGCACTAAAGATTATATAAATAGTCGCAGCAAAGGAGTTAAAGAGCCGCTGTTTGCCGACCCCTGGTTTAAGCTAAAGCCCGTGAGGCCCCGGCCTAAGCAGATACTATACAAAGGTTACATTTTACAACACGATGTAACTTTATATAATATGTGAATTTATAAACAAATGTCAGTAAACTATTTAAAACGACTTATTTAATAATTAAAGAGGCACAAATTACAGATAATAAGATTGTAAATTTCAAGTTTTACAATTATTATTACTAGTTCATTAGCTGTTTTACTATTCAAATTGATACACATCAATCTATCTATACATATAATAAAACTGTAACGAGGCCAAATCTTTCCATAAATATTTTTTGAAAATTATAATCGGGGTAGACTTTGTTATCGATATAGAAGCCAAAAATAATCCTTTTACGATTTTCGTCAGTCTGTCTGTCTGTCCCTGTGAACACGTATCGCTTTGAAAGTACTGAACCAATTTTGACAAAACTTGACACAGTGATAACAAATATTATAAAGTTACATCTAGGATACTTTTTATCCCATAAACCGCAAAGGGTTCTCCAGGATAACGAAAAATTTGTAGTTAATTAAATTTTTGACGGTTTTTGATAAATTTTCTTTGTGCTTTATGTAGCAGATGGATTAGCTAAAAAATTAAGCTATATTTTATCTCCTTATGTGTCTTAAACAAATAACAAATAAAGACCGTTGGGTTCCGAACTGACGTTTTCGTCTTCGGTTCGTATAATGCACATGTACAGTATGTTATAATTGCGCTACAGCAACATGACGTTTCTATGCATAATTATCAATCAGTTGAGTTAAAAGTATAAAATGGCAAATATATATTTTCAATAATTAAACGCAAGAAATGTAATTGAAATCGGAAAAAACTATATAATATGACGTTGCGGTTGTGATTGAACGGTTTGACATACAAGAATAAAATCTATAACAAAAATATTTATTATAGTTACTCTTACAAAAAAGTCCGCGACACCATGTATCTAATATCTCAGCCAAAAAGGTGGTTTATACGTCTAAAGTAAAATAAACTTGACAGGATCAAATTTGGCTGCAGATTTCACGTATATTTTACAAATACTTATAAAACAAACAAGTAAATCAAAATGGAAATTTAATGTCAATAAAGTTTAATTTTTACAGTATGTTAATTGATGAAGTTAGTCTAAAGCTAATGTGAAATATAAATAGTAGGTACACGAATAGTGAACGGGCGCGGAGGTGAGTAGCACAAGAGCAACCAACATCAAGGGGTCAAGGGGTCAACATCAACCAGAATCAAGGGGTACTGGAAACACATTTATCGGCAATATATGGTAATTTTTATCTTATTTGGTAGGTGACGCTGCGAACAGTTTCTAGGCTTATTTTAAAAAAGATTTCTCACATACCAACTGGGTATATGTTTGAGTGAGTCCGTGGATAGTTTGGATTCCCAATTGGAAACGGTACGTGTCGGTGCAATCGGGTTTTAAGTATTTTAAGATTTTCTGCGTTTAAAAATACAATTAAAACCGACTATAACTATTTTGGTGCACGGGACAGCTAGTACTTAATAAAATATTATAATATGTAAATATAGATTAACGTAAATCATATACTATTAAAACAATAAGTTGTATTAAATTGTGGACTATGTGCCGAAATTGGCTTAGATTAAAGTGAAAAATATCTTTGTTAATATTCAGAAAACCAAAAATACTTTATTCACTTTAGGTCTTGTGGTGGCGCTTATGAACGTTGAAACTATCACCGGTTCGGACAAACAACAGAGTCGTCTAGACGAATATCGGCAGTGAAGGCGATATATGTGATATTATTGTATGAGCGACACATGTTAGTAATCAGTTAATTAAAATAAATATAGTTTTTTATAAAAAGGAATATATAGATAACATATGCTGCGACCAGGAGTTTTGAACGAATAAATCTATTTGACATCTATTGGTATTGTGGACAGTCCATAAAAAATTAGTTCACTTGCTTTGTTTCTTCTAGACAAAGATGCGATTTGAAAGTGCTCTACATGACCACGGTGATAAGACAGTTTTCTGTTCACACGTATCTAAGAATTTAAACAGCGTATCTGTACGCACTCAACGTTTTATGTATGTATCGACCCAAACTACAGAAGTGTATTCATATATAGATGATAGGTTAAATTCTCGCAGTACTCTAGGATATAATACTTCATGATCACATTTAACATATCAAACAATAATATCAAAACAAATACTAATAAACAACAAAGAGAATCTTAGTCAAAGGTTGTTACAAGACTTTCCAAAATATGGATATAAACGAAATAAACCTAGGTGCAATGACCGGTGCCGCAACCTGCAACGGGGGAACCCGGAATTAATAATAACTAGATGTACCCGCAGCTCCGCACGCGTTTTTTTTTATTGTATTAAAGAAATATAAAATTGTGAGACCATATACAATCATAGAAATGCTCTTTAAAACAATTGTAAGTACAACACGCACGCCACTTACAGTAACATGTAACGTATACATTACATATATAAATACTACTCAGATGAGTAACATATTTGAAACCTTAACCTAGTTTACAACTACCTTAGTGCTCACTTACACTGTATAAGAAATTAATGAAACAGTGACTGAAAGACGTTATTATAATGATATTATATCCTCATATTGTCAATAAGTAATACGTTTATGGTCTAATATCTTATTAGAATGACCCCTTCTATCTTCAAAATTACTATTAATAATTATAATGTTGAATTGAAAACAATGAATGAGCTGACGACTTGAAATCTTGCATAAATATAAAACTTTATATCTGTCTTAGTAGTTTTTAATATTTGACAATTTAAATAGTGTTCAATGAACTCGATACAATATTTTTATTACTATCGTTACTAAGTTATGTAGAAGAAAATGCGGTAAATAAAACAAAATGGCCGCCAAAATGACCAAAAAGACAATATAATTAAAATTACGAACATAAATACAGATCTATGAATTTCAATTATATTTATTCTTGGAGTCCAGTATAACGCACATCTTACGCACATGTTTACAGTGAACAACACATTTTTGCTAAATTTCATGCAGACTAAGTCGCGGGTAACAGCTAGTCTAAAATAGGATAACCTAAATTACTTCCTATAAGATCAGCTATCTGCCAGTGAAAGTCCCGTAAAAACGGTCGAACTGTTTTGGAGATAACGTTGCGGGCGAAGCCACGGTTAACATATAGTATAAATTAAAATTGCTTAAATTACTTTTTATAAGGTCAGCTATTTGCCAGTGAAAGTCCCGTGGAGATTGGTCTAACCGTTTTGAAGATAGCATTGCAAACAAAGCCGCGGTTAACAGCTAGTGTAATTTAAAGTAGCCTAAGTATAGTCCGCGTCAAACTTTTTAACCGCTCTGAAGTAGATGCGCAGAACACAAATTTAGGTATCAGAGGGACGTAGTGAAGTAAAAGGGGAGCAAACTCGCCCGCACGCGTACCTCGCCCCCTATTTCACCCACGTTGACACGTGTGTCCTGTCATTACTAGTTGCAGTACAGTCGCATTAAGAAGTCAAATTAGTTTTCTTGTTGTTAATTACATGTTATTGCTGTTTTCGTTGTTTTCTTTTTCTTGTACATTTGTCATTATTAAAAGACCCATCCACTTCGAAAAATTATGTTTATATGAAAGGTGTTGTTTATTTTATTTTTATTACAAATTATTTATTTATTATGAATGTATTTGATTCACAATAACGGTATTGTAATACGCATAATATCTGCACAATCTATGCTACTAGATATATATATACCACAGATAGAAATAAATACTGCATAAAGGGAATCATTCAATTAAAATAAGATCACTCAAAACCCACAAACCAGGTGATTGAATGTTATTTGGATTTAACTATAACTGGCAAATACATGATGTGGCGAACTGTTAATATTTTAGCTTTATTTATTACTTTGTCATTTAACAGCTCGTCCATTTCTAGTTTTTACTGTTATTTAATTACCCCAGTAATTAATTAATTTTCATTGTTTTGTTCGTTTTTATATCTAATTCTTTGCAAATATTCTACATACCTTGTATGTATGTATGTGTCTGCTCAATTCATATAAACAGGTTTTCGTAAACCAGCTGTTAAACTGTTTACAAGACGACACAATCGGAATCAAACTTTCATTTCATCACATACACAAAATCTTCTGAAAGTAGCAACATGGGCGTTATAGTGGTACATTTTTATTACTTAATGTAACAGACCAATGTCTACTTGAATCATAATTCATTAAGACTTGATATACTGTACGTATAATATCGAGACATATAAATGTTAAATTCCTATAATAATATTTTGAATTTGTTTTGTAATAGACCGAACTTAAAGCTATATTCAAAGCGGCCAAAACCGATGACTCGGACTATAACCCGCTGTATTTTTTTCTATCTGCCAGTGAAATGCTTGTCAAAATCGGTCCAGTCGTTTCGGAAATTACCCGGAACAAACAGACCGACAGACCGACAAAATTTTTAATAATTGCATTTTTGTTATCAGTTGCGTGTATACTTTCAGAACCAATCAGTAAAAAAATTTTACTTTAACATTACATACAGACACATCATTTTTATTATATGTATAGATAATTCATTTACTCACTTCCATTGGTACAATTACATTGAAATCTGTCTAACCGTTTTGGAGATAGCAATACGGGCAAGGCCATGGTTAACAGCTAGTCTAAATTAAATAGAACTCATTATTTGTCCGCTATCTGCCAATGAAAGTCCCATGAAAATCGGTCCAACCGTTTTGGAGATAGCATTGCAGACGTAGCCGCGGTTAACAGCTAGTCTAATTTAGAGTAGCCTAAATAACCCGCTGTAATTTCAGCTATCTGCCAGTGAAATTGTTGTCAAAATTGGTACAACCGTTTCGGAGACTACCCGGTACAAACAGACAGACAGACCGACAGATAGACCGACAAAAATTTTAAAAATTGCATTTTTGTTATCAGTAACGTGTATATTTTCATACCCAATGAGTAAAAAAAAATATTTTGATATTACATACAGACACTTCATTTTTATTATATGCATAGATAACCTTGGATATCATACCAACACTAGCCCCATTTTTATATTCGAAAAATTATTTGAGATGTGGCGGCTATTCGGCAAAGAGCGTCGAGTATCCGGCTTCTTACCTTTTATGTATTCCTCAATTAAAAGTATGTAGGGGGAATTACATAAAATAAATCCTTGATTGTTTATTACTCTTTTTATTTTATAACTAGATTCTGCCCGCGACTTCGTCCGCGTGTATAGTGAATAGTTACTTTGGGCTAATACGCAGCGGAAGCTCTCAAAAGGAAAAATCCCCGATTTTAAAACATTCTTCATTGGTATTCCGCTTCTATTGGTCTTCGCGTGATAATATATAGCGTATATATATATGTATATATATATAGCTTATATAAATGAGCTCTCTAACACTGAAACAATTTTTGAAATCGGACCAGTAGTTCCTGAGGTTACTAAGGGGGTAGTACCTGAATCATTCATGTACTCTTATAATAGCCGATATCCACAACTTCGTCTGCGTTGCCCTTGACGTGCGCACGACACCGCTCACCCCACTTTTCCGCGATAAGGAAAAACTTTTATAAATTTATATTGAAATAAATTATTTTGATCATATTAATAACAACAAAGTGTGTAAATAATTAAACTAAAAAATGATCGATGTCTACCAAGTGCTTATTGTGTGACACACATAACGACAGACACCTATTATTTTATTTATATAGATATACTATAAAATACCCTGGTTTATGGATCATACTGAGATGCATTCACCTATCCACTCTTCGACCTATCATCTATCTAACTTACTTACGCCGTCAGTCAAATTGAAGTAACTTTTGATAGAATTAACCAATTTTAACGAAACGAAGACTAAATATTACTGAAGAATGTTCTTAACAATTTTCATTTTGATGTTTTATTATCAGCATAGCAGTTTAGCAGCATTAGCAGTCATGCGTGCATAAACAAACACATAGACATATATTTCTAAAAAGGATTTAAAAAAAATAAGCGTGTGTGTACTTATGTACACGCGTTAGAAGTTATACTTCTTCTACAAGATAAAAATCTTTTCAAAAATTTTATCTTTCGCCTTATTCTACGTTTGTGGAAAAAACGACATTAACAATAGAAAAAAGGTATTTAATACATTGAAAGCTTTTGAAACAATATTATATATGATTGAGTCAACTCGCCATACATACACTATTTTTTTTTTTCGAACTGAATAAGCTATTGACCTAGCAAGACTCACCGGACTACTAAGGCGAGCGCTTAAGGCACTCAGCCGATTTTATTTGACAACTAGCTCAAGGGTGCACGGCACACATCGGCTTGGGCTGTTGCCTGATATATGCAATTCGCGACCAATCTGAGCTAATCTAAGCTAAGCTACATATTCATACTTATATGAGTTGTTGAAACATATATGTGTACCAAGCATACATACCTCAACAAATCATATGTATTTTGTGTCGGATATTTTTTCTAAACTATTTCTGTTCGATAAGGGAAAATATACAACCCTTCCACTTTCAACCATACATACACTAGATAATACACATATATTGATTATTTGTGAACCAGATATGCAACAATAATTATTATTTACTAGGTGACACCCGCGACGTTGTCTGCGTCGTTTATTATTACAATTGTTTTGTTATATCTCAATGGGATTAGGCAGCGTTTTTGATGAAAGCTTCCAGGCGGCTCGACTTTTTCATACACATACAACATTTATCATTATATTTCAACCAATTTACAAAAAATCTTGACAAATTATATAGCTAAACCTTCCTCGCGAATCACTATTAGTGAATAATAGTATCTATTAGTGAATAAAGAAATCAGCTGGACGGGAGGTAACAAATTCTTCAAAGGCATTTTGTACTGCCTCTCGGGAATTGAATTTTTATCCCGCCAAGGAGTTATCCAAATTCTGGAAAAAGTAGTAGTCTGTAGGCGCAAGGTCTGGTGAGTAGGGCGGATGACGGAGAACTTCCAACCCCAGTTCTTGCAACTACTCGGAGACCGTCTGCTGTGCAGTATGAGGTCGCGCGTTGTCGTGCAGGAGCAGCGGAGACGAGCGGTTGACCAATGCTGGTTGGAGATGTGCCAGCTTCTCCATCATTGTGTTCAGTTCTTCCCAGTACACATCTGCAGTAATGCTCACCCCGTTTGGTAAGAAGCTGTGATGAATCACACCGGCGCTAGACCACCAAACAGTGACCATCACTTTTCTAGGGGTAAGTTTTCGTTTAGGGCATTGTTTAGGTGCTGAACCAGGATCCAACGAACTTGCTGAGCACTTGCGGTTATCAAACAAAATCCATTTTTCATCGCAGGTAACAATGCGGTTCAAAATTCCTTCATTTGTGTGTCTGTTGAGCAATGCAAGGCACGTCTCGACGTGTACTTCGCGCTGGCGATCATTGAGTTCGCGGGGCACCCATTTGTCAAGCTTTTTTACCTTGCCAATTTGACGCAAATGGACCAATATTGTTTTGACGCTAACGTCGAAAGGTGCTGCTAATTCAGCGGTAGATTGTGATCATCAGCTTCCACAATCGCCTTTAATTCGTCATTGTCGACCCAAGTCTTCGGACGACCGTGAGGTTCATTTTTCAGGTCGAAATTCCCAGAACGGAAGCGAGCAAACCAATAACAGGTGGTACGTTGGTTTGTAGTGTTAGCTCTGTAAACGTCGTTGATGTTGCGTGCCGCTTGTGCCGCGTTGCTGCCACGACGGTACTCATATTCCATAATTACTCGAATTTTTAACGTATCCATGATGACAAAAAAGATTGATATGCGATGAAAATGAAACACTAATCAATAAACAAATGACTACTTTTGGAAAAAGAATTCCATGTTTTTAAAATAAAATTAATTTGAAATTAAAATTCTTAGCCAAACAAAAAATATTTTGATTTGAAATGGCCAGTACTGCAGAACGGCAATTTCATAGGAAAGACCTATTATAAATATTAACAGTGTGTCAAATGAGGTGTATCATCAGGAACATATTTAGAACATATATACCATATAATATATAACCCACCATATAACTATCCCAGTGCTCACTTACACAGTATAAGGAACTAATGAAACGACTTAAAGATGTTATTATAATGGTATAATATGCCTATATTGTCAGTGAGTAATACGTTTATGGTCTAATGGTTTATGGTCTACGGTTAACAGCTAATCTTAATGAAAATAAATTAAATTAATTTTTATAATGTCCGCTATCTGCCGGTGAAAATCGGTCCAACCGTTTTGGAGATAGCTTTCGGGTGAAGCCACGGTTGAAGGCTAGTCTAAATTAAAATAGACCAAATTACTTCTTATAATGTCCGCTAGCTGGCGGTGAAAATCGCGTAAAAATCGGTCCAACCGTTTTGGAGATAACATTGCGGATGAAGCCGCAGTTAACAGCTAGTCTAATTTAGTAACCTAAGTAACCCGCTGTGATTTTAGCTATCTTTCAGTGAAACACCCGTTTAAATCGATCCAGCTGTTTCGGAAATTACCCGGAACAAACAGACATACATACCGAATTTTTTTTTAATTGCATTTTTGTTATCTTTAGCGTGTATACTTTCATATATTCATTCAAGGACTGCCGACATAAGTGAAAACTCAAAACAATGGAATTAAAACTGTGTTTTTGAATTTGTAAATTAATTATAGTGTGAATTATTTAAATTTCATAATTTGTAAATTGAAATTATTATCATTAGTTTGGTTTTCACACCTATTGGCACTCCCCATAATAATTATATATTTTTTTATACAATCTATTAATTACTCAAAAGTCAATATGTTGGGTTGCACAATCTCAATACAAAATATCAATATTCGATGTACACAGACTCTTATACTACGCGTCGTTAATCTGACGCAAGCCGCACAAGTCGGTCACGCTCACGTAACATGTCATGACGCGAAATTATAAATTTATCTCCTGCCAAAAGAATACTGCTCAACGCGCCTAAAGAAGTTTTCACCTCAAAAACATCCGTTTGTTCAGCGATTTTCGAGATATAATCACAGTAAACGTATCGGCCTAACAAAACATATATGTATTCTGACTAGGGCAGAGAACACTTTTCATTTAAGAAATATCATTTGGAGCAAAAGTTTTCAGGTGATACATACTTTAATAATACATTGTTGTTGTTAATTGATCACTTAGGAATTTGTTAACAATATTATATATGACTAGCTGACCCGTGCAACTTCGTCTGCACCAAATCGGTTATAACTGGTGTCAATTGTATTTTTAAACGCGAAACATTTTAATATACCTAAAACCTTATTACAGCCACACCATCGATTTCCAATTGTGAATCCAAACTATAAAGGGACTCACTCAAACCCAGATGGTTTGTGAGACATCTTTTAAAGTAAGGCTACAACCCGTTCGTAGCAACCTACATATATTGGCGGTAATGTGAAAAAAAGCATTAGAGGTCTATGGACCCCCAGTTTCTAACGCAGTTCCTTTCCCTTTTTTGTAGACGTTTACTATACAGTGAGTATAGTTTGCATTATAAAATATCAAGTTGATAGAGTTAAATTGTAAATTAAACGATATAATATATTCATTAAATAAATAATGATAAATTAAACACTGAATGATATCATAACTATTTTCAACTTGTATTAAAACTTTTTCACACTCCATTGTATTGAAGAAAAATATAAATATTAAAAAGATATGAACACGACGCGTCAAATGTCACTTACCTATAACTATTTGTCTAAGAGCTAGTAATGGTTTCGAAAAAGAATTTCAATAAGCCAGTTTTTATATATCTTCATGTTCTTCCGAACAGTGTGCGGGCTACCTGGCTGTAAACGTTGCGTTTATTAGTGCATATCCCACCTTTACAGGCAAAAATATTGATTTTTATATAATTTTTTAATGTATTGTTTTTTACTAACTTTAAAACGCTACTAACACATGAAATTATTATCGCCAGACATTTTTGTTATTAACAATAATGTGCCCGATGCTATTTTTTTGTAAATCAAATAAGTATGTTGAAACCATGTTAAGATAGCTATAATTTTATTATTATTATTATTTTTAATGAAGGCTTAGTCGCCTGCGTGACTATATCGCCTAAGTAATAATAGCACCTTCGGAGGATCCTTCTCTAGCTAAAAGATCGGCTCTTTCATTCCCAGTTATACCTATATGAGAAGGGATCCATTATAAAACAATTACTTTGTTCTTTGCTTTGAAATCTAGTAATTGCTTCAAAATAGTGTAGGCTATCGGTATTCCTCGGAAAGTCAAGGTACATCGAGCTACGTGTTGAAGAGCAGTTTTTGAATCGGATAAAATAACAATCTTAATGGACTCAGTGGATTCTACAAATGATAAGGCCTCTGCAATTGCTATCAGTTCAGTGTGCATAATTGAAATATTTTCATCAATTTGAAATTTCATAAAAGTTTTGGAATTTGACTCAAAAAATGCGGCTCGTAAATAATTACCAGCTTTAGATCCGTCAGTGTATATTTTAATAAAATTTAGTAATATTTATTTATATATAGAAGACAAATATCTTTTATTTTAAGAATATCATATTGTCTCTTTGGCTTCCAAATACCATCTACATTTATTTTAATAGATTTTGCCAGCTAAATATTGTCTCCTAAGATGTAACGGACATATGCTCAATTCGCTTTCCATAACATAGATTGGAGTACTTTTAATGAAACCCCCGATAATTCTCATGGCCTGGTTTTGAACTTTTTCAAGTTTATAGAGGTTAATCTGAGCGCTATTATCATAAAGAAAGCTCGCATAGTCAATTCGACTGCGTATAATATTGAAGTATAAACAAACTCAATGTTATGGATGAACACCCCAGTTAGAACCGGCTAATGCTTTGAAAACGTTAAGAGACTTAGAGCTAGATTCTGCATCTGCATTGATATGTTTACCCCATTTTATGTATGATAAAGATAGTGATACTTGTGAAAGCGCCTGTTATAGACGCATGTAATCAAGATGGCGTCAGTCCCAAGTCATATGTCTACGTTTATTGTTGTTTTTCATTGTTTACGGTGAAATCTCAATATCATAATAGTTAATAAAATAAAGTATGTTCTTTGCAATGGAAAAAATAAAATGGTTTGAAATGAATTATTTTATTTATAAAGAATATCATCGGGCATATTAGTGTCAATAACAAAATTCCCTGACAGTGATAAATTCATGTTTTAATAGCGTTTAAAAGTTACTGAAAAAAAATGTTCCTTAAATTATTTATAACCCAAAATTTTATCCTGTAAAGGTGTGATGCGTATTAAAAACACAACGTTAACCGGCTACCACGTATCCTGAATCCTGTTTGGAAGGGCATAATATATCTTCATATTAAAGAACCAGCTTTTCTAAAATTCTCGTTCTTCGAACGTTGCTGGCTCTTGTACTAAGGTGTTGCAAAAAAGTCTTGTTACATTAACTACAATTTTTTATCTTTCGTTATCCTGGAGAACCCCTTGCGTTTTATGGGACAAAAAGTATCCTAAATGTAACCTTGGAATATTAGTTATTACTGTGTCAAGTTTCGTTAAAATCGGTTCAGTACTTTCAGCGTGATGCGTGTTCACAGGGACAGAAAGACAGACAGACAGACAGACAGACAGACAGACAGACAAAAATTGTAAAAAGATTATTTTTGGCTTCTATATCGATAATAAAGTCTACTCCGATAAAAATTTTCAAAAAATATTTAATGTACAGATTTGACCTTGCTACAGTTTTATTATAGTACTAAGAATTGGACAAATGGATTACGGTTAATTGATTTAATCGAAAAAATCAAAAAAAAAAAAAACGGAAAAGAAAAAAAAAAGGAAAAAAAAAAAAAGAAAAATTAAAAAAAAAAAAAAAAAAAAGAAAAAAAAAAAAAAAAAAAAAAAAATTCCCAAAAAAAAAAAAAAATTAAAAAAAAATAAAAAAGAAAAAAAAAAAAAAAAAGGAAAAAATATAGAAAATGAAAGAAAAAATAAAAAAAAAAAAAAAAAAAAAAAAAAAAAAAAAAGAAAGAAAAAAAAAAAAAAAAAAAAAAAAAACAAAAAAAAAAAAAAAAAAAAAAAAAAAAAAAAAAAAAAAGAAAAAAAAAAAAAAAAAAAAAAAAAAAAAAAAGGAAAAAAAAAAAAAAAAAAAAAAAAAAAAAAAAAAAAAAAAAGAAAAAAAAAAAAAAAAAAAAAAAAAAAAAAAAAAAAAAAAAAAAAAAAAAAAAAAAGTGAAATTTAAAAAATTTGTGGCTTGCTCAGTTTTATTATAGTATAGATAGATTGAGTCAACTCGCCATACATACACTATTTTTTTTTCGAACTGAATACGATATTGACCTAGCAAGGTCTTAACAGCTTCACCGGACTACTAAGGCGAGCGCTTAAGGCACTCAGCCGATTTTATTTGGGCAACTAGCTCCAGGGTACATGGCACACATCGGCTTGGGCTGTTGCCTGATATATGCAATTCGCGACCAATCTGAGCTAATCTAAGCTAAGCTACATATTCATACTTATATGAGTTATTGAAACATATATGTGTACCAAGCATACATACCTCGACAACTCATATGTATTTTTTGTCGGATATTTTTTCTAAACTATTTCAGTACGATAAGGGAAAATATACAACCCTTCCACTTTCAACCATACATACACTAGATAATACACATATATTGATTATTTGTGAACCAGATATGCAACAATAATTATTATTTACTAGGTGACACCCGCGACGTTGTCTGCGTCGTTTATTATTACAATTGTTTTGTTATATCTCAATGGGATTAGGCAGCGTTTTTGATGAAAGCTTCCAGGCGGCTCGACTTTTTCATACACATACAACATTTATCATTATATTTCAACCAATTTACAAAAAATCTTGACAAATTATATAGCTAAACCTTCCTCGCGAATCACTATTAGTGAATAATAGTATCTATTAGTGAATAAAGAAATCAGCTGGACGGGAGGTAACAAATTCTTCAAAGGCATTTTGTACTGCCTCTCGGGTATTGAATTTTTTTCCCGCCAAGGAGTTATCCAAATTCTGGAAAAAGTAGTAGTCTGTAGGCGCAAGGTCTGGTGAGTAGGGCGGATGACGGAGAACTTCCAACCCCAGTTCTTGCAACTTGGAGACCGTCTGTTGTGCAGTATGAGGTCGCGCGTTGTCGTGCAGGAGCAGCGGAGACGAGCGATTGACCAATGCTGGTTGGAGATGTGCCAGCTTCTCCATCATTGTGTTCAGTTCTTCACAGTACACATCTGCAGTAATGATCACCCCGTTTTGGTAAGAAGCTGTGATGAATCACACCGGCGCTAGACCACCAAACAGTGACCATCACTTTTCTAGGGGTAAGTTTTCGTTTAGGGCATTGTTTAGGTGCTGAACCAGGATCCAACCAACTTGCTGAGCGCTTGCGGTTATCAAACAGAATCCATTTTTCATCGCAGGTAACAATGCGGTTCAAAATTCCTTCATTTGTGTGTCTGTTAAGCAGTGCAAGGCACGTCTCGACGCCTAGTTCGCGCTGGCGATCATTGAGTTCGTAGGGCACCCATTTGTCAACCTTTTTTACCTTGCCAATTTGACGCAAATGGACCAATATTGTCTTGACGCTAACATCGAAAGCTGCTGCTAATTCAGCCGTAGATTGTGTATCATCAGCTTGCACAATCGCCTTTAATTCGTCATTGTCGACCAAAGTCTTCGGACGACCGCTAGGTTCATTTTTCAGGTCGGAATTCCCAGAACGGAAGCGAGCAAACCAATAACAGGTGGTGCGTTGGTTTGTAGTGTTGCTCCGTAAAGTAAACGTCGTTGATGTTGCGTGCCGCTTGTGCCGCGTTGCAGCCACGACGGTACTCATATTCCATAATTACTCGAATTTTTAACGTATCCATGATGACAAAAAAGATTGAAATGCGATGAAAATGTAACACTAATCAATAAACAAATGACTACTTTTGGAAAAAGAATTCCATGTTTTTAAAATAAAATTAATTTGAAATTAGAATTCTTAGCCAAACAAAAATTATTTTGATTTGAAATGGCCAGTACTGCAGAATGGCAATTTCATAGGTAAATACTTATTATATGTATATATTTAAAGATTCGTGTTAAGCATAAAAATTAAACGAATAATGCAATTTTATAATTTTATTTAATAAAAAGTGTACTTTGGATTGCTTAAGTGGTAATAATATTTACAAAAATATATTCTATAGCTAGCGACATGTAGGTTCTACCGTATGCACTACGCATTACGTACTACGCACCCTCTGATATACATATACCTAGATATATAACGCATAAATAACAATAGATCACACAGCGCTGTGCCTATATCTACTAATATTATATTTGGCGAAGACGCATTTCTTATTATAAAGTCCTTCGGCGAAAAACAACATTACAATAAATTCAAAATATTTATCTATAAAGTCTCCTAAGAGAGTGCACCAACAAGAGAGGTTATCAATTAACACATATCTTCAGTTTATTCATGTAGTCAGTCAGGAAACGGGACTGCACGAGCACGCGTACTGCTTTTCTCTTTACCTCCGTTTCTGGCATACATCATCGCGACTTTTAACATCATGGACTGCTAATTAATCTATTATTACAAGTTCTATGTATGTAACACAGTTTATATTATCTGTGATCTAAAACTTACGGACGAGACACTGTCGTTGCTATACAATTCAAATAAGAAGATAATCGCAATTGCACCACCTTCACTCACTACTTGTCAATAAAAATTATGCCGTCACCAACGAAAACAGAATAAATAGTTTTCATTTTTATTACAAATAAATAATTAATGATTTAAATTAACATAATAAAAAGATTAACTATAATACTAGTGTATATATAATAATTAAAATGAATGTTTTACTCGGACCTAATCAAAGTGATCGCACTTGATGGTAAGCTCAGTGTAACTGAAAAACTACGGTAATAGACGAGAAATACATCGCTGTTATGGCGATTTACAAATCTCTTGGCAGCTATAATATATACTGGTGATTCCGACACAATGTCCAGCAGGGAGCCGTTCAGGTGCAGACGCTACGACCCGGCTTAATTAGTGAATACACACACCGGCTGATCCCGGGATTGTATGCTCTCTATTATACTACTACTGGCGATGAGTTCAGGTTCAAATGGCGTAAACTCGTGTGTGTTGACATTACTAGTAATGAGTGGCTCTCATTTTTTTTAATATTCTATTGTACTGCTGGTTACAGTAATAAATGGTTTGATAAAAATGTTTATGTATGTTAGTTAGTCTATATACTTTATATTTTGACATACAGCATAATTTCCACATATTCTTTTTCCCATTGTAATCTTGTTACTGAAGTGACATGGGAAATATGAATGAAGGTTGGTTTGACAGTTATATTCTTATTCGAAACACACAGTACTCGTGACATGAGACCTTGTGACGCTACGTCACGTCGCTTTCGAATTAATCCTGGACCACAGGAATATATTATAATTGTATATTAAACTACGAGGCAAGATCAAATTCAACACTTTTTTGCGATTTCTTGAAGCTATACAATCACGTCGCCTGACTCCCGTTATTAAAGTAAGGTAAAGTAAAAGAATGAATAAAGAAGGATAACAATCGTAAAATTTAAAAAATTGTTGAACAAACTCTAGAATATATAATATATCGAATTGTACAGCAGCTGGGGACAGCTGCCGAGTGTCAGTGGGTACTGCACAGTGCGGGCTACGTGCTGCTCGTTGTCTCCGCGGAAAGTCCTTTACGTGCATTATATTGTTTAAAATGTACACCATAAATTCGATGAAAAGGCACTTGTTTCAGAGCGCATGCGCTCTCAGTAGAATGCGACTCATCATTCGTCGCGTGCATTGATTTCGCATACACAACGTTACGAGATCTCATTTTACATTTGTGACTGAGGGTTGCTCTCTGGAATGTAAGTCAAAGAGCAAATGTAGTGAGCGAGGCCGCCGACTTCAACTTAACTGGGTCAATTAACTGTTCAATTAATCAAACATACTTTGACAGATTCAACAGAAAATATCAACAATTTTTATTCATTATATAGTATGTTTTAACGTCGAATTAACAGAATGAATATATATTTTATTATTATGCCTTTTTTGTACACAAATATTTACACCTCTTAGTGAATGGATATACATCTGAGAACTTGATAAAACTGTTTACCCATTATATCATTATACATCAATATGAATGTTATAAAGCAGACTGTTGCTTACATTAGTTAAGGCACTATAATATTTTGTAATGAAGCTGTTCAATGGTCGTCTTAGTTTGTCAATTTTTGTCACGACTGTTTGCCTTACGTTCAGAACGAAGCAGCTTATGAGATCTGGTATTATCAGGTCGATATATGAATTGAATATTCTGGTAACACGATTCCTACATTATACTTCTGATTTCTCATTGTACTGCGTTCGAAAAATCAGTATTTATTAAATTTAGTATGTAATCAGTAATTAAATGAATCAGTAAAAATAATATTTATATCTCTAGTACAAAATGATAGATATTATAAGTTTGTATAGTATTCTGTGTTTTGAGGCGTCTGCTCAAATTACTATGTTCTGAAGACTAAGGTAGGTAGTTCCTAAGCTAAGTATAAACTAATTCTTTAAATTCGTGGAATGCGTTTTCAAGTCATGGAGTTAACATTCAATAAGATCTGCATGAGACGGAACTGAAAGCACATTCACTGTACTTCCATGTACATGTTGCGCCCACACGACGCAGGCACGTTCAGCCTCTACACGCATTTCTATATAATAATTGTATATTATAAAAATATTTCAATAAATGTAAATTTTCATATATACTCTAATACAATTTATTAACTATTTAGGAATGCATTATTTTAGGAATGGTTTTGGTACAGTCTCATAATAATTATATGTTATTTGGTAACAGTTCAGTGCGAGCGGGAGCCGGCGCCTCCCGGCTCGTTGCGATTACTACTACAATACAATAATATTTATATAATCGTGTAAGTCACGGTCTTCGATGTAAATTCAATTTGAGCACTTTCGACATCACACACTTAAGCACTAATTATTATCATTCTATACACTAACTATGCCGTAACGTAACAATTACTTTGGAACGTCGTATTATAAAATAATTATAATAATATTTATACATTATGTTATATATTATTATGTAAATATATATATCGGATCTTTTTTCTTGTCGCTCAGATATTAGTTACGAGAACTGACGTCACTCCGTAGAATCACTTCGCCGAAGCACGTTCACATAATTACTATGGCAAATTGGTAAAGGATTAACTTATAATACAATTTGTACACACATGTAAAAAACGTAAGAACGAATGAATATATTTTATACCGATATTGTTTTATTTTTGGTTCAAGTTGAAATTGTTTATGTAGATATACATATATATTAAATCGATATAGACTGAGAGACAAGAAAATGAAGAAGACAATAGTGTTTTGTCATGTTGTAAACTCGAGAAGGAAGACGAACGTACGTCTCCGCTCGCGGCCGCAGTCGCGATATCACGTGAGACATTACACTAATCTTAGCCGAGTGAGATTCTAGTTGAGGACCGCGCGTTCGGATCGAGATTCCTGCTTTGTTCCGGCGCCGGGTCCGGCTCAGCTCCCCCCCAGCGACACCACCGTGGGCCGCTCCCCCCCCTCCTGCGCCGCGCGCCGGTACTCCCCCTCCTCGTAGAGCGCGTGCCCCCCGTGCGCGAGGTGCGCCGGCGGCGGCTCCTCCGCCTTCATCGAGTGCTGCATGTAGTAGCCGAGGGGCAGCGCCGCCCGCGCGCCGCCCGGCACCTCCACTGCGCACACACACACGGCATCACCCACTGTACCCGCTGTACCCACTGCATTGCAGCGACAGACAAACAACAGACAAGCTTATTTGTTACTCAGTCAGAAAACCCATCCCACTTCCCTCCCCCTATGCGTCGTGCAAGATATTCTGCCAGCGAATTTGATTTATCGGTCCAATTAAAGAGTTTCGAGATAAAAGAGATATAATTAGTTACACGGTATAGTGAACTCACGCAGGCTCTCGATCTTGACCCCCGAGGCGACGGTGCGCTGCGCCGCGGTCTTGAGATTCCGTTCAGCCTTTATACTATTCTTAGGTTTCCTCTTTCTCGTCTGAAAACACATATCCATTACGGTGAATTTCTATTTCAGACATTTCAAAGATAGACTAGACCCGTTACTAAAGAACGTTTCACGGAACTAAAAGTTTATGTGGCAGGTTTACGGACATTTTGTAAACTAATTATAGTTTGTATTGAATCACATATTTATTTTGAATCTAAAATAATTCAACTTCTACAAATATTATATTGAAAATACGGTATAATTCTAAAAAGAGCCAGTCATAGAATGTTGTCAATCTATCAATTCGAAATTGATCTTTATTGAAAGTTGAATAAAAACATCAATAACTAATTGGTTTTGCGATACCAAGAAGTGTAAAAATTGTAAAGTATAATGAATAAAGATAAAAACACAGAGGTGATCGTTAAAACCAAATTTGCTAAGATCATAAGAAATTGCTATTTACCAACTGGTATGAAAATGAATAATGGGTAGGGAGAATTGTTGGATAGATGCGGTTTGGATGCAAATAATAAACAGCAGGCTCGATGCACTACACTCGTGTGTACACAAGCCGCATTCTGTTTGACTAGAGCATTGCTTATGGAGAAACAGCACCTGTATGGAGTCTTTCTTCATGGTGAGCGGTCGGTTCACGTTGTGCAGCTTGAAGTAGAGGCCGCACGCGTTGCACACCGTCTCCCCGTTCGTGTTGCGCCGCCACAGCGACGTCGTCGTCGTGTGGCAGTTCGTGCACGACATGCCCGGCCGCTTCGTGCCCATCTGTACACCGCAACGTCACGTCTCATTCTCTCGTGCGAACCGACCTATACTCTCTCTCACACTCTCAGTCTACTTTAATAGCAAATATTTTTCGCATGCATTACGTTATTCTTTAAGTACAAATTAATGAACGTTAGGGGGATGGGAAACGATCGGCGGTTAACATATCGCGGGAGGGCATGCGGGACTGGTCCGGATGGTACGGAAGACGGAGGACGGAGGATGGAGGGTGGAGGGCGGAGGGCGGAGGACGGAGAAGGATCACGTACCCCTTTCTTCTGTTTGTAGTCAGAGGGGGTGGAGGTCGCGAGCGGCGGCGGCGCGGCGAGCGCGTGCGGCGCGCCGAGCCCGTTAAACAGGTGGTAGCCTTTGTAGAAATCCGCGCCCGACGGAGCCCCCTCCGCGGCCACTGTAACCAACACACTGTCTGTCACGGGAGGTCGTGAGGAGCGGCGCGCGGAGGGCGCTGCGGGCGCGGGTTCCTCGCGGGCCGGTCGGAGGGGTACCGGGTGGAGTGGGGGGAGTGCGGGGGGAGCGAGGGGGCGGGGGGCTGGTGGTTAGTCGGAACGCGTGGGGTGCGTACGTCGTGGGGCGGCGCGGCGAGCGCGTGCGCGGCGTGGCGCTGACGTACCAGCCGCCGCGGCTGCTTCAGCGGGCGGTTCATGCCGTTCATCTTGTTGTAGAGGCCGCACGCGTTGCAGAGGTAGTGGCCGGTGCCGTCGCGCCGCCACAGCGGCGTGTGGATCGCCCCGCAGTTCACGCACTCCCGCCCCTCAGTGAAAAACTCCGCCATCTCGACTGCACGCAACAAACTTCACTCGACTCGCGGTCTCTGGTCCCGTACAACCTCCCCTCCCCCCATACTCCCCGTTTCCCCCACCGACCTAACGGCCCAGCCTTGACACTGACTAACGAGCAGAATTATATGCGAACCACACTACGGTATAGTCAGAAACTCCTCCGACCTCGGCCAATCTGGCTTTACGCTTACTTATTGCCTGATTCGTGAATATATCATGAAATATTATTTGGTGCATTCCGGAAAACGCACGACTCAAGCAACAAACATTGAATTTGATAAGAAAATGAGATCACGTATACTCGAACAATGAAACTGTTCGCCAATTTTTAAATCCATTTCATAAATCCATCAAGTCAAATACAAAAGCACATAGATCAGGGTATGGGCTAGTTTCGTTTGAGTGAAATTTGCGAGAACGCACGGAGACAGGTCGCATCGCGTGCACTTTATCTAGCGAAACAACAACATTTAAAAATAAGGCTCTGAGAACGAACATACAAGTATCGATGTTCTGTATCATAAAAGATAATTATTTTACCAATTAGCTGATAGAAATATTTTTCAATTTTAAAGAGAAATAATAGTAAAGAATATGTACAAAATATGTTGTTATTTACCGCGAGATGAGCCTGTTGCATTGCATATACATTACATGGAATAAAGCAGCACTCGTCAAACATAAGTGAATGCATATCCGAATTGTCTGTGAGGTGGGCAGTGTCAAGGTCGAGCGAGTACTGAGGACCAACGCGACAAACATATTTTATTGTTCATTAAGCATTACAGAACATCCGCGCTCCTGTAAATACAATTATTATTACATACATGTAATTATTGTTAAACAAGCTGTTTTAAGAGTACAGCATCTGACCGGTGTCGGTTGATACAGCCCCTTGAATACTCTGCTATGTTACATTGCAGTAATGAGCAGTCGGTTCTGTTCTCGGTAAGCGGGAGCATTACACTTACACTAGTTCCTAATTAGAACTAATTATTTAGCTAATAAACGGCTCGTTACCTATCTCTCTGTTCTCTCTACTCTCTCTCGAGGACTGCGTACGCAGTTTACAGAGACGAGAGGAACGAGGGGTCGAAGGGCGGATGTCGCAGGCGAAACAATGTCCTGTCGTTATCCATACGTTCATCCTTTAGAGGTATCATAAGGCGTTGGATACATATACAATGTGATCACTTTGAACTACCTTTTGGCGTTATTATTCGGTAACAGTAGAAAACATTTACTAAATATTCACATTTTATAACTAGTAATGTATTTGTTACAATTCACGTATGTGTGCACCGTTAAAGCATTCAGCTATGTTACTGTACGGTTTATGTTTTCTAACAGTATATGCAGTGACCGCGTCTCACACTCTACGCCGGATTACTAGTACTAGTATGGTAGGGCTGTGCCATTCTACTTGGCGTAAGTCATATCTACGAGTTGTCCTAACACTGACCATTGAATTTCACGAAAAATCTTCCAATACTAATTATTATCAAGATAAATATGTAAAGGTGTCTCAAATGATATAAAGTAACCATTAAAACGTTTTCTAACGATTTTTAGATATCTAATATCATTATCAACTTAAAATATTATATTAACGAACCAGAATTAAGTTGAAATTAATTTACGAGCTTACGAAGATTCTTGCAAATTGCTAGCTGTTTATGATTAACTTTTTGTACGTCCTACTACTACCTCATACTATGTGCTGATAGAGACATAATCAAGTCACACTTAACCATTAAATCTACGAACCACAAAACTATGTTTATCTTCAACAGTAAATCTTAATAGGAGCGGGAACGTTTGTAGTAAGGGAACTAGGGTTGCAACCGTAAACAATGTTGCAAAAATTCAATTCAGATTACAACAGGTTTATAATAAAGCTGTACGAGTATCCCCACGGCCGAGCCCTGCGACGCACCGCGTGGAGAGGCGAACGGCCCGTGACGTCACCACCTCACCTCCATTCATCCGAGCGATTAAGTATATACTGCTTAGTGCGCGACACGCGATACCGGCCCCCCGATCCCCCTCCCCTCCAAACGCGGGAACAACATGCGAGCGGTGCTATTCCACGAATCCAACGCGCTTTCATCAGCAACACCTACGGTCATTTCCCAATTATAACTTATTGGGAATCACTACGAATAATGTTTACTAGTAAAAACATCGCGCGTCCCTTGAGATAACAATACTAGGCAACACCATAGGATATGCTCCTGTTTACATTCACAGAAACCTTGTTACAGCAACTACTGAAGGATACGTTTAGTTGAATTTGATGATGAAACTTAATGAAAGAGCGACGCAGCTCGGTGCCCTTGTACCTTGCACCGCTCACCGCTACCGGCGCGACGTACACGTTGCTTTATTGAATGAACGTGACTTAAACTACAACATGGGCACGTTCCAGTATGTGCTCGCGGCGCGCCTCATCTCGCTCCGACAACTCACTCGTAGTTAATCATTTTGTTTCCAATTAAACTCATTTAATTGCGTTTCGGCAATATTCTGCCGGCGGTGGGCTCGACCCGGCCGCGCCGCGCTGTGCTGTGTGTAACGGGAGACGCGGCCATCTGCAGCGCGCGCGGCTGCTCTCACAACACGACAACATGATACTGTACAGACGCATCGTAATACTCGCATCTGGTGTACGCAATGCCAGCACTCCTACCAAATGTGCTCATGATTATCTGATAATATCACTATTATCAACGCCATTAGACGGAACCAAATACAGGACTGTATATGGCTCATGATGCAGGTATTCGAAACGTAAATGTTTCGGTTGTGAAGTGTCGCCAGACTGCACAGATAAGCTCCGGTGCGGCGATCCTAACAATTACTAACATTTCATTGTGTACGTTATACTCTGTAACAATGTAGGGCGGGTATAGAACACGACGGACTGATTCCATATTGGTAGATAGTAATCAGCACGAGATAGCCTTGTTTCTTGTCGGAGACAATGAGGTACGAGACAGAGATGGCGTGACGTCACGACGTAAACATTCTCACTAATAGGTCTGAGGCAACGGTGCCTATGTCCGGCTGTGCGTCCCGTCCCGACGACACACGTTTCCTCAGTGTTAGTAAGCAAACATGCTGAGTTGCGGGTCGGGTCGGGGCTCGGCCGCGGCACGTGCCTTATCCGATACCATGTACGGAATGCGATTCTAATGCGCTTAAAAGGGAATGACTTCGTTTTAAAAGGAAACACGGTTTTTTCGTATCGCCGCCTTCGCAAACAGTCAACGCATCGGGATTACACTGACTGGGACGGTCTCGCATATACGCACGCTTTTACCGCATTAATTAAAAAACGTCTTGACAAAATAATGTAAAGCCATATCTTTATTATGACTATTTCATCTTTATAACATTTCGATTGTCATAACTGTATAATTCATTCGCCCATTTAAAACTGTCCAACGATGCCGGCTGTGAACTGAGGATTTAACACTAACATTAACATGTTAATGCGTGAAATTATCACAAAACTTTATATAATATATAGGAATATAAGTGACATTTTACAGTAAAAAAAGTCAATTAACTAATAAAATTCATAATTAAGTATTATAATGATCTAGAAACCTCTTTTATACATTTCCTGTTATATTTTAAGAGAAATATGAAAAATTACAATAAGTTTATTAGAAAAAAATTTAGCGGATTCGGTTTGTGTAGTTTTGACTGCAGCAGGTCATTCATTTGACTGATCCTGCTTCCCGATGCAGATTCCTGTTGACTCAGTAATGTGCCGCGTAGCAAAGCGAGAGGTGCATCTCCCGCTCCGTAACTCAGTATTCAAATTTCTTTATTTTATTGATTTACTTTAAATATATCGATGTTGTCTTAGTCCGTTAGCTTTGAGTCGTTTCCGCTTCTGCTATCGCCAGTTCATGAACCTTAACCTTCGTCTGTTCAGGTTTACTGGTGAGATTAGGACTCCCACTACGAAAGTAGATGAACAAATAGCGCACTGTGTCACTACTAGTATTGATGTGTACGTACACGTTGTTAATATCGCTTGACGTTTTACAAACATTGTTTTATGTTAGAAATAAAGTCTTGTCAAAAAACAAAAAATATTTATCTAGGTCAACATGGAAAACAAAATATTATGTAAATAAAAAATATTACTGAAGTCAGTGGATTCCTCTCACCTTTTAGAAATATTGAAATTTTTGTTTTGTTCACTTCATTGTTAAAATATCAATGTAAAGATTTCTGATAATCTAGTTATAAGTATCATTCGTATGTGGACACCGATGCTTTGTTATTTTGCAACGCCCTCTATACTTTCACAATATTAGGTCCTTACATATAAAATTAGCATTTTAGTAGTAAAACAAGAATCAATAATATCTTTGAAGGCGATTTGGATTGCCTCATCGGAATTGTTGGTTTTTTCCTTGCAAAAAATTGTCGAATTTTCGAAAAAAGTGGTAACCTGTTGGAGGAAGGTGGTCCGGGGAGTATGATGGATGTTAGAGACATTACAACCGTTGCTCCTCTAATTTAGCGACTGTCTAACGTTGTCCTGAAGCAGCAGTGGACTAAAGAGATCGACCAGTCTCGGTTGTTTAACGAACTTTTCCAGCATCGTTTGCAATTATTGACAATGCAGATCTACCGTAATCGTCTGACCCGATCTTAGGAAACTATAGAGTACGACATCAGCACTGGTTCACCAAATACTCACAGTACCTTTTTATGACACAACTTACGCTTGGAACAACATTTGAATGGTTTTCTTGGTTCTCACCACTGCGATGAACATCTTGGTTCAGTCAATACAAGCGGTGTCCCTTTGTCGAGTTTTTTCACTTTTTTAATTTGTTTCAAGTGAATTAAAATTATTTAATCACTCACACCAAAGCCTGCCGTTAAATTTGACGGGGTTTGTGATGGGTCCGCTTCCACGATCAGTTTTAATTCTTCATTAACTAAGGTCACCAGCCATCCACAAGATTTGTTTCGTAGGTTAAAATTTCTAGAACGAAGTGGTTAGAACCAAAAACGTATCGTGCTTTCTTTTACAGTAGCTTCCCCATAACCATCACCATTAATCCTTCGACCTGTTTCTGCAGCTCTGATGTCACGGTGGAAATGGTATTCGTAAATAACGCAGTATATTATATTTTTCATTTTGTAAAAAAAAAACGATGTCAAAGAAAACTCAAATGATACGAAAACAAATGAATCATTAAATTCGAAACACATGTCCACAAGTCTAAATTTCAAATAAATTGGAATATAGAGATCTTAACTAAAGGCCAGATATTTGAGGTCATAATAGAAATTTTGAGAAAACGCCAATTACATTTATAAAGACCTAATATTAGAAATTATCCTTGATTGGAATTATAATTCAACTAGCTTCTGCTCGCGTTAATGTGGCTGTGATCTATCCTCCGGAATAACATCTGTAGTCCGGTGAAGCTGTCAAGACCTTAGCTGATAATACGTTTTTTTCCTGGACGAAAAGTTAGTTTTTTTCCATTTCCATATCCAGGACAGCATGTATGGAAAACGTAATGATGATCGGTTCATTATTTACTTCATTAGTTACGGCGTGAAAGCGTAACAAACAAGCATATTCACTTTCATATTTATAATATCAAGTTAGGATAAAGTGAGTACGTTGGGTGTAACATTTAATTTATTTCAAGTATTGTATTTTCATGACGTCTGTAGAGTTGAAGTTGTTTTGATATATTTACATACATTATGTATATATTAAATCTGTTGCATAGATACTAAGTATAATAGATACAATTATATTATATAGTATTTTAAAGGCCATGAACTGATTTACGATGCTGTACATTAAAGTAGTACAATTAGTAAACTGAAATCGGGCTAACAGGTCGGAACAAGTCAGAACTACTCGCCGGTGCTCATTGACAAGTTATTCGTTTATGAGTATCGCATGGGGCTCTTCAAACATAGCGGGAAGAAGCACTTTTGCAGGTCGGCATGATAGCGATGACTGTCGTTGCTATTTAACACTGACAGTCACCGTTATTTATAGACAGTACTGTACTTTCCATCAGATAAAGTGCAAAAATTTTGCCGAACCAATTAAAAAAAAAGTGTGTAATCTTAAATGAATTAAAGAGATGCTGATTTACCT
Source organism: Antheraea yamamai (assembly GCA_036509395.1). NCBI lineage: Eukaryota > Metazoa > Arthropoda > Insecta > Lepidoptera > Saturniidae > Antheraea > Antheraea yamamai. The sequence goes on from AP028438.1 coordinate 22,575,981, forward strand.
TTATTGATATGAATTGAATATGAATATTTCAATATATCGATCCGTGCACCCACCGATATCAGTACATTGGTCTGTACCTTATGATAATCATGAATTTACCACATAGTTTAATGTCAACAGTTGGCAGTGAGTAATATTAATGTAAACCCTTCGCAATACATGTGCGTCGATGATATAATGGTAGTGTATTAAATTAGCAATGGGAGTGCCTATTCAGTCAGTTCAGTATCAGAGTCAGTTTGAAAAAAAACCTAAAGCCAAACGGCTTACCGCAACTGCTTGTCGATTGTCAGATCTACCCGAGTAAGACGACATTTGAAAAGTATTCAGTAATTGTAGTTATTTATTCATGTGAAAACAACGCGCGATAACGATTCGCCTTCTTTAACATAATTATTGCTAAATTTAAAACCAGTCCTCGGTGTTTGTCTCCAGCGTGCCCCCCGCACCCCCCCGCGCCCCCCGCGCCCCGCGAACGGTACGTGCTCGTGTACATTGAACATATTACAATTACTCAATTTCCAGTACATGTTACAGTTAATTTAGCAATATCATTAGTAACAACGACGCAGCAAGGCAACTCATACGGGGTGAGCGCACTCGTTCGGTACAGTACACGACTCGACATTTACTCTATGCACGTGCTCCGTGTAATGTGAATGTACATATGCTATACCACACGGATTCGCACGTGTTACTTTGCTTAGCGTCAATTTATTTACTATCTTTTTATAGCTTCTAAAAGTATTGTTGACAGTTCTTATAGCCTACCACGTTATAAAGGAATAACACTACCTGAATATAAAACCGTGTTTAAGTTTAATCCAACACACTAATTATTAGAGGTATACTAACTAATATATACTAAACTGATTCAGACGTACTGATACAGAGAAAGATGGGCAATATTTTTTAATATTATTTTTGGTATTAATCAACCACGCGCAAAAAAAATACACTTTATTAATACAATAGCTTGACGATATTTTTTTTATATGGTAGTATGGCACAATGACAATGTAGATATTTTATAATTTTAACTAGCTGACCGGCGCAACTTCATCTGCTCCAAATCGATTATTATCTGTTGTAATTTTATTTCCAAACGCAAAAAAACTTAAAAACCTTGAACCCGACTATAGCGACACTTACCGGGTCCAATTGTGAATCGAAACTATCCTCTATATATTGGCAAGAAATGTCTTCCAGGCATCCCCGGGCTGCTCCTCTGATCCTCACCTCCCCGCCCCATTTACTATCCTCGCAACAGCGCAATTATTTTACCGGCTTCCAGTTTTTATGTTATTATCTTCTAACCAACTCATGCTATAAAAAGTCAACTTTATCTCCATGAATTTTTCATTTTGATTTAGCTATTTGTTTTGATAAGATAATTAAGATAATTGTAAAATATACATGAAACCTGTATCTAATAACTTTAATAATTTGTAATTAGAAATTGTAACATTCATTTTCTTTTTCACATAAAAACAATTTTTTCGGCTAAGACATTAATTAAGCTTAGATATAATTCTTTGTAAAGCATCTTGAATTTTTTTTGTAAAGCTAACAGTAATGAATTTTGCTACGGATTTTATTCCTTTGTTTCAAATCATTTCAGTAACGCGTGCTATAGAATTTTACTAATTTCAATTACATTTATTGTGATTCAGTATTGAAAATATATATTTACCAAAATAAAAAGTAGTATACCTTTCTAACAATGAAAGTATTTTCAAAATTGGATTAGTAGTACCAGAGATTACCCGGAACACCTAAAATCACTATCTTCAACTTTTTAATATTGGAGTTTCATAGATATGAATTCTTCAGTGTCAAGCCAGTCATCGGAGAGTCACTTTATAGGTAGTACTAAATTTTTATTATATAATTTAGTTCTTCCAGATTAGGCCACTGAGATACACAAAGACCAACACAACACTTACAGACTTCATGCCTTAAATAAATGTATATTTACATAATAATTGCTGTGAGTTATTGGGTTATATTAAAGTTTAATTTTGTTAGAACACATAAAATTAGCCAGAGTATTGACAAAAGGAGAAAATACGCACCCTTGTGCGTTTGTTAAGATCAGAGGGACGTAATATATTGTTAGGTAAAATATTATACAATAAAATACTAAATTGGGGCAATTGAAAAAAATGTGTTCTAGAGTGGCTTCATCCAATCCACATTCACATATTGAGTTAACCCTGATTTTGAGATTTGGAAGATGGATTGGAGAGCTCATGTCTACAGATAGATCCTCAGTCTACAGATTGTAGACGCAGCAATCTTGCAACAGTCACGAAATTTATAAGGCCATGGAAATTTATAAGGCAAAGTTATTCTGAATGGAAGCATAAGATTTGCCTTTAATTTCGTTAGGTACATTCCACTTTGAGTTCCATGATAGAAATAAATCAGTCTTGTTTGGAGAGGATAAATCCTGAACATAGGTTTTATAGTGATCAAAATATCCAGTCTGAATAGCTTCTTTAGTAAGAAGATCAATAGCTTCATTACCCTGGTTCCCACTATGTCCTGGTATCCATGCCAGAACTACATAAATTGCTAAACAATGATATTGATATAAATGGAATTCATCAATTGTGATATTTAATTGAAATATGTCAAACATGTCAAAATAATATCAAATGTAGTGTAAAAAGTTTTTTCTTACCAAGAAAAAGCTCTTTCTTTCTTGAAGGCAAACAATTTCATTGATTCAAAAAACATTTATATATACATATATAGATTTTTCGACCAGGAACCATCTCGGGCGTCCCCAGAATACGCTACTAAATCATTATCACATGCATACATGCATTTCGGCATGCATGGAGGACAAACATAAAAATATTGATTTTTATATATAAAAATATTCACTCTATTTAGTAATTTATGTTACTCTAATGAAGTGACACAGCCTTACGACTCTACTCTCTTTCTTATATTTATTTAATTAAGACATATTGACATTTGTGATAGTTCTTCACTCTCGTTCAAGGAAATCGCATTAATTTGTTTAACGGGTTGCCATCCCATAATAAATATGTAACCCGGTTTCGAAGACAGACGAAGGTTCGTGTGCGCTCTCTAACCATAACAAAAAACTCCGGGACGCGCTCGTAAATAATGCCGGAACTGTCGCGTTATCGCGGCTCCGCTTTGTCTTTACACAATATTATATCGTAATAAAAAAATAATACGGCGCGCTCCGCCTGTTCATCTATCTGTACGTATGTACCGAGCTGAAGAGGCCCCTCGCCCTCTCACCTCTGACCCCTCGCGTCGTACACACACATGCCTCGAGAGCATCGCGCATCGCATACACATCTATTATAACGTTTTATCATCCTAAACAGAACTCTGCTTAATATGTTTTTGTAGCAAGAGGTCGCGGCGTCGCGACTCCACTAATAACAGTTTAGTGTAGTATTGTGATGCTATAAAACTCACTGGCGGAGAGACTAGCGGCGGCGGACAGCTGCGGTCGGCGGTTGTTCTCCAGACTCCATGCGTCCTGGAAACATTACATTCATATACATTGAACGGAAGGCGAGCCCCTCTCCGACCGAAGAAGCAGTTGCAGTGTTGTGGAGACGCCACGTACCTGGTGCGAGTACGCGTTGGCGGCCAGCGCTGAAGACCCGTACACGGTGGAGGGGCGCGAGGTGGCGCACGCGAACGCACCACCGAACCGCGCGCTGAACGCGGGCAGCGACCCCCCGCCGACCCCCTCCGCGCCCCCGCCACTCCCGCCGGCGCCCTCGGCACCACTCTCCGGGTATTCCTCCGTGAGTACGAGGCCCGCAGCGCCGCCAGAACCGCCGTAACTGGGTGACCCTCCTACACATCGAAATGGTACTCGTATAGCAAGCACCGCGACACGAGCGACGCGTGTCGCCGGGCCTCGACGTCATCACTCAGCTCTCACCTGCACTCGAAGTCCATATCTGCGGCTGCGTGGAGAGCTCGCCGCCGCCGCCAAAGTATGCCGTCGACCCGGAGTAAGTGCAGCGAGCGTAGACGCCGCCGCCCGCACCCCCCGCGCTGCTCCTGCACATTGCATACAACACACTAAATTACAGTGTTCTTTAAAAGCTATATATTTAATGTCTTCTTAAGCGGCTGACAAACGAATCTGAAATCTGAGAGCATAACTATACTAAATTCAGGGAAGTTTAAAGATACTTAGGAAATATTTAGTGGGTCAAAATGTTCCTGGTGATTTACGGATTTTTTAAGCTGTGAGTGTAGGATTGGGTTTTTTTTATATGAATAGAAACAAGCGTTCCTATAAAAAAAAAGGTCATCCGGCTGGAAGTATCGCACGTAGGCTTCACTATCCTATTTTTAACGTGATTAAATGTGGGAATGTGAATATTAACTCGTTCACAACTTTGTATTTCCAGTACACGCAGCCAACTAATAGTAGACAGAGAGGATCAGCGTGTCACATCCAGCGCTAGCACCGCGGTGCTCGCGTGGAGCAATCGAATTAGTGGAAGAGTTACGCCTGTCTGTCTGTCGCAACAAATTTTATCTATTCTCCGATACGCTTCCGATAACGCGCTTGTGAAAACTCCAATACGTCACGTCCGCGTCATATTACAAAGCTGTGGTTAACGAGGTACATACAAAATGAAATTAACATCGGGTAGAAAAAGGAAAGCAAACTAAGTGTATATGGCGAGGTAACATCCAAACTGAGGTCATAGTGTTCCGTGGAGCGTGCATCCGCGTGTAGTCTCGTAGAAGAAACCCGCATAGTGAGGTGTTGTGTCGCCACCGCCCGCAGCTCCTCACTATACCCGCTCCCTTTGTTTTACAGCAATGACTCGATGAACATATCGATCCCGTACAGTAATTAACTCGGTTCCGGGACGCCTCGCGACCGACACGACGTCGAGCATGACGATGCGGCGGCGACACTGCTAGCGTCTCACGCTAACACACACCGCAAACAAATCATTTCGAAACACTTAAACCGTCACTCAACAAACGACAAAAAATATTGTTTGCACAACAAATTTGGAAACGATCCGAGGACCCTTGAAACGTGTAAAATAGCGCGTTAGGGCTCGACGCAAAGAAACAACGTGTGCGCGGGGTTTTGCGGGGTGGCGCGGGACGATGCGGGGCAAAGCGACACTCCGCCGGATATGTATGCTCAGGACAAACGCGAGGAGAGCGCCAGCGTACATACAGGCTGATACTCTACACCATAACCCATCGCTGTGTTGAAGACGTTACATGCCAAGCCTGGGCAGAGTGCGAGACGCACTCGGGGACAGCACCCTGTACCTGTACACGATATCGAGTTCGAATGATCCCGAGTATTGTTGACATTACCTATTATCGCGTCGAATGCTTATTAGGGATCCTTCGCAAACCTCGCCGAGCGCCCGCCCCGCCCGCCCCGCCGCCCTCACGAACCTATTGCACCAAGCAGCCTAGTTCCACTCTACACCTGCCTTTTATCTGCTGAACGTATGTTAATGAAGAGGATATTTAAGTATAGAAATGAGATAAAAGTAATTAAAACATCACATATATATTTGTACAAGATAATCCGCCAAGAACGGTGCTTCACATTCGACCCCAGGCTGCGGTACAACTAAGTGCCTGCAGCACTGATACTCAACAATATGTGTGTATATACACATATATACACAGCCTCTACCAGATTTTTGAAATCTAATTTATGATAGCAATAATTATAGGTTAGAAAAGAATAGCGGTATGGTTTTCTTAGTAGGAATTGAATATTCGTATTTTTTTTAATGAAACGTGGCTCAAAAATGAATGTTTTATTTTGATGAGTTATATTTTTATAAACTAAACACGAACGAAAAAAATAACGTAAAAAATAATATTTAATCAAGCCTGAGCTCTTTATTAGTGAAAAAAATCGTATTGGATCAAGAAAAAGTACCTCCTTAAAAAGACCTTTTACACTGCAAATATGCAAACAGATAATATTAAAACCATATATTAATTAATTGCATTGTTGTGAATGTGAGAGGGAGCGTCTGCATGAGAGTAACAGCAGAGAGACTAAATTACGCAAAATTAATCAAAATGCCTGCTTCACATAACAGTAAATAACGTATACTGCAATACACGTAGAATTCATTTTGAATATTATTTAAAAAAATATCTGAAAACAAATAAATTACTTTGTTTATTATTATTTGTAGATTTCTTGCAAATAAATATTTCTTTATGATCTGCTTCTGAGCACATTTTTATGTTTCTTCATATTATGATTATCTATTATTAACCATAATTGACTCTTAACATTAGATGCCATAATGAGATTTATTGTCTAGTCTGTTGATATTATCATACTATTCAAAGTAAATGCAGATACTACTAGTAAAGAATGACAGACTTGTTTGTCCCGCATATGTGTACTAAACCGAACACTTTTTGTAATAATTTAACGTGTTTAGATTTATTTATAATTCTCTGCACTCGGCTATCAAAAATCATATATTTTAGATACACTTAATATAATTATACAAAAGAAACTACCCTTTTGTTTTATTCGCGACGTGTTAATAAAATGCATACATGTATTCTTGAACTATCAAACTCGGTTTGTGAATCTTAACAAAATAAAAATTGGTGTTGTTTCATTTTCATAATTAATGATTCATCACTACCTTCCATTTTGAAATCCCTTTTTATATCTTAATGTTCCTTATACTTCATAGGTTTTAGCGCTTGACCAAAGTTTCACTCGATGTTAAATGAAGATAATATTAAATGAACTACGTTTCCTGGACGAATTGAATGAATAGAACTTAAATGTTCCTAGAAAGGTTCCACGATACCCAATTCAGACTGTTTTTTCCAAAATGTGTTTACGAACAAACATCTGTTTGCCTCTGAATCGTATGAAACAGTTGTATAATGACATTAGTAACGATGATATTGACATCTTTAATTGCTCATTCAGTAAATATCGCTCAGATCTGTTTAAATTATATGCATGTTGAATTTATGTTAAATTATTATTTGCATTCTAATTATTTTGTTAAGATAGTGTTGAAATAAATTATGGCGCAATATGTGCATATCTGTAAAGATGCTTCACACTGTCCTGAACATGTGGGTTATTAGATTTATGTAATACTAGCTGACCCGTGCAACTTCGTCTGTACCAAATCGGTTATCACTGGTTTCAATTGTATTTGTAACGCGAAAAATTTTAATAAACCTAGAACCCGATTGTGAATCCAAACTATCAAGGAACTCATTCAAACATATACCCAGATGGTATGTGAGAAATCTTTTAAAATAAGCCTACAACCCGTTCGTAGCATCATCTACCAGGTTCAATTAAAATAAAAACTTACCTACATATATTGGCGGTAATGTAAAAAAAGCTTTAGAGGTCTATGGACCCCCAGTTGGAACGATTTTCCTTTCCCTTTTTTGTAGACGTTTACTATACAGTCAGTATAGAGTACATTATAAAATATCAAGTTGATAGAGTTAAATTGTAAATTAAACGATAAAATATATTCATAAAATAAATAATGAAAAATTAAACACTGAATTATATCATAACTATTTTCAACTTATATTAAAAACTTTTCCGCACTCCATTGTATTGAAGAAAAATATAAATATTAAAAAGATATGAGCACGACGCATCAAATGTCACTTGCCTGTAACTGTTTATCTAAGAGCTAGCATCGGTTTCGACAACGAATTGCAATAAGCCAGTTTTTTATATATCTTTATGTTCTTCCAAACAGCGTGCGGGCTACATGGCCGCCGGTAAATGTTGCGTTTATTAGTGCATACAGGCAAAAATATTGATTTTTATAAAATTTTAGAATGTTTTTTTTTCAGTAACTTTGAAACGCTACTAAAACATGAAATTATTATTGCCAGACATTTTTGTTTTTTGTGTTAATAATGTGCCCTATGCTATTTTTTTGTAAATAAAAAAGTATGTTCAAACCATGTTAAGAGAACTGTAATTTTAATATTATTTTATTTAAACATTAAAAATAATATGTATAGAATAACTTAGCTATAGCGATAGTTTAGCGCAACACTGGCTATATGATAAAGATAGCGATAATTTAGGTAGCGTCTGTTATAGACGCATGTATTCAAGATGGCGTCAGTCCCAAGTTACATGTCTACGTTTATCGTTATTTTTCATTTTTTACGGTGAAATTTCAATTGCATAATGGTTAATAAAATGAGATATGTTCTTTGCAATGCAAAAAATAAAATGGTTAGAAATGAATTATTTTATTTATGAAGAAAATCATCGGGTAAATTATTGTCAATAACAAAATTGTCTGGCAGTGATAAATTCATGTTTTTAATAGCGTTTAAAAGTTACTGAAAAAAAAATGTTCCTAAACTATTTATAAATCAAAATTTTGACCTGTAAAGGTGTGATGCGTATTAAGAAACACAACGTTAATCGGCTACCAGGTATCCTGAATCCTGTTTGGAAGGGCATAATATATCTTCAAATTAAAGAACCAGTTTTTCTAAAATTCTCGTTCTTCCAACGTTGCTGGCTCTTGTACTAAGGTGCCGCAAAAAAGTATAGTTACATTAACTACAATTTTTTGTCTTTCGTTATCCTGGAGAACCCCTTGCGTTTTATGGGACAAAAATAATCCTAAATGTAACCTTGGAATATTAGTTATTACTGTGTCAAATTTCGTTAAAATCGGTTCAGTACTTTCAGCGTGATGCGTGTTCACAGGGACAGAAAGACAGACAGACAGACAAAAATTGTAAAAAGATTATTTTTGGCTTCTATATCGATAACAAAGTCTACCCCGATCAAAATTTTCAAAAAATATTAAATGTACAGATTTGGATTCATTACAGTTTTATTATAGTATAGAAGATAGAAGATTTTGTGAGAGCGTCGTTAATGTACCAAAAAAAAAAAATTATAACAATATGGTTTTAGACGGTAAACACGCTAAATATTGAAGGGAACTGTTTGTCAAGTACAACTGCCGTAATACACTTATAGGAGTTTGCCGATAGATTTTCAGTAGAGAGTGGTAGCTAACGGGCGGCGGCCTCTCACCTCCAGCCCATTCTACCACTAATACTACAGTTTCATTACAACGTTTTCCTTCACGGAAAGTTTATTCGCGAGGCATGAAACATAAACCGCTTCCGATGCCGATAACAGATGATTCAAAACTGAAAACATTTGAATCTATGTCGGGGTACTTTTCAATTTAGTTGAATAGGTTTTTGAAATAAATCACTTTTGTTTGATTTTATAATTTTATAATTCATAGTTATGATGAATGCCGTAAATAATATCAAATTAGCCTCTGGGAACACACTTTACTGTCTCTATACTTGCGCGGACTATCTGTTGCTTTTTAAAACACTGTTGTATTACATTATTTTCACCGAATTTAAACAATTCGTTCAGTGCGACAGACTGCCATATGGTCTTTTTCTCTTATTTATTTAGACAATTCGAAGCTAAACGTTACTATGTACATCTTCCATCTGAAACAGTGCTGATTGTACCTGTCACTACTGCATCTATTTCAATAGGAAACATGTTGAATACTTATATTGTGTAGCTATTCGTATCAGATCTAACGATCAAATAGGCAATTACCACGGTGCGACGTAACGTACCTGATTCGTGCGTCATTCTTTCCAATAAATATACCAAACATAGACATGGCCATTAAGAAACCTTTACCCTGTTGCAGGTATACTAAAGCGATGAATCATTGTCGCGGAAACACCAAAATGCAACTCATTACCCTACGAAATGAACAAATAGATGGAAATGAGTTCAAGAGTCGCCTGATTCTAATGTTTCCCGACTCTTGACTCATGTCCACACATAAGACTCCGGACAGACGGAGGTGACGTATTGTACGCGGATGTACGCCGCGACCTGGTCTACCGATGAAACTTTGTTTACTATCTTCACACAGAACTTGTGGCGTTCAGTATGTAATGTAAATATATATTACAATATTTAAATGTGTTAGCAGCTATTACGTGAGTCAGTGAGTACTCGTAAATACAGTTATCGCGAGAAAAGACTCTACTACAGTGTTTCTCAAATTTGTTGGCGACAGACTAAAATATTTTACTAAGCCCCGAATAAAACAGAAGTTGGTTTTATATTAATTCTTTGATGAAAAACGTTTGATTTTTAATTGTAACGTGACTAAGCGAGCGCAGGGCGCACGATGTAATTCATGTAACGTAAGATATTTTGTTTGATACTAAGGGTTTTCCCGAACGTTACCAACGCGCATACGAGCACGGTCCCGCGTACTCTTACCTAGACTTTTTCATTATGTTCTAAACAAAGGACTATTCGTGTTCAGTTATAATTCCTGCTTCCTGCTGTGTACGTTACGCACGGGTCCGCTGACTGCGCACGGCATACGTTAGTTACTGAAGGTATACTAAGAGATGTTTGAATTTCTAAATAATGTGCCGTAATTTGTTTGTTTTATTAATCCCATTCCCAGTGTTTGTTGCTGCAGCCCAGTGAGTCGTCACCCACCGCCACACTTCGAGTTTGCGTTTCGGCCATAAACCATTATCTTTCTATATTATTTTAACGTGTTTGTGTCCTTATGTAATATGTTTTGTAATTGTTGCGCATTTGTAGTTCATTTGTATTTGTTTGCCGAATTGTGATTATTTTCTAAGTATTACTTTGTACTTAGTTTACCATTGTAATGTTGGAGAATGAAGTATCAAAGCGCAGTGATGTTGACGCGTCGCGTTTTCTTACACATCAAATGGGACGGAGAATCGCGTGCGATAAAAACTACAGTTTATTTTCATCATAACGTGATTTAAATTATCAAAGAAATGTGAGAATGAGATAAATGGGGTGAAGTAAATTAATGAGGAATAGAGTGAGAAGCATTAAACTCCAATAGTGAGGTCGGTCACGTAGCGGATACGAGTAGAAGCACGTCCGCGCCGCGTGCGCTATCTGCCTCGCGACCAACGCTGCTTGCTACACTACACTACAACATCACTAATTCATCCTTCACATAATGTGACCGGGAATTAGCATTAGCCGACACCGGGACTCGACCAGAATTCCCTGAGACTATGCAAGAGTATATATAAACTTGGATAAAATCCGCGTCCGCGTTGCGTCCGCTGTGTCGCTCTATGTTGTATTTGCACAATCTATTCACCTTGTTTGGTCTTGTTTGTTTGCGGCGCTGCCCATAAATATTATACTTTTATTTAATCCGAGACGTTTATTGTTTGTCTTGGACTCTTCGTGTATGTGCGTGGTACGTGTGCGTGAGGGGCTGTCAACGTGTGAGTTAAATACATAAATACACATGTATATTTGTTTGTGATATTAAATTATATATGATGGTAAATGATAATTTATTGTAAGTATTCGTGATAAAAGTTGTTGTTTACTTATTATGACATTATTATTTGATAAACAGCTTATTCTACTTTTTTCTGCTATCTTACTTGATTCTTTATACAGATATATAGAACATTAATGTTAAAACCTTTCTAAGTTTTTTTTATAATTGTTTAATGAAAACGGTATCAATTGCATTTCATGTCTTTTTTAAGCGTGTTTTTTTTTAATTTCAACCTAAGGCCTCAGAAAGATTTTGTTTTATTTGTAACACTACGAGGAGCCACGATATGTAAACACTTGTTACAAGGACACTGTTTTACAACTACATATCATCTTCGTTCTTAGACAACCTGGCCCCGTGGCCCAGTGACAGTAAAGCTTTCTACTTAACTGAATGGCCGTGAATTGACTGTTGTTTGACAACTCTGGGTAATATTTTAAATGTTTACTTTGTATGTATATCAGCAGCTTGGAACATTAAATAGATTGAAACGTCATTTTAAGCAAGAAGTGGTAACCTTCGGTGATCTCACGGTATCGTTAGAGAATTCACATAATGCGTGGTATACTCATTTCCTTGCGACTTATACACTGAATACGTATAGCAGGTACAACACTTCAAAATGTAATTAAATTGAAAAGTAAAGTGTAAAGTCTGGACTAGAAATAGCGACTGAGGCGGGTGTACGGCGTGAGGGGAGGGAGTGACAGGGAGCCGCGAACTAGTTCCATGCAATTGCGAATATGAGTAACGGTTTGTTCGAGAGTGTAGAGCGGTCGCTGGGGATGCCTCTACGTAATACGTTACGATAAGTGGAACCGCGATACCGATAGCGCGCTCCGACTGAATAAATACAAGTAGTAAACGATAACGTCGTTATACGCTCACTCACCGACTCGGCGTTATTCAGCTGCAGATACCTCGAGACCGTCATACCTCTATGGCGCGATGGCGCTTTAGTTTCCTGCATTCGTATATATGTCTAACAGCTGCGTTCTACTCGCTACAAATATACAAATAAGGTTAACACATGATCTTCGTTTCGCAGCGCGGTCGCGCATAAATCGTACGTATCATATTATATAAAGATTGGTCTTTATTTCTTTATTAAATCTTTATTTTTTCAACAATATAGAGCCAATAGACGGGACTAAAAAAGACAACAACGCGTTTACGTGTTCCTGTACGAAGTGTATTTTAAATTGATGATCAGTTGAATATGTAATTTATTATAATCATAGAATTCTTTACATATTTTAATTTTTAATATACAATTATTTCTAATTGTTTTTGTATTCGTCCACGCGGCTTAATTTTAATTTTTGATCTTTGAATTATTCTGTTTTCTAACAATGAAAATTTACACTTTTCCATTCAGTTTTGTATAATGTTAGGAGCATACCTCAAAATCAAAATCAAAATACTCTTTATTCAATTTAGGCCCTGAGAAGGCACTTATGAACGTCAAAACTACCACCGGTTCGGAAAACAACCCAGTCATCGAGAAGAACCGGCAAGAAACTCGATCTGGTTTATCTTTTCATAGTAACTAACAATAGACACATAAAGCTACATTCGATTTTAGTGGTTGCACAGAGAGAGGCGTCACTTCCAGACGTCGCTATCGTTCACATACTGATCCACCCTGTAATAACCTTTATGTATTAAGACCCGCTTGACATAACACTTGAACCTACTATCCGGCAAATCGGTAATGTGTTTTGGGACTTTGTTATAAAATCTAACACTATTACCTAAAAAACTGTTACTGGTCTTAGTAAGCCTGAAACATGGAGTGACCAGTTTGTTATGGTTTCTGGTATTTACATTATGTCGGTCTTTTACTAAATCTAGATTATCTAAGTTTTTCCGGACGTACATCAAATTCTCAAGAATATATTGAGAGGGCAGAGTTAAAATACCGAATTCCTGAAACTTAGTCTTTAATGATTCACCTAACCTCTATATCTATATATGAATTATATAATACTAGTGGGCACGGCAGACGTTGTCCCGCCCTGATTATAAAAAAATCCTGGATAAATTTTATACCAAAACGTTCCACGTGAATCACTTTACCTATTGGTGAAAACCGCATAAAGATCCTTTCAGTAGTTTTTGAGTTTATCGCGAACAAACAGACAGACAGGCGCGGTAGGGGACTTTGTTTTATACTATATAATGATATTAGTTCATATTTTTTATTATAACTAGTCCTTTTTTAATTGTTTTACACAATGATATGTATAAACAAATAAATGGACAATTATTTCATTGTACTCTCCACAATATAGTGTAACAAAATACAAGTGAATATGTGATATGTGCTAGCGATATGTTAGAATAAGGTTTCGCGCCTGCGCACATTACTATTCGAGGCCGGAACCACAGCGCGGCGCGGCGGTACGGCACCGGGCGCGGGAGATGTGCGTGTGTGCGCAGCGCAGAGGGCGGCGCGGGGCGAGCGCGGCGCGCGGGTACAGAGCGGAGGTACTGATAAGGCGTCGCACAGCGCGGTGCTCCGCTCTCGAGGGCGAACAGCACTTCCACACCAAAACTACAATACTCACCGACCGACAACAACGCACACACTGACACAGACGCTAAATTACATTATTTCCTATACTCTATAGTGTAATTAGTTTCAACAAGCACATTGTCTTGGTCTATACAAATTTCCAGTATAATAGTACCTAGTCACAAGAAATTAGACAAACAACATAAAAAAGCAACCTTCCAGGCACAACGTCGTTCTTAGTTAAATTTAAACTAATACGCTACTACTAAAAGGAGTAGTAGTCCGGTACAGCTGTAAAGGCCTATCAGGCCAATAGCGAAGTTAGTTTAAGAAAAAAAATATATATATAGTACTATTGATAAGCTGAAAGATATCGTAAATTTGATACCGAGCCCACAATTAAATAGTTACACCTAGTTGTTTAATATCAACAAATGTCATATCGATACTTAAGGGATCAAAGGGTGTATGTAGCCATCGTTTTGTCGAAAATGGGATTTAATAGTTCGGTGATGCTGTCTAGGCCGCAAGGCTAATAGCATAGTCAGTTCGAGAAAAAAAAGAGATTTTAAAGCAATTTTACTCATTTTTCGATTCTTAATATATTTCAAATTCCGAAACTGAAAAAATGGCGGGTACTCGTACAAATCACATTTTTTTGGAAATTTATGTTGTAACTTTCCAATTTTTAGAACAATATACTTAATTATTATAGGTATAATAAGTATTGTAGATTTGATAATGTAAAAAAAAATAGTCTCACTAAAATAAACTATTTGGTGATTACGCGCCAACATAAAATTTTAATAATATAGTTATTCAAACTTTGGAAAGATTCAAAAACGGAAAACAGCTTAGAAAAAAATAATGTGGCTAATTGGAATTCATTCAAAATACATTGAAATAAGAGATTGCTACGTAGAAAAAGGATCAAAATTACTTAGAACTTAAATAAAGAAGTATTGTTTCAACGACAACATCGTTTAACTATGAGTAAGTGCTAAACACCAACTTACTGCATTATCTTAAAACATTCTGCGCATCATTTTATTAGGAGAGTAATTCTGAAGACGCTTTCTGTTATACCCGGGCGGGCCGGGGTGAAAGCAACGTGAACCATGACGACTTATTGACGTACCTCAAAGAATTGGTATTATGTACGTACATTTTTGCTATTCTCTCTCTTGATGTGGTTAAAATAAATTTAAATATTTTATTTATTTATAAACCATTTCTTAGAATGTACGAATAACTTTGAAATCAGAAAAATATATCTTTGGCTTATACTCACAAGCCGGACGAATTTAGTCATGTTTTTATCGAAAAAGAGTTTTATGGAATATATATCACAATAGCCAGATCTTCAGCGGCAGCGCGGACTATCTCGAAATAAAACTTTATATATACAACATCGAAATTTCTTGACTTGGAATGTAACCTACTAGATTTCCACTTCTTATAAATTAAATGCTATTTAATTCAAACAACTTCATTTAGTGTCCGTAAAGAACAAAAATTAATGAATGTAATGCGGAATAAAATTTGTCTCAATATGAATCAAAAATGTAGAATAAAATTGTGATAAATGTTACGAATAATGACTCTAAACCATATCCTCTTAAATGTTTATCGATTTAAGAAGAAATCTCATCTGCTGATATAATTAAACTATCTCTACTAAAACTATTATAAGACCAGTCATGCTGTAGGGATCTGAGTGTTGGGCTACCAAAGAGATGGATGCGAGAAAACTACATTTGGCAGAGATGCGAATATTAAGGTGGATGTGCGGTGTAATAAGAATGGATAAAATTAAGGATGAGTATGTGATAGAAAATTTGAATATAGCACCAGATATAGAGAAGTTGAGGAGTAATATGTTAACATGGTATGGGCATGTCGTGATGAAAGTCATGTAACTACAAAAGTTTTGAGTATGAAGGTGGATGGATATTGGAGTACAGGAAGACCGAAAAAGGTACGATGGATTATGTGAAAAATGATGTGTATAAAATGTGTGAATACTGAGATAATATCTGACAGGGGAGAGTGGAAGAGGGTGACAACTTATTGTGCCGACCCTACTTAGGTGGGATAAGTGTAAGAAGATGATGATGATGATCTCAACGCCATCTAATTAGTAGCGTCGTCATATGGCTTCCATTACTTATAATTGACATCTTATGAGACTACCATTCAGCTTACGAAAGTTATATTATACAAATCGTCGACTAACGTTCAGTGTTAAGTGATAATGCAATAGTAATCTTTGTCGTCTCGATATGTACTTATATATTTTTTTAAGATTTAAACAAACAAAACTATTTACAGGTTGTGTTATCTCTTTATTTTGTTACCTTGTGCGATACCATAGTTACCATAATTACTTCGGAGACATTATATTCAATAATAATATTGATGATAAGTACTCGCGATTGTATTGTTCAACAAGGATTTATTGTTTTCTATAAGTATTTGTTTTGCTTTCATTTATTTTGTAATAAAAAATGTTCTTACTGAACCAAACAAGGTATTGAGTTATTATTCAAATACGAATGTATTGGTTTATTACAGAAAAGTAATTACCTTTAGACAATACATATATAATTATTATTGTGTACTGTGTACTGTGAAAATACTAGTTAAATTGATTACTAACAATAACATCTATACAAAAGGACTGCATTGCAGCATTTTTAGCGTTTTTGTTTAAGTTAAAGATAAAATCAATCGAATAGTTATTTGTTACATTTGGAATGAAAATTAGACAATAATTAGCAAGTCCGATGTCATTTACTAGATGGGTTCCAAGGACAATAGTACAATAGTTGCCTTTTACGCCATGTGCTATGGGATTATAATTTAAGATTAATATCAAATAACTGACATCCTATCACATTACTGAGTATTTCATAAGTTATGTTTTTTGTCAATCAAAATAATACATGTACAGGTTACATAATTCATTGGTTATCGTAAATTCGAAATACAATCTATGCTGTGCTTCATTTGAATTAATTCTACTTATAGGAAACAAACATATATATTATTATTAATTTAAGCGTTTTCTGATGTTACATAAATCATTGTTAACATCGTAAAATCCGCCATCAGATAACGAAAAATTGGTTGTGTACAGCACCGAGTCAGTTATCGATACCTCTGTCTCTGAGGAGAGTACGTAAGATAACCGTCAAGTGTAACAATGGATGTATTAAGAAGCGAGTCGGCGAGTCGCCACGCAACAGTACCGCACCGCATCACCTAATGTTTACTCTAAATTCATTAGTTATTAATAAATGAACGAGTGACCGCAGCGACCGCAGTGACCGCAGCCGCCGCCGCACTCGCTGCCTCATTGTTTTCCACAGAATATACTCAGTATTGTCCACTACACGAACATTGTACATATTTACGTACATACTACATACACATTCTATTGTATTATCGTAACTACTATTCAACATTCAATTGTTATTGTAATAAGTTTATTACATTGTTATTTTCAAATTAACATTGGTACATTTTGTGTGTAGCATTAGATACCTCAGACTCGCGCCAAAACTGTGCCGCGACTGTTCTCAGCTGACTAAGCTTTAATTATTCTACGTATTATCTTAACTTATTATGTAATCTATCTCTTTCGTAAAGCGAGATAACAAAGTCTAAATGCCATTGTCAATATTAATCGACATAATCTAATAACGCCAAAATAAATATGTAGTGAGCAACCTTATTAATACTTTCTACATAAGACTTTTTGATAAATTGAAATTACTACTATAACTTCAGTAATTATGTACAAATGAAGTGCTCGCCAAATAAATCTCGTTATTATCAATTATTACAAATTTATATTTGTTTAATGCCGCAACCTGTTTCGTATGATGTCTGTAGCAAAGCATTTATGCAGCCTGTAGTCCGGTGAAGCTGTTAAGACCTTGCTAGGTCAATAGAGTAGTCAGTTCGAGAAAAAAAAAACATTTATGCAGTTCACATGATGTTAAGTGGTGTCGGTAGCCGATAACCAAGTACATTTAGCATGACAGAGCAACAGAGCCAGACTGAATGCTAGTAATAATACGTAATTAATTCCGATCAATAACATGGAATACTGGCTGTAACAATCGTAAGCTATCAACTGAAATAAGTACGTTGTTATTCACGGCAGGTATACGCATTATGTAACGCTTTCACAATCGAACTTTGTGCAAGATCTACCACGCTTCTTGGTAGAGTATACCGAACAAAAATTATAACCAAATGAACTTGGTATTATGGGCATAAAATAAAGTTCTGATTGCTACAAATTGATATAAGCAATGTATTAGTTTGAGTTATGATGTTCCAGAACAAAACGCTGTTTTCAAATAGTGGCGACCGTCGATAGACTGCAACACGAGGACAGAGCGCGTGTACGACAATACTCACTGCAACATAAGGCCGCTATAAGAGGTTTTTGCTGCATATTTTAAAACTATGTTAGTCATCAAAATTCTATTTCTATTCTCACTGCTTCCCGTCTGTGTCCAAATTGTCGGTGAAACAATTTTGGAGTATTACAAACAACAGAGCAGATTATTCTGTAGGTAATAATTGTTTCACGGAGTTCGTACTTACTATATTATTGTAATTGTGATTTGTCTGTCTGTGGGTGGAGCGTTCGTTCGTGTGAACACGTTCTAGGCTGTGTGTCGCGGTGTTGTCGCGTTGGAATGCGCTGGACGTCGCGAACGGCGGTGTGTTGCAACGAGCATTGCAATAGTTTATTTTACGGAATCTCTGTAGAAACATGCTACTAACTACTAACCAGCACTTCATGTACACTTAACATTGAATTCATTTTCTCTCTCGACCTCGCCTACTCCACTACTCACTACTCACCAATTATCTTCTATTACGTACAGATCGATTGTACCCTATTTACAGTGTAGGTGATGGGCGTGGTTAAAATTAATTTGAAACACTGCACACTGCCGTTTATTTCGATTAGCGTATGCTATTGATCGAAAGATATTTTCAAAAATGCGATCATTCATAAGATTATTCACAAGAAGATTTGATCCGAAAATGCAAGTAATATAATACCAAAGAAAAACCGATCGAGAAAACTCTATTCTGAATAGTTTCTTGTTACAATCATTAATGAGGTTTTGAAGGAATGAGAAGTGTAGATGCTTTTTAGATAGGTGTCAAAATTTTTTGAATAAAAATTCGTAAAATCGTAAAATTTGGTGTCTTTTATTTAGTACGTACCATTTATTAGATATGCTGAGAATAAGTATGATACATCGATACAATAACATATCATTCTATTATATATAACCGTCTGCGAGAAACCCACTGCAGAGTCATAGGCATGACCCCAATGTAGGTATGGACATAATCACCACGCCAGTTCACGACGTATTGGCAATTTCAAACTCTGAGAAATCCACAGTTCACTTTTCCCAGATACAGTAGTACTAAAAGAGAACATTTGTGAGGTTCAGGTTTCCTCACGATTTTTTCCTTCACCGTCATCCGATAGTGTTACGAATTTAAAGGAGTAAATTTACGCGAATTCTGAAAAATTCGTTGGTACATATTGTCCGGGTTCGAATCTGCGGACATCAAGCCGACATTCCGCTGGTGCACAGGTGAAACCACTCGAGAACCACGACAATTACATACATATACAATATAAAAATGTTTAAGTTTATATATTTGAAAACATGTACCTTCTTCTAATTTCTGTGATACATATTGTTTATCTATACATATCATAATAATGTAAATCTAACGTGTCTGTACTTTTAGATTTTTGTGAAAAAATATCTAGGAATAAGTAATAAAAAACATTTCAATCATTTTCAGAAATTCTGATTGTCGGTCTGTCTGTTTCTTTAAATACGTATCACCACTAAGGTACTGCGTTCATGGCAAAACCTTTTCAAGAAAACCATAAAGCATATCATCGAATATCATTTAGTCTTTGTTTTATTAAAATTGGTTTACTCTATCGAAAGTTATTGTAATTTTAATAAGGACGCGACTTAAGTTCCTACGAGAGAAAAGTAGACATTAATTAGACTTAATCATTACATAGAATAAAACAAAGTCCCCTACCGCGTCTGTCTGTCTGTCTGTTCGCGATAAACTCAAAAACTACTGAACGGATTTTCATGCGGTTTTCACCAATGGATAAAGTGATTCACGAGGTAGATTTTGGTATATAATTTGTTAAGGGTTTTTTAATAATCAGGGCGGGACAGCGTATGCCGGGCCCGCTAGTCCATTCATATAACTTTATTAGTAACTGTTTTGTATATCAGATTCCTTAGATTCATCAGGACGAAGTCGCTGGCACAGCTAGTATATTATATGGATCGTGAATATGAATTAAAAAACATAATATGAGTTTATTTCTCTGTTTCGTAAGCACGACCGGATTTAAATTACAAATGGAATTACCGATTCTTTTTTAATGTTGTCATACATAAACATATTCCTTAATTTATAGACTTTAAGAATCCTCAAAAATAATTTTAAGGGGTAGTCGTAAGAAAATAATAAATTAATCTATCTACATACATATTACTATAATAAAACTGTAACGAGACCAAACCTGTTTATTAAATATTTTTTGAAAATTATAATCGGGGTAGATTTTGTTATCGATATAGAAGCAAAAAATAATCCTTTTACAATTTTTGTCTCTCTGTCTGGCTACGTATCACTCTGAAAGTACTGAATCAATTTTGACGAAACTTGACACAGAGATAATTAATATTACAAGGTTACATTTAGGATACTTTTTCTCTCATAAAACGCGAGGGGTTCTCCAAAATAACGGACAAAAGTCAAAAATTTGTAGTTAGTGAAATTCTTGACGGATTTTGGTAAATTTTCTTTGTGCTATATATAGCAGATAAATTAGCTAAAAATGTAAGCTATATTGGAACGAAGTTCCTTGTTGCGCATTACACGTTTTGAGCGGATGGTAGCTAGACCGAAAAAAGTGTAACAAGACTTTATTGCGACACCTTAGTATTTACAAGAGCCACCAATGTTGAAAGAACAAAAATTTTAGAAAAGCTGGTTCTTTAATATATCCTTCTTTATGCTCTTCCAAACAAGGTTCAGGATGCGTGGTTGCCGGTAAACGTTGAGTTTATTAATGCGCATCACACCTTTACAAGTAAAAATATTGATGTTTAAATAATTGTAGGAAACTTTTTTTCCAGTAAATCTATCTTTTTAAACGATATTAAAAACATGAATTTATCACTGCCTAACAATTTTTTTATTGACAATAGTGTGCCCGATGATATTCTTTATAAATAAAAGTAATTAATTTAAACCCATTTTATTTTTTCAATTGCAAAGAACATATTTCATTTTATTAACCATTATGATGTTAAGATTTCACCGTAAACAATGAAAACAACGATAAACGTAAACATATGACTTAGGACTGACGCCATCTTGAATACATACGTCTATAACAGGCGCTGCCACAATTATAGCTATCTTTATCATACAGCCAGAGTGGCGCTAAACTATAGCTATAACTATATATATATTATTCTGTACACATTATTTTTAATTTACTCTCTTTTATCTAAATCCAAATAAAATAATATTAAATTTACAGCTATTTTAACATGGTTTGAACATACTTTTTTACTTACAAAAAATAGCATCGGGCACATTATTGTTAGTAACAAAAATGTCTGGCAATAATAATTTCATGTTTTAGTAGTGTTTAAAAGTTAGTGAAAAACAAAACATTCTAAAATTATTTAAAATCAATATCTTTGCCCGTAAAGGTGCAATATGCACTAATAAACGCAACGTTTATTGCCAGCCAGGTAGCCCGCACGCTTTTCGGAAGAACATAAAGATATATTAAAAAAACAGCATACTAAAATTCTATCACGAAAACGTGGCTAGCTCTTAGACGAATAGTTACTGGCGAGTGACGGTGCGTCGACGCGATGCTCACATATTTTTTTTATAATTTTTCTTCAACACAATGGAGTGTGAAAAAGTTTTAATACAAGTAGAAGATATGTTATGATAAAGTAAGTGGTAGAGATGATTATTCAATTTGTTTTTACGTATTGTGCATGTGCAGTGTCTATGTGC
Organism: Antheraea yamamai; assembly: GCA_036509395.1. Classification (NCBI taxonomy): domain Eukaryota; kingdom Metazoa; phylum Arthropoda; class Insecta; order Lepidoptera; family Saturniidae; genus Antheraea; species Antheraea yamamai. The sequence goes on from AP028438.1 coordinate 22,598,031, forward strand.
ATTAGGTTGGGTGTCGTCACAGAGAAAAAGAGAGAGAGTGTATATAATATATACACACATAAAATTTTCATTTCAACAGCAAACCAACTCAAGGATTACCTATTAATGTATTAACTTTATTATCACAGATCATTCAGTGTTTAATTTATCATTATTTATTTTATAAATATATTTTATAGTTTAATTTACAATTTAACTCTATCAACTTGACATTTTATAATGTAAACTATACTGACTCTATAGTAAACGTCTAAAAAAAAGGGAATGGAACTTCGTTCCGACAGGAGTTCCATGAACCCCTCAAGCTTTTTACACTACCGCCAATATATGTAGGTTACTTTTTATCTTAATTGAACCCGGTAGATGATGCTACGTGACCGTAACGTATGGTAAAACCCGTGTTCTAGGCTTATTTTAAAAGATTTCTCACATACCATCTGGGTATATGTTTGAGTGAGTCCCTTGATAGTTTGGATTCATAATTGGAAACCGTATGCAACCAGATGCAATTAGGGTTTTAGGTTTATTAAAATTTTTCGCGTTTAAAAATACAATTGAAACCGGTGATAACTGATTTGGTGCAGACGAAGTTGCACCGGTCAGCTAGTACCTAATAATATTATAATGACAACGAAATTTTGTACACCGGAAGTATTACTAATTTCGAAATTAATAGATTAAATATTTATACAAAATTATTTTGAGTCTTTCCGCGTTAGTTAACCCTTTCAGAGTTGACGTCCACAGTTGGGAACATATGATAAAAATACATATTAAGTTTTGGAACATTTGCAAGGTATTGTATTTATTCACGTAATAAACTACAGAGAAGAGTAGGAGTCAGGTCGTTCCTTGTCGTACCTACAGTACAATTAATACCTCAAGTTTCGACCGTTACCAGAAGGACATATGAACAGTGTAGGTAAGCTGTTTATTGTAATTCTAAAAGACATTACTTAACGAGAGCAACTCACTGCGAATAAAATGTTATATTATTTTACTGAGGTCATGTGTTACGTATATTTTTACGTATTTTATCTTTATATATAACAAGTCGATATTTAGTTTTGTATGTAAATATTCCCATCAGGGATCAACTGAGTTGGTATTTGTACATCCGATTATTAAATATATCCAAAGCGATTATTTAGTATGCAATCTATATGTTGCTTATTCATACAGACACAGAGCATCTAGCGCCGAATAATTAAAAGTTTTGTTTGGGTTTGGCTGCAAGTGTATTTAGTTACTCCTGTTACAAAATATCCTACGAAGCACACGTCCGCAATCCCTTGTTCACAGAACACATATCAAGCAATAGGTTTTCTGAACTTCACAATAATTTTGATTTTGCTGACAACAAAATAATATCGTTCGGTTGCAAAGATGCCTTTCTCTAAAGCGCGACGAATCTATGATTCTATCAGAAATCGATGTTTAGAGTTATCACTGTTTATAATTATCTAGATAATTACTATTTACTATATAAAGTTAATTTTACCTACATAATAATTTCTTTTAAAAATATTACTAAATTGAAACATCCTACACATTACTGTTATTGTTAGGTATGAAAAAAAGTCGCAGAACATATTTGTCCGGGACTGTGTGTGCAATTGGTTGTGGGTGGATATATTAGGCTATAAATCGTTTTCAACATTACTTTTAGTAAGCACAAAATATGACAAAAAAATCTAATAAACTGGTGCAAACCAAGCTTCCCTGTTTTACCGAGCACTAGAGCCGACCTGCACAGTCACAGTGACTCGTATTGCTGGATCAACTAATGTGCAGTATCTGTAGGCATGTCTGTAGTTTCGGCAGTAATACTCATTATTTTGTCGGACCGAGATAAAAATGGTTTAGTTATTAGAGCAGTGTTTGAGGTGCTGCCTGTAAGGGCTATGTGCTTCGTGCGGAACACACTGGTCGTCGTGCGAGCTAAATGAATTGTTTTCCTGTTGAAACGGTCAGGAAGTCGTCGAGCCGCGTTATCTATCGGGATACAGCCGTCGCCCCGCGATACTAACAATACTATGCGTTCACTATGTACATACCTATACTCCATACTGTTCATACATGGAGAATAGATTAACAATTACACAAAGAATCTAAACTTTGCACAAGCCATTTCAAAATAAACGACGCATTATATAGGTAAGCAAGTGGCGCCGCGAACCTCTCCTATCCGGAACGACCTCAACTCACTCCAGCCCATATCTAAACATTATAACAAAACACTATTTCTGTAACTAATTGATTTTAATTAAAAGCGACTACAAGAAAATGTTCAAACAATCTATCTTTGTAAATATCAATGATGTTGGTGGCATGAAGCTACATACTTAAATTATCACGGTATCAGATGTAAAGGCGAAAGTGATAAGAAAATATTACAAGATTATCTTGGTAAATTGTATCAAAACTAACTTCATAGTAACATATAATTTTAATATACCCGCAGAATCTCCTTCGCGGCAATACCTTTTTATTATATTACAACTTATGATACAGTAAAACTGGACTCGATCACACGACAATGTCCATTACACTTATAATGACTATCTCCAACTGCTCTATCGATCTTACACTGTATATCTGCACGTATCTATTTGAATCGATTTAAAATTATTGATGGCATTTGATGTGATGAGTACCAAAGGTATTGTACGTTTAGAAGAGAGTGGGTTGGCATTACATTGGGCGCTGGCGCTGCGCGGCGTGACAACTACACTTTATCAGCGGCTGAGTAACGTTAACCACAAATTACTTCGCTACAGTATGTAGGTTACGGAGAACACACACACACGCACACGTATGTTAAAATAGGTTCAAGTCGAGCGTCGCTTTACGTCACACAAGTAATGAGCAGTGTCGTTAGTAGCGCGCCGCACCGCAGCTACCGCGCTACTACCTCGAGCAGAGACGCGCGCGACTAACTAGTATTACGACTGATTGACGCAAATGTTGAATGCGGGCAAATGAAATCCCTCACCTCCACACTCGCCGCGACACAAGCACTGCTATCAACAACTATACTTCCGTCGCAGAGCATGTGTTTTACTGCTGCATCATATCTAAATAACTGTATATTATTATCAGGCAACCTATCACTTCAAAAGTATCAAGGTTAGTATCCGTCCATACTGCGCGGACCGCAAACCGCTCATCGTTAAACGTGAATTATCGGGTACCGTTAATTGATTGTAAAACATTGCTTATAAATCGAATATAAAAACAATCGTTGTCAAGTTTGCTATCTGTCTGTATGTTATTCAATACAGATTGCAGGCTTTGCATCTCATAATCGACAAGCGACACTTATTCATCAAGTCTCGACTGTAAATTAACATTGTACTGTCGCGGCCATCGCAATGGAACACGTCATGTATAATCATGGAACACAAAAAATGGGCAAGATTTTTTTAATGTTTTTATAAATACTTAACTACCTATAACGATAAACTATTTTATATGGTTTCAAATTAGACGTAGGTATATTTTCTGTCTTGTTTCCAAGCGATTAATATATGTTTAATTATTTCTATACGTATGTTTTGTCGAAGGGAAGTGTTCATTCTAAAACGATTTGTTAGCGTCTAGACGAAACCGGACTCCGTACCGATCTTCATGTGAACCCTTCTCTCCGTACGTTCCATTCATGTTCTACTAGCAGAATATTTATCAACGGTTACTGTGGTATAAGATATACTTTTATGTATAACATAAACAAAGTCGAGAGTCAAAACCACGTCTGTAGAGATTTAATATTGTTTTACTCTATAGACTGGTATAATACTTCACATACGCGCTAGCTGAAACATGTGTATTACGAGTATGTATGTATCTACGTACGCGTCCAAGCTATTATATTATTGAATCATATGTATAAGGCGTTACGCCTTTCGATGTATAGTGGTACTCACCCGTCGAGGTGGTGGTGGTGTTCGTGCGAGTACGCCGGCGGCTGCGCGTACTGGTCGTAGTGCAGCCCGTGCCGGTACTCCTCGCGGCGCTCCGGCGACGGCGTGAGGTCGGGGCTGCGGCCGCGCAGGTACGCCCCGTCCGTCGAGCCGCTCGCCGGAGCCCCCTTGAACAGCGGCTCCTCGAGGTGCGCGTACGCCTGCATGTCGCGCGCGTGTGCCGCGCCCGCAGCCGGACGCAGCTCCTGGTAGCAGCGCGCGCCCGCCGGCGACACGCCGCCCCCTCCGCCCCCGCCGCCGCCGGGGGCGTACCCGTACGCGAGGGGGGGCGGGCTCTCCGCGTCGACCTCGCCCGCGCCGCACTCCGCCTCGCCCTCTGCACACACACAGCGCACGGTGAGCCGCGCGCCCGGAGTGGGGCTCCGCCGCGCAGACAACATTCAATTCATTATAAACTTTCCCACTGACATTGCCTCTTAAATAATTTATATATAGGAATAACTGCCGCTTGTATATTGGAGGGATGCACGTGCGGGGGGCTCCGTTGCGGCCAATATATTTCAACAGATTTAATAAGACAAACAACACATTAAGCATGTATTCCGTAATGTGTTTCTAAGAATTATTTCTATGTACGTACTGTTAATGATGTTTGTTAACTATTAACGAGTTAAAACACTGAGCGTGCATCACTGGACCCGAGGCTCCGGTGGCCAGATATCTGCTGGTCGTAAATTGACATTTTCGGTTTTGTTCATACGCCTTCAATTCGGAGAATACATTAAAGCAATTGATCCAACAAAATATATGGAAAAGAGAAATCACCACACGACCACAGTCGGTGGCAGCGGTGACTGTTTTCTCGGCCATAGCACCTACCGACGATGAGCACAGCCACGTGGCAGCTGTGTGCAAACTCCAGTTTTGCATTGTGACTCCCGCTTCTAACTGTCACGTTGTATAAAAATCACCTGCGAAGTAGGGCCGCCACAAAAACAAAAATGCTGACTTACCTTTCAAGCAGTTGTTGTTAACTTCAGCAATGAACGCGTCTAGTTCGAACGGTTCGGTCTTGTGCCAGGCGGCCGGCCAGCCCTCGTGTAGCATCATCGACTCAGTATCGGACCGGACGCGACCAAGCGTCGCGTGCACTCACTACGGTCGCCGTGCGAGGACTGACGTGCACCGCCCGCCGCCTAGTCGCGTGCCCTCGAGCGCCCGCCCCCTCGCCCTCCCCGCGCCCTCCTCGCGCCCTCACCGCACCCCCTCACTCGCCGGCGGCCGTTGCCGAGTCCAGGACAAATCCACCCCTAGCACTCGCGACTAATGTAACCCGACCCATTCACTATGTATTACTAACTACAACGGAAGCAGTTTTATAGTTTAGGAGCAGCATACGGACGCGGTGCGGAGCGGGCCTACATGTGCACTCTTGCACTAAATAAAACACACACATAACAATATTTTGTATAGGTATGCTCCGATAGAGCCGGTACGGTGTGACACCTGTAGTCGTACGGTGTTAACGTTACAGAAACCCATATATTTACATTATAGATAGATTTGGCAATAACAATAATTTGTTACTTGGCTAGTTTAACATAGAGTAAGGGCGCATTCGCTTCAGTGAGCCGGTGTGGCGACACAGAGAGAGAGAGGGCGAGGGTAGCCGGCGCGTCTGCAGCGGGCGCAGTGATAAGCTATCAGCTGCAGCACGTGCTCCGGCTCCTTATCTAGCAACATCTCCCGACCTACGGCACCGCGCACCGAGCACCGCGCGCGCTTGCTGATTACACTCGCTAATCGTGTTCGTTCTTATTGTATATACGACACCTATTCATGTGTAAGTATGTGTGTCCGTGTGTCACAGCAGACCCGCACTCCTACAGGAACAGCATCGCGGCACCAGCCAAATTCCCACTTTAAATATACATAATTGTACCCAATACAACCCTAATAAATATTAAACTGCTATGTTCTTGTAGATACGTGATTAAACAACATGGGTTATATAAATTTGTCTTATTCATATAATGTAGATAAAACATATTTAACTTTAACAATGATAAAGTATTGCAATTTAATGTTGAATTAAATGCAGTTATATGAATCGTTTGTAAGGTCGCAAACACGGAAACCTAGCAGGGCTAGTTAGCCTAGTCTCGTATTGCTCCGTAAATAACTTAATACTATCTATCCACGGATAATGCTTCAGCTCATTTCAATTAATTAAACAAAACGACAGTAAACGTTCTAAATGCGTAATCTAGTACACGCATTTACAGTCACATCACGTTATTATAATGACTGTTACCTGTTTATTTCATGTTATTTTAACTTGACCGCGTCAGAAGCAAGACGCGTAATCCTTGTCTCGAGTGCGCATCTGGATAATATAATGTACTTACTACAGTACAAATACCTAGGTGTAAGTTGATAGAGTGAGGTGCCGCCGTCGCGGCCGCTAACACTCTTATAAATAGGTAATCTGTATGTTTGATGGTTGTGGCTTCGCAATTTATAAAACAAATGTATACCTACGTAGATATTATTTTTTATTAGTGTCAATATGGAATACTCAGTAACATTCCGGTTATATTGATATTAAAGTTTATTTTACTGAGTAATAATGTATTGATAAATACTAAGTACCTACAACATTAGAATTTTGAACTTGATGTGCGGACATAAATTTAGGTTAAAAACCAACGAAAATCTAATGTAATATTTTAAATTGATACTTTTCAAGTAAAACCATACCCTAGATTATAGAGCTCTTTAAAATACCATTATTTATAACTGAGAGAGCTCCACACGTATTAATATTCCTTTTCACCCGAGTGTATTTGTTGATTTAATAAAAATCCTTGGTTACTTGACATCTCTTTTGTATTTATCCGCGTGGCATACCACACAAACGATGATTTTGTGATTAGAGAGACTGCACGATCGCAAAATATAATTAACATAATCACTATTTACAAAGCAAATAGATGAAGAATGAGAGAACAGCAAGTAGCCACCAAGCGTACAGTCCGAGAGCAGACGTGCACGGCACACAGCACGCATCACTGCGCGGCGTTGTCTCCACATCAATTTATAAAACAAAATATCAGTTACACCATAGAAAGTCATAAAAGCCTGTTTAAATTAAGAACGCGCTCTCAAAACAGGATCATTATCACGATTTTTTCCTACTAATTACAACAAAACTATTGAACTTTGGTAAACATAATGACTAACTACAGATACATTGAACCTTTAACAATGATGTACAGATGATTGTGTTTTAATATTAATAGGTTTCCCATTAAAAAAATCAATTCTCCGTAGTCCCCTCGCGCAAAGCAGCCTGCTTTTCGGGACAAAAATCTCAGTAAATTTACATTTTTCCTAATAAACAAAAAATACCTGCTTATGCTACATATAATCAAGTTTAAAATACACACTACAACATCCAAGTTATCTATACTATAAATGAAAAAAATTTTTTTTTGTTGTAATCAAAATTTCACTGTTTTTTCTAAATTATGTACATCTTAACTCGTATGGAATAAGGTCCAATTTACTTCTTTATTTAGATTCTGTTTACACAACGGTGTGCTTGTAGTCCGGTGAAATTGTAAAGACCTTGCCAGGTCAAATATGTCGTCAGTTCCAATAAAAAACATCGGTGTGGAACAAGAATTCGGGTCGCGCCAGACCGCGCTCAGGCACAGTAGCGAGTGGATATCTACGTCGCTTTGCACTCGATTAGAAAAAAATAAACGTCGCTGTAGGAATACGTATGGACTTCACAAAACATTTTGATCATTTCAGAAAACTAACCAAGTTTTGATAGTGTTTTATATTTCTAGTAGTAAGAGACACTGTAATTAGTTTAAAAGAAAAATTCTAAGTCTAAATGCTTATTATGTTGTTTCCTCAAAGTTATTAGGTTAGTTTTTTTTACGTTATCAGGACCTTTTTATTCAGGATTGTACTACCATTATCAGGATTGACGATGACGACCCACTTTAAAAACTGTTATGGAGCTCCTTGACGGGCAGAGATAGACATGTCTTGTTTGTACTCCTTTCGGTAAGTAGTAACAAAAGCTTACCGAAGGACTGAACAAAATGACCTCATGATGGATCTAGAAATAGATACGTCGTATTAGAAAAATTTAAAGCGCATCCTTAAACCATAGTAGTGGTTAAAATAATTTGTATATACTTATAATTAAAACAATATACGTTTTATTATTTAGACAATGGTAGTGTACAACATCGCGCCGATTCACTGACATATCGTTTATATTTACGTGAACAGCAGGTTCACGCGCAGCGCGTGGCCCTCGCTGCCTTCTTACTATAACATCTACTTATTCCTTCTCTATCTCATTACGTCATATTCAGTAAATTTAAATCGCTATTTACTTATACTATTCTCTGTTCCATGAGTCCTTAGTGGCCTCACCTACTTAGCGCATCCTCGGTAGAGATGTCTGTATGTTGATATCATTAATATGTTGTAATCTGTATTTATAGCATAATGTTGACATTGTGTATACATATGTTTGCTGATGAAAGTATAATTTACTTTAAAATATATTATTTACTGAGCATTATAATAAATTAGTCGAACGAGTAGGTCGGCAAGTGCGACAGATGCGGGGGTCGCGGGGCGCTCTAACGGCTCTAATCCTTATCACTTCATTATTATTACTCTTGAGCCTCGCCAGTGCGGTGTCTGCTAGTTTGAAGCGCAGAGTGCGGTTTCGGTGCATGTTACTCGCTCCTGGTCGCGTTCCGAAAATCTATAAATTTAATCGTATTAGCAGTAACAGAGCTGTAAATCGCAGCGAACGACACTTTAACACTATTCCGAGTATCGGCGGGTCGTCGTAGTTAATAACTCAAAAAAAAAATTATGATGTTGTGACAGGTCCCGGGTTATGGGCGCGCATACCACCCCCCGCACCGCACCCCCGCTTGCCTATCGGATCTGCCGCGCGCTCTGCCGTAGGGTCGCGATAATCCCTTGTATAAATAAACATGGTATAACGAGACATGCTCGCTAAGTGATTTACAGCGGTTCTATACAGCTCCGACACATTACCGGTGTCTCTCACTGTCTGTTTGTTTATTTATTTGCCCCTAATAACACATTGTTTTATGATTATGAATAAACAGAGTTGAGGTCACGCCGCGTTCCCGCTGTGTCGATATAGTGAATAAGCACCCATTGAATTAACATGTTTTTGTATAGTCTCTCTAGGACAGATAATCTTACCCTCTACATACTACATATAGTAGGTTTATATTATATGTGTACAGGGTATAATATGTATATCGTCGCGAATGTAGCCTGCGCTAAGTGATGGTTCTCCTTTGGACAAGTTTCTTATTCAATTGTAGAGTTAATACGCATATACTTTGACCTCAATAATGAGCTAATAAATGGAATGTAATTATAATAAATAAAAGAGGAATAGATAACACAGTAAATAATAAGAGAAGACGAAATCTTCTCTATGGTCTTGTGGCTCCCGTATTTAAAGAGCACCATTTCACGCTGTCTAGTAGACCGAAACTCATTCGGGCCATCTCATCTTTTAGCTGTAATACAACACGCCTAGTATCGTAAAGATCACGTCTCTGGGTTCAAGTACGATTAAACACGAAACTTTCCCATACATACACAAAATATGTACATTGACAAATTGACAAAAGGCTGTAAAGTTATTTTATGAATTTATACATATGTAAAAATTCGTAATGATATCTGCGATTTTCAGTGATGGTTTTAGAACTTTTCACAAAGCTAGTTAATTGACTGGTGGCAAGCTCAGTAAAACGCAATCTGTTCAAAAAAGAATCTATTGTTTGTCCTTATTAAGCCCCGAAACTGTAGAAATTTTTATTAACAAATGGGTGACTTTTCAGAGAAGAATTTAAATTACAATTAAAAAAAAAACAGAAGAAATTAATCACAATTTAATATGCAGTACTCATAAAACAATAAGAACATTTCCACAAGAAGAAATTTGTAGGCACCTGCTAGTGAACTAATATATCATTATAACCTGAAATTTGAGGAATCATATAACCTATACGGAATTACGCTACACCTTATAAAAGGGTAATTTAAAAAATAATATCAATGTAAAATAATAATATGCACTTTTACGTACCATTGCATTACATTCGCAGGTAATAGATTTTCGCAGAGAATCTAAAGCGTTACGTCAGTCGAGTCGGTTCAGGCTTCACGCGGCCCCGACTCGAGCTGTTCCGCTCCCGACACTTCCGCAACATAACACGAGATTATATTAATACCTTGTTTAGGTCTCTTATTGAAAAACCATGACACGAACATTATTATCATAGTATGTATTATTTGGTTTATAATATTTTAGAAAATGACGCTACTATTAAGTGAAAATCATTGATTATATGAATTAGATACTCTAAATTAATATTACTTTTAGCTTTAATATGTAAAATCTATTTTTATATATTAAATATACAAATTTGATATTTATTCCGACTGACTCTTATGTACACGTCGCATATTCAAGAACAACGCTAAACTATATCTATAACTAACATCCCTCCACCAATAAAATCGAAATACAACTGTGTACTAAAATATATGTGTATTCTACATAAAGCGTTTATAATCCACGCGTTCTAGAGGTCTAAGGGGTCGTTTACTTGAAACTTGATCTGTGCTAAGCGGTACGTTATCCGCTTAGACAGTGATGCTGCAGTCTGGATGTTCACTCTCGGCCGCAGTCAATGTATTTTCACAGACAGCTGAACCAATCTGGTTACTAGCACCACTTTCCGCTTCCGTCTTTCTTCTACCAGAAAAACCACGTTCGGCATGATGTTAGTGGTATGAGGTGGTTTAAGGTTTTAAACTTATTCATATAAAGTTTAACTAAAACTATTTGTCCAATCTTAAAGTCTATTTTTCTTTTTTCACGATAGTACTTAACCTGTAAAGATTGCTTCTTTTTTACATCATCAGATAGTATTTGTTTAGATAATGACAACGAGGACGGGCGTAAAAAATCTAGTCTATAGCGTAGTTTTTTACTGAATAGAAACTTAGCAGGAGAAATGTTCGTAGAAGAATGTTCTGAATTCCGATAATTAAATAAAAAGTCATTTAATTTTACGTTAATATCTTCGTTATTACTACCTGCTACCATGATAGATAACGCTCTTTTTATTATTTTAACGTAGCCCTGTGCTTGTCCATTACTAGCTGGATGGTAAATTGGAAAAGTTACGTGATTGATACCATTATCAGAACAAAATTTCGAGAATTCGGTTGAAACAAAGTATGTGCCGTTATCAGTACAAATAGAATTAATTAACCCAAATCTCCCCATCAATCCACAAAGTTTCTCTATAATTATTCTAGATCCATGCCTGCCACTAAAAACTTCTACTCACTTTGAATACGCATCTACTACAACTATATAGGTTTTAGTGTTTAGTGGGCCCAACAGATCAACATGTATTCTTTGCCATGGGTGGTTAGGTAATGTCACGGTGTGAACAGGGCTCGAGGCGGAGCGGGGCGTAGCTGTGTACAGATATCGTAAGTTGCGACTTTTTCTATATCTATTGTGAGACCAGGCCACCAGACACGAGAACGTGCTTCTGCCTTCATTTTAGCTATACCTATATGGCCCCTGTGTAGTTCATTTATAACAGTATTTCTCAAAACTTCTGGAATCACTAACTTTGTACTTCTTAAACATTTGTCCTCCACAGCTAGTTCAACGTGACAATTGTAGTAGTAGTTGATTCAAATGAATATTATTTACTTTTTGTGTCCAACCACTCAATACATACTTAACGACCTGTGACAAAATACAATCGGCCTCAGTTTCAATTTTAATTTGAGAAAGTGTTAGTGGTTGAGTTTGAGAGACTTGTAAATCTATACCGGAAATATTTTTTTCTAAAAGACGCTGGAAAATGGCAGGTGCAAGTGCAAAACCACCAAACCAAAGACTAATCTTTTATATCTATAAAGTCCTTTGTGTCTATTAATACACGTTAGAGATTGACAATCAGGGTGTAATTTTAATTGGTTGTAAGCACTGGACAAGTCTAATTTTGTAAAAAAATTACCGTTATGAAGCTTAGTGAAAAGGTTGTCTACACGAGGTAAAGGATATTGTTCAGCCAATAATTGTTTATTTAATGTACACGAGTAGTCTGCACATATTCGTAAACTTCCATCGGATTTTAAATCTGGAACCACTGGGCTAGCATACTCAGAAAATGTAACTGGTTCAATTATGGTCTAACTTCTCTAAGCGATTTAACTCCTGTTCTATCTTAGACCTTAGAGAAAAGGGTACAGGTCGCGCTTTACAAAATTTCGAAGTTGAGCCCGGTTTTAATTCCAGTTTAACTTCAATATTTTTACAACAACCTAATTTCTCTAAATATAAATTAGAATATTCTTCCATTATTTTATTTATATCCAATGAAATCCTACAAGCCTTGATTTGACTTATCCCTAAGTGAAATTTAGACATAAAATCGCGACCTAATAAAGGGCAACCTCCGTTTCTTACAACATATACGTTAATATCTCTTATTAACTCATTGTATTTAAAAGGTAATATTACTACTCCCAACGTTTCTAAATTTTCCCCCGTATAGCCTAGTAATCCCTTTATATAGGGTTGTAGTGGGCGCTTTGAAAAATATTTAAAATAATCTAAATCCGAGATTACTGTAACCGCGGAACCCGAATCTAACTCAAAATATAACTTAACATCGTTTATAAATATTTCACCCTGCAAGGGTTCTCCTTGAAAACTACGAATATTAAAAACAAGTGACTTACCATCACCACCCATATCGTCATTATCCGACGAAAACTCTAAAAATTTAAGTTTACGTGACGTCACGCCCACTTTACACATGCGTTGTAGGTGCCCTTTTAATCCCCATTTCCTACAAATAAAGTTTTTGAACTTACACTGATTTATATCATGACCATAATAACCACAAACATTACAAAAACCAGTATCCTCTGAGGTACGACGTCTGCAAGTATTTGTAATTAATAGTAACTAGCGGGCCCGGCAGACGTTGTCCCGCCCTGATTAAAAATAAATCCTTGACAAATTATATACCAAAACGTTCCTCATGAATCACTTTATCCACTGGTGAAAACCGCATGAAAATCCGTTCAGTAGTTTTTGAGTGTATCGCGAACAGACAGACAGACAGACGCGGTAGGGGACTTTGTTTTATACTATGTAATGATAGTAATTTTGGAATTGGAACAGCCGGCGGTAGTTGACATTTTGTGCACGTCGAACAAACCCGTAGAAGTAGTCCGGGCGGCACTGTTGAGTTGTTTCGCTCCTTCTCGAGCACACCGTATGTTTTCAGCTAAGTGCAAAGCTTTTTCTAATGTGAGCGCTTCAAGGTCTTCTGTAAACAACTTATTGCGTTCGGGCCCCGCTACCATGCCAAGTACAAAACGATCACGTAGCATTTCATTGAGTCTGAAAATCCACAATGTCTTGCTAACCTCCTCACTCGTGCGGCCCAGTTCGATAATGATTCTTCAGAGCCTTGTATTGCATTATGAAATTTGTTGCATTCGGCGAAACTACATTTTTTAATTTGAAAGTGGCCATCCAGTAGTCTCAAAGCGGCTCACATCATTCGGGAGTGCTAAGTTCCTTATGAGTCGATAGGTAGCTTCTGCTAAGCTACTTAATAAAATCGCTCGTCTTTTTGTTCCGGACTTGTCGGTATCTCCAACTATGTCGTTGGCAAGAAACCATTGTTCTAAACGATCTTTATACAAAATCCACTCATGTTCTTCGTGGTTAAAGACGTTAAGTGTGCCGACTGATATTCTCGCCATTACAAATAATTATATGTATACACGAGGTTCGTTCGCGTCGTCGCCACTGTTATTTGTTTACTTAAAGCGTTTATTCCGACTGACTCTTATGTACACTTCGCATATTCAACAACAACGCTAAACTATATCCCTAACTAACAGTATAGGTAGGTACTTAAGGTACTGGTGCTGACAGAGACCCGTGAGGCTCCCGGCAACACTACCTACGTATCTATTACACCAATGAAATAATCTATATTTTTGTGCATTTTTCATATAAAAGCTTTCTTTCTTCTAAAACGCACGATATTGTAAATATTTGTCTTAAAGTAACATATAATTGTGACAACTAGGTACTTCATATACATTACTCCGATCTAACTCTTATACTATTATTGAAATAACAAAAAAGGGTTTATTTATTTTTTAAACGATAACACAATGTTTCCATCTTGATCTTAATGTACTCTGATACTTATCTTTATTTTCCAAAGTAGTTATTCACCAATATACCTAGTCAATTTATAGACGAGGAAAATGAACACATATAATTGTATTATTTATTATAACCAACCAGAGTGCGGTAATGATGCAGTAATATTAGTTTTACTTAACAAGACAATAAAGTGACGTATTCGGTCGTGTCTCACGACAACAATGAATACGTTTCTAAATATTGTTACATGTTTGAATAATTACTCTGTTAAAACATTAATTATGAAGAGGAGAGAAATCAGCATCGCGCGGCTTTTTATCATGATCAGCGCTGAATATATGTTTCCACATCATAACAGAAAATTAGATCAAGCCGATGAGTTAGTCTAAAGAAATTAACTTGTACCGTTGCGTTGCGTCATCAAAGCGACTTTAGTCCCAGAGTAAAAGTGATGTGCCTGCTATTTAATTAACGTAATTTTAGTAGAAACGCTATCGGTTCCATTATTACGGTGTATGTGTAACGTGACAATACAACGCAATGCGACCGTTACTAACAACTCTTTATTAACAACTAGCTGACCCGTGCCCACTTCGTTGGGCGGTAATAGGAATTATCAAGCTACAACTTTTTTCTAGAATTCAATCATATATCTCTCATAGTTAAGGCAGCGTTCGTAAGATACGTTTTCGTTCGACCATTTTTTCTCCGACTCCCCAGATATTACCCCCTACAACCTCACAAACTTTACCTCTTTATAATAATATAATTAATTAATAGCTTCTTTCCACGACTTCGTACGCGTGGAATAGTTAGTTTGGGCTAACACGCAGCGGAAGCTCTCAAAAGGTAAAAAACCCGATTTTAAAATATTCTTCATTGTTTCTCCGCTCCTATTGATCTTGGCATGATGATATATAGCCTATGACATTCACAAATTACGTGGATTTCTATTGGTAAAAGAATTTTCAAAATCGGTTTAGTACTTCCTGAGATTACCCCCTACAACGTCAAAAACTCACAAACTTTACCTCTTTATAATATTAGTATAGATGTACTTCATAGAATATACATATATTATATGGTATCCGATACGACGTTCAAAAGAACGCGAAGACTAACCTAATATGGATTATTTTATTACAATCCAAAGGTTTCACAGACGCGAACAAACCGTAAACAAATACTATAAAGTGGGTATAAAGAAGGAGAGAAGGATATTTATAGGATGTGTTACAAATAATAGCATCAAAGAAACTTATTTATACCTGTTAACCATAAATAAATAAAGCATATATATTCCTGTGTACTCGAGAAATGGAGACAACAATAATATTTTTTAGTATAGGTAAACACTTGATTTATTTATTTCACGTGTATAAAATGAAGAATAAATAAACAAAGCAGAAACGCAACAATATGTAACTCTATTTCCCATACGGTTTGTTGTTAATCTTTGAAACTCGGCTGCCGGTTGCTGAACACCACATGTACTTTGAATTTTAATTGAAATAGATTTTTAATAGATAATACTTGAATGGAATATTTGTTATAATGTCCTTTGTTATGTTTGGTTATACTTAGAATATAATTGTTATTTAAAAACAAATTCATTTCACAAATGCCTCTAATTACTGCCCATTGTTATTGTACCCAACTACCTACCGAGTAACATCGCGCCTCGCTACTTGCAAATACGTAGAATCGGTCTATTTGTTTTATTCAATCATTTTCCTTTCTTAATACGATACGAGTAAGAATAAATATAATGTAAGTAAATTAAAAATGCGAGACTACATTTGTTTGAATGTTTATCTTTTAATTATGTCCAAACAACCAGACGAATTTCAATGATAGAAAATAGAGTAACAATGTAATTTGTAACGAAGCTCTTATTAAGCATCGAGGTGGCAGTTAAGTACAATAATTAACATCTCATTACCGAGGAACAGGTGCTACATCGCCGAGTGACGTTGCTGCATCAGCAACTCGACGCGACAGTACCTAATGCTAGCGACCGCGCAGGTATATAAAACAATACACGAGTGACTTGTCGCTACTATTATTTTAAATAGGTAAAGTATATTTGTGCAATTTATTTGATTTAAATAATAGGAAGCGGGCTATTGTTACTTCTATAATATTTATAACTAGCAAAGGGCTAAAGGACCCGGGATGGCCTGATTTGTCCCTCAGTTCGGTATTTCCATACTCCCCATACAACGTAGATCACTAACCTGGCTGTTGTAGATCGTTCTCGCAGTTGTTCTTATATGCACGGTCACATACACGCACACTCAACGTTTATAAAATGTTTATAATTGCAATTAAAGGCCAAAAAACAACACATAAACCAATAAAATCCGGCAGCGCAAAGTTCACATTACAGGTTAAGGAGCCCGCCCCAACTGTCCGTTGTACGCGTCGCGATCGCGCGAGCCCGGAATCGGGATCCACCCACATATAAATAATATGAAAATGCCCGAACAATTAGATACATAAATACTAATAGTGTGTGAAATCAGGGTAAATCAGTAACATATTTGGAACCTTAACCCACCATATAACTACCTCAGTGCTCACTTATACAGTATAAGGAACTAATGAAACTTAAAGATGACTTATGACTTAGACTTGAGATGACTTAAAGATATTATTATAATGATATAATATGCCCATATTGTCAATAAGTAATACGTTTATGATTAATATCTTATTAGAAAGACCCCTTCTATCTCAAAAATTACGATTAATGATTATAATGTTGATTTGAAAACAATGAATAAGCTGACGTCTTCAAATCTTGCATAAATATAAATCAAGATATGAAACTTTATATCTGTGTAAGCAGTTTTTAATATTCGACAATTTAAATAGTGCTCAATGAACTCGATACAATATTCTTATATGTATGTTACTATGGTTATTGAGTTATGTAGACGAAAGCGCGGTAATTACAAAAATGGCCGTCAAAATGTGCAAAAACGGTTAACAGTTAGTCTAAATTAAAAAAGACTAAATTACTTGTTATGATATCTTCTATCTGCCGGTGACAATTCCGTGAAAATCGGTCCAGCCGTTTTGGAGTTAGCATTGTGGCCGAAGCCGCGGTTAATAGCTAGTCTAATTTAAAATAGCCTAAGTAACCCGCTGTAATTTCAGCTATCTACCATATCAGACAGCCAGACCGACAAAAATTGCATTTTTGTTATCAGTAGCGTGTATACTTTCATACCCAATCAGTTTTTAAAATTCTGATATTACGTACAGACAGTTCATTTTTATTATATGAATAGATAGATATAAATATGTGACTACTGTGTTAAACTAGCTTGAAGTTTGTTGTTGTAGACGTTGTGAATCGCGCTGCGGAATGGTCGCAATGTGCAATCCATGTCCGGCTACATACGGGGCGCGGCGGGCGGGCGCCGAGCGCAGCGCGCGATCGTTAATTAACTCGACATTTTGTTCGTTCACTTTAGTTTGTTATGATGTTATTTACGTATTTTAATGGCGGTTGTGTTGCCGGTCGCCGCGCCGCAGCGCTCGCCTCCCGTCACTGATAACGGTATTGTTATGTTTTCGTATTTCGTTTGCTAAACGACGACACATAATGAGGGAATGCGCTCGGCTCCACTCGGCTAAACTCGGGTCCACTCGGCATGTCATCACGCACCGGCCTGTACTGTCTACGCTTCCCGCAGCATTAATTCAACTCAAAACAGTATTATTGCGAATTACATATCAACCACAGAAAAGACATCTTTTAGATTTGCTTATGCATCTTAAACGTGTCTGCGTACGTATATGCAGGTGCTAAGAGACGCCGTCCGGTGCTCACGTATCTAACAGGTAAATGTGATGACGTCGCAGGTACCTATTCAAGTATTATAGAAAGATCAGGTATTTCGAACAAAGTTTGCAGTGCAAATAACAATCAAATGCAACATTATAAGTCTTCATTCTGCTCGTCGCACGTGATGTGACAGGCCATTATAAACCAACATGAGACTAGTATTGTATTCATTTGTCGACAAATTTATTTTCAGTGTAATAACTAACAGCTATACTGCATCGATATATGCTATACGATAGATACACGTTTCAAATGAATCTGATTCATGCATGTAGCGGTTTGTCTGCCTGTCTGTCTATTACTATTACAGAATCAAGTCATCTTAATAAAAGCTCTCACATACTCTGGTGTTGCGTCATGTGCATACGTATTTACACATATATTTAATATATTTATTCAATCTTTATGTTGATGTCTTTTACATATGTCTCCAAAGAATGATTGCTGCTTCTGTATCTGTTAGCTCGTTGTATTCCTGAATGATCTGTGAACTTCTTTTTTTCTCGAACTCCTTGCACGCTGTCGACGTGACGAACCTTTCTTACGTGACAGTTTCACCGGATTGTTTTGGTCGGGCACTTAAGAGCACTCAGTCAAAATCAAAAAAATTCTTGCAGTCTTGGTTTTGCGTTTTTGCAAGACCAATACCAAGACCAAGACCACCGAATTTTAGCAAGACCAATACCAAGACTGACCCCTGCAAGACTTGCGCAAGACAAGACTAAGCCTGCAAGACTCTTGCAGTGCCACAAATACAATAATATACAATCTCAATTTGATATTTTTCATTGTTCTTTAGCCTCAATAAAATCTCAATTGGAAAAAAATTGTACTTAAAATTTTTAGCTTCATTTTTATATATTTTATTTGAATATTTAAACTTAATTTAAATCTTTGAGCTCTCGTATATTGTGCACGTTAGTTTCACATCTAGTAGGTTACATTATCATTCATTCATCGTATCAGTGTTAACAGAATGAAACTCTTTTGTAACCAGTTTTGTGAAATAAATAAAAAAAAAAACTAATATTATAAATCAGTATGGGTTTCTTTGTTTGGTGCGCTTTCAAGGTTTCATTATTTAACCGATCATCATAACATTTTTGTCTACACGTTGTGTGGAGTACAGAATAGGTTACAGGATATCTTTACTATTGTAGAGGGATAAGTCAAGTCTATTTTAAGGCGAGTGAAGCCGCGAGCAAAAGCTGGTAATAAAACACATAATTACTGTACCTTTTAATTGAACTGTACAAACATTTACTATGTGTCGACTTCTATCCTACGTACGCTATGTAGCTAGTAGGTACATAAATTAAACAACAGCATAAGTTTCATTTAACAATAAATATAGGTTATTTTATCAGAAGTGAAAATCCTAACGAATATTATAAATGCGAATGTGAGTTCGTCTGTTTGTTACGCTTTCACGCCATAACGCCTTAACCGATCATGAAATGTTGTCTACATGTTGCACGAAGTATGGAAAGAGACAGAATATTTTTTATCAGGGAAAAAGTTCTAATGTCGTGAGATAGGTTAATTAAGGCGAGCGAAGCCGAGAGCAAAAGCTAGTAATAATACACATTATTGCTTTACCTGTATATTGAATTGTACCTACAAACATTTATTATGTATCGACTCCTATCGTACGTATACTATGTAGTCACTAGGTACATAAATATAGCAGCAGCATAGATAAGTTTAATGCAATAATGAATTTAGATGAATTTCTTCAATAGAGAAACGTAACGCAGACACGCCTACACACATAGTACAGTAGTTAATAAGTTTACAATATGATCTGAGTGACATAGATTCAACTATATAGTTCTAATCGGAGTAATTACAAACACTTCCGGTTTAATGAATTGTCTACTAGCGTGGGTAGGCACTAGAAGGAATTGTAAATTTTTATTTCTGTAAATATTCCTTTAAATTCTTATTCATTATAAATTTATCCAATTTGATTGGCCTTTACTATGTCTATTAAAGTGTCCGTTATTTAAAAAAACCCGATGCTGTTTAACTGTGCCTAAATGACGATACTTTTCCCATTCATTTAAAAGAGGGTTTTTTCACTTTTTAGAAATACATTTTTATCTTGTTTGTTCTATGGAATAACTTACCAAATATTATTAATTCTCCTTCCTTGGAATGGAGAAATTTTGATATGGACTCAAAAATTTAATTTGTATATTTTGATAAGACCAAGATTTTACTGTTTTTTCTTACGTGTCTGATTATTAAAATTGATATTTAAATGAAATAAATAAAAATTTGCGTTTAAAAAATTCAGTTGGTATTGTAATTGATTATCGAGAGCGTAAAAAAACATTAAATACAAATAAACAGTAAGTTATTGGTAAACAAAAAAAGACAGTAAAAATAAATTATAAACTATCAAAATTTACAAATTAAAGTTTTAACGCCCTTATCAAAATTTCTTGATCCCAAGGCTGGAGAATTAATAATAGTTGGTAAATCTATTCTCTACATATAATAAAAATGAAGTGTCTGTATGTAATATCAGAATAAATTTTTTTTACTGATTGGGTACGAAAGTATACACGCTACTGATAACAAAAGTACAATTTTTGAAATTTTTGTCGGTCTGCCTGTCTGTCGGTTTGTTCCGGGTAATCTCCGAAACGGCTTGACCAATTTTGACGGATATTTCATTGGCAGATAGCTGAAATTACAGTGTATTACTTAGGCTACTCTAAATTAGACTAGGTGTTAACCGCGGCTTCGTTTGCAATGCTATCTCCAAAACGATTGGACCGATTTTCACGGAACTTTCACCAGCAGATAGCGAACATCACATCAAGTAATTTAGTCTACTTTAATTTAGACTAGCTGTTAACCGTGGCTTCGCCCTCAATGCTATCTCCAAAACGGTTAGACCGGTTTTCACGAGACCTTCACTGGCAGATAGCTGACTTTACAAAAATTAATTTAGGCAATTTTAGTTTATACTAGTTGTTAACCGTGGCTTCGCGAATCTTATGACAAATAATTTAATTTATTTTAATTTAGACTATCTGTTAACCGTGGCTTCGCCCGCTGTGCTATCACCAAAACGGTTAGACCGATTTTCACGGGACTTTCACTGGTAGATAGCGAACCTTATAAAAAATAATTGAGGTTATTCTATTTTAGACTAGCTGTTACCCGCGACTTTGTCTGCATGAAATTTAGCACAATTTCAACTCATTCTTTATTTTTTATAAGAGAAATAATTATTAGTTGATTGGTTACAATTCGACATTATAATTATTAATAACATTAATGATATAGAAGTCTTCCTAATAAGATCTTAGATTATAAACGTATTACGTAAAGAGTTCCATAATACAATTCTTGCGGAACAGACAAGCGTTTATTTCTTGTATAGTCACAAAATCTTAATTATAATAATGGCAATGTATATTAAATGTAATGTAAATGTAAATCTTTATAATAATATTTTAAGTTATTGTTTCATTAGTTCCTTATACAGTGTAATTGAGCACTGAAGTAGTTATATGGTGGGTTAAGGTTCCAAATATGTTGCTGATCACAAACCTCATTTGGTACGCTCTTTGTATTTATATATTAGATATTTACCTATGAAATTGCCGTTTTGAATGAAAAAATTTAAACGAATTTTTTTCATGTATTTTTTATTTGTATTAATCGAAGTAATCACCCATGCAATCAATGCATCTTTGCCAATGAAGTGGTAGTTTATTGATGCCTTTCTTAAAAAAATCAGCTGGACGGGAGGCAACAAATTCTTCAAAGGCATTTTGTACTGCCTCTCGGGTATTTAATTTTTTTTCCGCCAAGGAGTTATCCAAATTCTGGAAAAAGTAGTAGTCTGTAGGCGCAAGGTCTGGTGAGTAGGGCGGAGGACGGAGAACTTCCAACCCCAGTTCTTCCAACTTGGAGACCGTCTGCTGTGCAGTATGACGTCGCGCGTTGTCGTGCAGGAGCAGCGGAGACGAGCGATTGACCAATGCTGGTTGGAGATGTGCCAGCTTCTCCATCATTGTGTTCAGTTCTTCACAGTACACATCTGCAGTAATGCTCACCCCATTTGGTAAGAAGCTGTGATGAATCACACCGGCGCTAGACCACCAAACAGTGACCATCACTTTTCTAGGGGTAAGTTTTCGTTTAGGGCATTGTTTAGGTGCTGAACCAGGATCCAACCAACTTGCTGAGCACTTACGGTTATCAAACAGAATCCATTTTTTATCGCAGGTAACAATGCCGTTTAAAATTCCTTAATTTGTGTGTCTGTTGAGCAGTGCAAAGCACGTCTCGACACGTACTTCGCGCTGGCGATCATTGAGTTCGTGGAGCACCCATTTGTCAAGCTTTTTTACCTTGCCAATTTGACGCAAATGGACCAATATTGTTTTGACGCTAACGTCGAAAGCTGCTGCTAATTCAGCCGTAGATTGTGTATCATCAGCTTCCACAATCGCCATTAATTCGTCATTGTCGACCAAAGTCTTCGCACGACCGCGAGGTTCATTTTTCAGGTCGAAATTCCCAGAACGGAAGCGAGCAAACCAATAACAGGTGGTACGTTGGTTTGTAGTGTTAGCTCCTTAAACGTCGTTGATGTTGCGTTTCGCTTGTGCCGCGTTGCTGCCACGACGGTACTCATGTTCCATAATTACTCGAATTTTTAACGTATCCATGATAACAAAAAAGATTGAAATGCGATGAAAATGTAAACTACTTTTGGAAAAAGAATTCCATGTTTTTAAAATAAAATTAATTTGAAATTACAATTCTTAGCCAAACAAAAATTATTTTGATTTGAAATGGCCAGTACTGCAGATCGGCAATTTCATAGGTAAATACCTATTATCTAATGTACACGTTACATGTTACTATTAGAGTCGTGCGCGTCGTACTTACAATTGATTTTAAAGAGCATATCTGTAATTGTACATAGTCTCACAATTTTATAATTCTTTAATACGATTTAAAAAAAAACGCGTGCGGAGCTGCGGGTACAGCTAGTTATTTAGTTATTCAGTAAAACAAGCAAGATAAAAATTAATTTCTAAAAAGTGAAAAAAAACCCCCCATGCTAAATGAATGGGAAAAGTATCGTCATTTAGGCACGGTTAAAAAACATAGGTTTTTGTTGTTTTTTAGAGTGATTTGAACGATACCCAAATCAAAAAGCCAACTTGGTAAATAACGGGCACTCTAATGTCTTTGTAATAAGCTCAAAATATACTGATCTGTTGTCTTGTTCTAAGGTCTAACCTACCGCTTTTAATAAATAGAAATAGGCTTACAGATAATTGCAAAACTTCCAAGACTCTTGCAGCAAGACCAAGACTTAGAGCGCAATACCAAGACCAAGACCAGGTGTATTGATGCAAGACCAAGACCAAGACTAACCCAAGTCTCGTCTTGGTCTTGCATTTGGGCAACACTAATGGTAAGTAACAAGGTCGAGGGAACTAAAATGGCCGAACCTGTATTGTACTGAACCGAAATGTAGGTAGTAGAGCCACGCTTGTAGGTGGTAGAGCCATGCTGAAGCTAGCTAGCTGAAGCTATTACTAGTTACCGCCCGGAGTAATACCACCTGACACGCAGAAACACCGACGTCAAGTAACAGTGCTTGCATTGTTGTGTTTCGTTTGGTCAGTGAGAGCGTCGGAGACCCCCTCACTTCCCCGCTCTCCACACTCTCCCTTCCCCTTCCTCCTCCCTCCATACACAGGCTGGAAACACGCGACACCCCTGGTGTTGCTAGTGTCTATGGACGGCGGTAATCACTTAACACCAGGTGACCCACCTGCTCGTTTGCTTCCTATGATATTAAAAGAAACCTCTTAGGCAGTTCGTTCGTGCGTAAGTTACCTTAAATGAAATATCGCGAATCCGACTAAGCTAATCTAGACTAAACTAGTTATACATATATGAGTTAGTAAGACACATATGTGTACCTACATGTGAGCCTCACGAACTCGCACATATATTTTGAATCTGACAACTCGCCTAAACTAACTAAGTTCCAAAAATAAGGGAAAAACAAAACCCTTCCACCACATGTATGTGTATGTATGTCGGGTGATTTCCGGAGGATTCCGTGACAATGAAAAAGATGAGGTTCTGAAATTTGTTCACGATGTGAACGTTAAAGGACACTTACAGGTATATAGATGACCGCTTATACATATATAGTTGTTTCGTTATCACTAAAATCTTACCTGAATACAAATATTGGTAAAAAGTAATAATAGATAAAAAAAAATGCGAATACAGGAGATCGCAGTTGGTTCACCCTGTTGCTTTGTGGTCAAAGATTCTGTTTTGGTAGGAAGACGATGCGGTGGAGACTCAAGTGACAACATTAACGGAGTCCCCATACGATTGTTTTAGAGGGTACACTATACATCGTATCGGAAATCAGCTCATAAATTTATATCTTTTTCCATATTATTAATTCCTAAAATGTATAAAATATATCATTAATTCCTTTATCGAAATTTAAAAAAAACATAATATGTCGATTAAAGCTATTATTCCTAATATGCAACGAGTGTGAGAGCGCGTCGAGCCCATCGAGTCTACCTGAGCTTTGCCAAAGCGCTGAGCAACGTGACGCGTCATCAGTTCAGCGCGACAACAATGCACCTACAATCGGCAAGAACAATGGAAACTAATGCAGCTTTTGTGCGCCCGGAAACTGACCGAGTCCCATGCGCACTCGCACTCCCATACACCAGCCAACAACGCTTCGATATATCGTCCCACGTACCACCAATACATACGAATTAGTTACAACGTTGTAAATTCTATCTCCACTGTTAATTTAACGACGTAGAATAATTTTCCTGCGTACCTACAGCAACAGTACACCCATACCGTGGTTCCGTGGTGGTACAACGCACTCTACAACAGTTGCTTGGTTTAGAGTAATATGAAATTGATGACTGATAGATTTATTATAGTAGAAACAAAACCGATTCAACTGGGAAGTGAAAAATTAGAAAGTTTATGAGGATGCAACGGATGAATGGATGGATTGAAACTATTAATTTGAAAAAATAAGTGAGCCATTTGCTATCGCATTTTCGAGACAAGTAAATTGTCCCGGCGCTCTCATTCGGTAGCAAGTGTCACTAAACCGTTTTACTGTAATCTATGCTCATCTTAGAAACACTCTACCATTTACTCTCAGACTTTTATACTTAACCAAACAGCAACGCAATACAATCCGAACGTCAAAGCGATAACGTTTAAGAATTAAGATTAAACCTGCTTGTACGCAATCAAGTCAAAGAATAACAGAGTATCATGATTTTAGACATTAACATATATCTTCCAAAACATTTAAGGGCCTCGTTGTTCGATAGCGAATTCAAAGTTTCGTCCAACAGGTCGGAGATACAAATCCCATTGAGAGCACTAATGTTTATCGAATATAATAATTTTATTTAAAATATCAGATACATTTGTTATAATTTAACCCCTATAAAAACATTAGTAGAAACCATATAATAAATATTCCTATTGCGTTGATTTAATTTTATAATGTTAAGATACATTGGGCAAATCTAGAAAGTTTTAAATGAAAATAAATAAGAAATATATTGAACAAAGTTGTAAAAACAATAATATTTATAATTTAAAATAAACCTAACATACACAGAAATAATTACATGTTGAGCGCCATCTAGTTTCGTTAATAATTAACTACATATTAATTTACAACATACATATTAATTAACTACTGAACTTCATTTGTATTAACTTTGATTATTTACTAGCTGTGCCCGCGACTTCGTCTGCGTGGAAGTTTATGTAAAATACAGTGATTAATAAATTCATCTGAATGTATTAAGTCCATGTACTTACCTACATTTATCTCGTACTTAACTGGAGCCGTCATTAAAATTACAATATATAGATAGAGTGGACCAATTTTATTGAAACAAAGACTAAGTTATTCCCGAGGATATGCTGAAGAAAACACAAAAGAGAATTATAGCGGCTTATTATAGCGTGTTTCACTATGTGAACAATTTTGATGTCTGGAACTAACACCCTCTCACTATGTATCCGTCAAAAATGAACGTAGTTATAATGTTTTTCAAATAATTACGATGTACAACTAGATGTAGTGCCATGCTGCGTCTCGAAGAACAAAATCGTTCACAAAGGGTGAGGCCACTTAAATCGCACATGTCGAATTTTAATACACAATACAATCCTGTGATTTCATTAATTCCTGAGATTATAATTTATTGAAATTTCACGCGGACGTAGTCGCGGGCACAGCTAGTAAGTAATAAAATACATTTCAATAATTTGTAGAAATGCCTGTCTGTCTGTTTGTATGAACACGCATCACTGTTAAAACACTGCGTTCATGACAAAAAACCTCTTGAAGAAAATCATAAAACATATCTTCGAGTAACGTTTAGTCTTCGTTTCATTACAATCGGTCCAGTTTATCAAAAGTTATTACACTTTTAATAAAGAGGACGAGAGAAAAGGTGATAATTAAATTAACTTAATACCCATATTCAGATGATGATTTTATTAGTCCTTGTTTCTTTACATTAGGTTCCACGCGGACGAAGTCGCGGACACACCTAGTATACTATGTAATGTACGGTACAGGTCAACATTTAGAAGTAAAAATATAAATGTAGTAGAAGTCGCGCGCGGTTATTGTTGTTAATATAAAATGACTAATGAGTATATTGTGGCAGTAACGAGTACAAGCTTCCTCGTGGAAGAGGATGTTTACGAACATTAACGAACGTGAATTAGTATAAGTGATAAGTGATTAGCTAATAACGCGGGACGAACTGTTTAAATAAATCATCGGTTAAGTAGTGTCATCTGTGCCTCTATCTAAACGATGTTATACCTATAAGTGTAGGTAAAACACTACGATAGAGCTGCATAGAGCTCTAAAGAAGCTTCCCTAGTCGACAGAGTGCAACGTGTGCACTATCCGACTTGAGTGATGGTTTGGTGGGGTATTAGCTATGAAAGTGTAACTGAACCATATTTCTGTGAGAAAGGTATCAAAACATCTGCCCAAGTGTATCGAGATACCGTTCTTGAGAAGGTAGTGAAGCCCCTTAACAACACCATGTTCAATAACCAAGAATGATCCTTCCAGCAAGACTCCGCACCGGGTCATAAAGAACGGTCTACGCAGTCTTGGTTGAAAACGAACGTTTCGGACTTCATCAGAGCTGAAGACTGGCCGTCGTCTAGTCCCGATTTTAAATCCAGGTCCCGATTTTAATCCGCTGGATTATGATTTATGGTCAGTTTTAGAGAGTATGGCTTGCTCTAAACGTCATAATAATTTGGAGTCCCTAAAACAATCCGTACAATTGGCAGTGAAGAATTTTCCCATGGAAAGAGTGCGTGCTTCTATTGACAACTGGCCTCAACGTTTAAAGGACTGTATTGCAGCCAATGGAGACCACTTCGAATAAGCTTTTTATATTTTAAATTGTGTTATATTTACGTATTAAACTAACACACTATAAAAGTAATAAATGTTATTTGAAATAGAAAATATTTTTTTTCTTTTTTACAGTATTTATGGCAAGACTAGGTATATGCTAAATGCATCATTTACGAGAAAATACTTCCCAATTGCTTTTCCTGATTTTATTTGTTACTAGCTGTAACCGCAGCTCCGCACGCGTTTTTTTTTAAATGTATTAAAGAAATATAAAAATTGTGAGACCATGTACAATTATAGAAATGCCCTTTAAAAAACAATTGTAAGTACGACACGCACGCCTCCTACAGTAACATGTATCGTATACATTATATATATAAATACTAACAGTGCATGAAATGAGGTTTGTCATCAGCTACATATTTGGAACCTTAACCCACCGTATAACTACATCAGTGCTCATTTACACTGTATAAGGAACTAATGAATATGTCCATATTGTCAATAAGTAATACGTTTATGATCTAATATCTTATTAGAAAGACCCCTTCCATCTTCAAAATTAATATTAATAATTATAATGTTGAATTGTAAACAATGAATGAGCTAACGTCTTGAAATCTTGCATAAATATAAATCAAGATATGAAACTTTATATCTGTGTAAGCAGTTTTTAATATCTGACAATTTAAATAGTGCTCATTGAACTCGATACAATATTCTTATATGTTACTATGGTTACTGAGTTATGTAGATGAAAGTGCGGTAAATAAAATAAAATGGCCACCAAAATGACCAAAAAGACAATATAATTCAGAATACATACATACATATTTATGAATTTCAATTATATTTAGTCTTGGATTACATTTATTTATTATATTAATTCTATTTCAGTACAACGCACGTCTTACGCACATGTTTACAGTGAACCATATATTTTTGCTAAATTTCATGCGGGCGAAGTCGCAGGTCTAAAATAGTATAATTACTTTAAAAAATAAAATTATTTTTTATAAGGTCAGCTAACTGACAGTGAAAGTCTCGTGAAGATCGATCTAAGCGTTTTGGAGATAGCACTACGGACGAAGCCGCGGTTAACAGCTAGTCTAAATTAGAGTACCCTAAATAACCCGCTGTAATTTTAACTTCCACTCAGTGAAATTCCCGTCAAAACCGGTCTAACCGTTTCGGATATTACCCGGAACAAACAAACAGACAAACCGAGAAAAATTTTAAAAATTGAATTTTTGGTATCAGCCCTGTGTATACTTTCATGCCCAATGATAAAAAAATTGTTATTTTGATATTAAATACAGACATTTCATTTTTATTATATGTATATATTATTATGAGTAATGAAGCCATAGTAATGGTAGTCAAACCTGCGCACACAGTATGTTTATAATTTTAAAAGAATCGCGTAAAATGGATTCACTTTTGTTCAAATACTAGAACACTAATGGACAGACGGACAGGTTCATAAATAGCTAAATACTCATGTCATGCTTTCATTTCTATAAATAAATTTTCTCCTACAGTATTCCAATGATAGCATAGTTTGCTCCTTGAACAAACGTAAATAAACTAAGTGAGACATAGAACTAACAAACTGTTTATCAGACAAACTACTTGATACGAGAAAGCAACCCTCGACGCCCTGGCCGACAGCAGGGCTGGTACCAGGCGCCCGCGCAATCACGTTTATTGTCTGTCGCTCATTAACACTTCATTCATATTATAATAGTATCTATATGGTATTCATTAGTGTTGCAATAATTTTATTTATCTGTAACGATTTTATGTCCCATCTTTTGGTTAATAATGCCTAGCGTTAATAATGCCTAGAGTGTGTCGGGAGGAGCGCAGCGGAGTGGCGGCGGAGTGGTGGAGGAGGGGCGGTGGCCGTGTTGTTATGTGTGCTTGAGGTTTAAACAAATAATATAATAATGATATTTATACTTTTAAGCGCGGAGGCCGGAGGTCGTCGGTCAACTGTTATCAGGAGCGAGCAGAGCCCCGCGCGCCGCACCACGCACCCCGCACCGAGCGCGCACAGAGTGACGCGCGCGCCGCAAACCAACATGGAATACTATTTCATAATCATAACGGTCACGCGGCGGCGCAGTGCGGTTCCGATATATTCCTAAAGCACCAATTCATTCGCAAGATTCATTTTAATCCTAAAGATATAAAATGCCAAACAGTACGTATAATTACATGTCCGGAATAAACGATAAGGCACACATTGTATTAAAATTGTTTGTTAAAATTACTTTACTTTTTTCTTTAAACCGAACGAGGCAAACGAACAGGCGGCTCATCTGATGTTAAGTGATCACCGCCATCCATAGACACTAGCAACACCAGGGGATTTGTAAGTGCGTTGCCAGCCTGTGTTTGGGGGTAGGGGGAAGGGGAGGGAAGGTGGGCCTCCGGCGCTCTCACTGACCGAACGAAACGCAACAATGCAATGCAAGCTTACTTCACGTTGGTTTTTCCACGTGTCGGGTGGTAGTACCCCGAAAGAGCCGACCCATTCTGAACTCATACTGAAATCAGTAACAGCTTCAGCGTGGCTCTACTATCTCCAGAACTACTACTACTGTACCATTTGAATGTAAATTTTGGATTGACATAAATTAATCATTAAGCACCTACATTTTTTCAACAGACTAAAAATCACTATTTTTAAAGAATTAACGATCCTCGTGACATTTGTTATGCGTAGATATTTGAACACAGAGAATATTTACATGATATTAATTTTGTTACAATTTAACGATTTATTACAACAAATGATAATTACAAAAAAAATCACAAACGCGTGCTAGACTGCAAGCGAAATTAACGTAGGAATCTGCCGTCCCAAAACTATAACGCCACACAAGTTGTACAAGGTCTTCATAAATGTACTTACTGAAATGGACCAAAGATTGTGTAAAATCGTCATCAAATAGATCCCACATGCTTCAAGAAATAGTTCAGTCATTCTGAACAATAATCGCATATAATTACTAAAATAAATAATTGTAAACGAACATGAATTTTGAATAGAAAATGTAGATAATGTAGAAATTATTACAAAAGACCGATCTCGTTAATCAACTAACTTATCAATAGAATACGTAAGTGAGTATGTTTACCCAGGCAAGGAGCCTAAGCAGGTATTATTTTGTAGGGAATACAACACTGAACAACTAGACAGAGAGAATTGCAATAACATGGAAAGTTCAGAGAAATCAGAGCCTAAAAATAAGTTATGAAGTCGGACATAAACATATTATATCAAAAAACAAAAGAATTTATATCTCACGTCTCTCACGTCAGGCAGACGAAGATCGGAATATTACGGAGCGGGCCTCACGATTCACGAATACAGACCGTACGAACAAGCCAGTAGGCAAGGGCCAGTAGTGGATGATGATAAATATCAAACGTTCGTCTTTCGCTGGAGGAGTTCTTTACTCGAAGAGAGGTCCACGTAGTTATCATAATACTATTTTTTTACTATTAATAAATCTTTAGCTCTGTTCGTACATTCAATTCTTTTTGGAATAAAGTTCTTTAACGCGGATTGTGGTAGGAATTGACTGGCTAGCTTCAAGCGCTGTTCGATTGCTGTATGGCAAGCAGGCAGTTCTCAAGGCTCTGTAAGGTTGATGGTTCTGCCTCATATCGAAGTAGGCCCGCTCCCAGACTGCACGTTCGCGTACCCCTTAATGTTCCTGTACGACAGCGGGAAGTTGCTCGAGAGGATCTTGGGTTGTTTTCCATATGGAAGAGGTGGTGCAGGACTTGTCGAACGCGTATGACAACTTCCGGTGAAGGCGTTCCACTTTAGACGCTTTGACCATCCTGAAGACATTGTTCTCGGAGACGACCCATCAGGGCGACAAGTTGTTGGCGATGTTTTTCATGGGAATCGGCGAGGGCCACCACATACTTTTAAAAAGTGATTTAAGTCGCACCCTTAGTGCATGTGTAAGCCGCAATTTTCATTGCAATCCGCATTGTCGATCATAAATCCACGTTTAGAGAACCTCACGTGACTTAGTAGCTGCCTTTGCTAATCCGAGATTGAGTATCGCGACCCCGGTGCCGAAGCTTGATACACCCCTGACGCTATAAAGGTAGTAAATTATTCGTACCTACGCGATCCTTTAAACCTTTTTTCTCATAGGCCACTTTCAAAATTTAGTTGGTTCCGGTGTACTTGCAACTACATTTCTACCATATCCCCATATATTTACAAGAAACAATAGCTGAGCTTCTTAAAATATTATCAGCCTATATTGATAGGTGAAGTCAAGCCAACATTTTAGTTCTTCACTATTGAAAGCAGAAAAAATTTCGTGGACCCCCGCTTACGAATTCTGAACCTACATTTTTTTCTCACACCAACGTAGACCCCTGTCGCGTCTTCCGTGGACCCCTGAGGGTCCACCTGTACCACTTTGGGAACTAGGGCTTTAAACAGTGCGTGATTGCGACCACGCCGGCATATCCACCGTCCACGCTGGTATGCACGAGAGGATATACATGATCCTGAACACCCGCTCCGGCCCCATCAGTGAAAGTGAAAATGATGACTATTTCTACTTAGCACGCTGAATACGAAATGCTAATTTTATTTCGCTAGCAATAATTGTTGCGATAATCATAACGACCTAAAAAATTGTGACTTTAATTTTAGCAGGACGACGTGACATAATAAACGGCAAAGAAAAGACGAAAACGATTGTTGGTACAATATCAAAAACAAAATGATTCAATACACAAAATTTAAACAACCAGTACAAACTATTTCAAACTGATTACAGAGTACAAAATTCATAAAACTTAGATAAACTTCTGAGTTTTTGTCTCAGGTGAGCTTTTAAATATATCACGAAGATTATTATTATTTATTTTTTTATTTATTTATTTAATGGCACTCCGTGTTTTACTCCCATCACTTGATCTATCAAAATGGTTATAAATGGCAATATCTATGTATAGGCTTCGAGATTTTTTAAACATTAATGTGTAATCAATTTAAATTAGAACATCTATGGAAATGGGGAAGTCAAACTATTTACGCACACACAAACGACATAATCACTTATTGTTAAAATTAACAACCGTTTTCCTATTTATTGAATCGACAATTTAATTAATGCACCAACTCAAATATTTATACTGTTTACAAAAAGTCTTCAAAGATATTACACACTATCGTTTCAGGTAGCATTTTCAAAATTTAAACATAAACAACATTCTGCTAGATTTCATACCAAACTGATTATAATTACATATCAATTCTATAATATTTGGAATAAAATATCGCACCCTACTGCATGAACGTGATGTATCGTATTTAACATCTAAAATCTAAATCTAGCTAAAATAGTAATTCGCAGTAATGGCTGAAACTCAAGAATCTCGTTACACTGAATAAAATTGAACCAATGAAATACATTCGATGTAGTTCATTTTCTTATAGGAATTTTACTAATGATTTTTTTAACCAATCACAGTATCTCATTTGTTTCCATTTACAAAGTAGCTAAAATATTATTTAGTTAATAAACTTACAAAAGTGACATCTTTGTTGCCATGTTGTTAACTTATTCCATCAAGTTAAGTTTTACGTTTATCGGGCAGATGACGCTTACTTCAACTATGTATTTTTATAAAATCGATATTTTGTCGTTTTCTTGTTAATACGTTAGAATTATAACAGATTTATCTAATACTAGCGGGCCCGGCAGACGTTGTCCGCCCTGATTATGAAAAAATCCTTGACAAATTATATACTAAAACGTTCCTCATTAATCACTCTACCCACCGACGAAAACAGCATGAAAATCCGTTCGGTAGTTTTTGAGTTTATCGCGAACAGACAGACAGACAGACGCGGTAGGGGACTTTGTTTTATACTATGTAATGATGATACAAAAATCTCGTGTTACGGTGTTTGTGGTAGTACTCCTAAACGGCTGGACCAATTTTTATGAAATTTTAAATATATATTTGGTAGGTATGAGAATAGGTCGTAAAGTATATTATGCCTCTAGGTAATTAGAAAGTCCGTATCGAGAATTTTTCTTTTCAATTTTTTTGATACTTTTTAATTTTGTATTTTGTTTTATTTGACATCTAAAAATACGTACAAGCCCAAATTTTCACCTTGCTAACCCACCCTCCCATTTTTTATTCGTTATTTTTGTATGAATAATATCCAAATTATTCAACGGCTGTTCGTATTTCAAACAAAATGATATTATTGACGTCGATGAATGACAGATGGCCCTACGAAGGCCTCATCGACATTTCTTCCACACACTAAACCAACTAGGTATGTGTTTGAGCGAGACCCTGAATTGTATGGTTTCACAAGTGGAAATTGTGAAAGTCGTAATCGGGTTCTAGGTTTTAAGACTTTTCGAGCTTGGATATACAATTAGAACCGGTAGGCTTCGATCAACAATAACTAGATAAAGGCTCACGTACAAAATCGAAGCTAAAAGCTGTCCGCGTAAATATATACTTATGTGTAGCTATTTGTTTACTAATAAAGGGAGAAAAAACGTTTTAAAACAGTTTTAAGTTCAACCTAATTACAACCATGACACCTAGTAATAAAGTCACAAATGTTCAAAATATTATCTAATACTTACGATAAAACGAGCAAAGCAATAAATTACTCCCCTCACAAATGAAAAGACAAATAAACAACATTTAGTGTGAATTCAACCTTAACACGCAATTAATAAAGTACTTTTTTCCGTTATAGTGCGTGTTTGTGTGTGGTTGGCGAGCCTTGGCCAAACATTTGTACCACAGGTTTAAAATCGGTAATTTTGTTCAAAATTTGATATTATTTGTTAGTTTAAAGCTTAAAATATAACTTATTCAACATGTATTTAGCGAAAGTAAGATACTCCGGCCGTTAAATTGCTTTTTCGGGTATTATTTTTGCATCTTTTGAATACACTGCGGCATTATGAAACGTGCTTACATTAGCTGTGTTTCAAACATTCTAAACAAAATAAACGCTCACATTTCAAGTGACCTGTTATTTACCGAGACATATTTTTCGATATCTTTTTCTTTCGATATCTAGTTATTGTTGATCGAAGCCGGTAGGTAACCGACTTCATGCAGACGAAGTTGCGCGGGTTTGCTAGTCATCTATATAATTATAACAAGTAAAATTGTTTCGGAAATCGTCGCTATAATCATTATTAATTAATATTTTAACCAGCACTATCCTGGTGTACCGTAAAACTTTACAAGGTTGCCGAAATGATCTGTTTTCCAGTACCTACGGTATCCGTTAGAAATCTTGAATTATATTGAAGCATTTTATAGTGCGATTCTTTTAGCGTCAATTTTAAATATCTGAATATAGTTGTATCTCTGACAACACTACATAAACGACTTTTACTAATGCCACTTTAGTATGTAATTTACGAGCCAAAAGCAAAACGGGAAACTTTTGATAAAATTTTATTTGCACCAGGTAAGTAATTTCTAAACTACGATAACTTTGTAACAAATAACTAAAAAATATTTATTGTTTAACCCGATATTTCTCTCGGATTTGAAAATATGTCGGTGGGCAATGTCAAATATAATATACATATTCAAATTTTAATAAAACAAAGAAAAATAATTACTGCATAAAAAACGCATGCGGAGCCGCGCAGTGTATATGTGTATATTATATATTATATTATATATTATCTGTTTACTGATAACTACTAGATGCTATGCATGAATATAATGGTTTTATACAGCGAATAATCTGTTTATTTTTATTTGTATTCTCTTTTTTAACTACCCACCGGACGAGATTCTGTCCTCGTTAAATGTCAAATTAGATAAAGTTGCATTCAGTTTTCAAGTTCCTTTATTTTATTCATCTATTTCACATTAGCTGTATCCGCGACTCCGTCCGCGTGGAACCTAACGTAAAAGAACAGTGACTAATAAATCATCTGGATATATTAAGTCCATTTGCTTATCTACTTTTCTCTCGTACTTAAGTCGCGTCGTCATTAAAATTAGAATAACTTTTGATAGAGTGAACCGATTATAATTACGTAAATAAATATGTTCGATTTACATTCTTATTATATGTATAGATATAGATATATAGATATTGTTATAGTCCGTTAGTTTCGAATTGGTCTTCTTCCACTATCGCCCTTAATTAAATAACCTTGACCTCCGTCCGTCCAGGAGGTTCACTGGCGATATCAAGATTCCCACTACGAAAGCAATCAAATAACGCACCGTTTGATGATTGGTAGTGATACGCTCATATACGTTGGTGGGCAACTCAGGCCTATTTTTTGGATTATTTGGTTCATTTCCAAAACAACGTGGTTATGTTACATGACTACCAACCGATCTGTTCTTGGCAAATTATATAGAACAATACTAACAAAATATATATTTACATTAGAGAATCGTCAATTTAAACAGACAACACATTTTTTGTAGTTTTTCATACAAATATAGTGACTCGCTCGAGCTGCCGCTTTTTAATTGTTTTCCAACACGATTTCAATAAGCCACCATCACAGTCATATAAATCACTATTTAATATTATTCTTAAAAGAATTAAAAAAAATACTAAAACACCGATTTTTAAAGCAAATTCTTAGCAGTTTAAAAACAGGAAGGGAGTATATATCTATAGACTTCTATAAATGTAGTAAAATACAATTTCTTGCTATTTTACATTATTCCCATACAGTGTGGCTGCAACGACAGCAGTTACAAAACAAGCGATAAAATGCAGGGACTTGTCACTTTCACTCAAATCCATGTATTTTATGACAACCGTGATACAATAACAATAGACTTGAATAATACAAAATAATGTATCTTAATTAACGTTTATTTATTCTTCCATAGTATTAATAAAACCATGAAATGAATCATGGAACAGGTATCAAATACATTTCATTAACTTTATTCTCTTTTTTACTTTTCTTCTTGAGGTCCTGTTTGTTTTTACGCAGGTCAACAGTTAATTCCAACATTTCCCCTGAATAATATCTATATGT
Organism: Antheraea yamamai; assembly: GCA_036509395.1. Lineage (NCBI taxonomy): Eukaryota > Metazoa > Arthropoda > Insecta > Lepidoptera > Saturniidae > Antheraea > Antheraea yamamai. Next base: position 22,634,644 of record AP028438.1, read on the forward strand.
TTTTGATCCTAATAATCTTTCTAATATTTTTAGGATTACTATTATTCGTTCTAAAATGTTCGAAAACAAAAATATTTTTAGCATAATCATCATATATGCCGAACCAAAGTAATAATTATAAACAATGTCCACAATGTCATTTGTAAATTAACTTTGAAGTGACAACCTTAACAATGCAGATATTTAAGTGTACAAAGTTGTAAATAGGGTTTCAAGAAAACTAATTTGATTTGGCCCACCGGCTTATTTATGAATCCAAGATCTCTCTATATCTGGATATCCTAGATCGGGTTAAATATATAATATTTCATAGTTATTTATTACAAAGTTATTGTAGTTTAAAATGTACTTACCTGTTGCAATCCGTTAAAAATATATTTTTCTTGAAAATTACCGTTTCCATAAAACGGTAATTTCATATCTAAGGATCTAATAATTGCATAAGAGGTACCTACAGTGCGAATGACTCGACAAATCGTAACCGAAACAGACTAAAACTCACCACGTGGATATATACGAAGTAAAAAAATAAAATAACACTAACGATACAGAAAAATAGTAAGTACACGGAATCAACGTTTAGGTACAGAAACACGTATCGGAAGTGGTTTTTAAGCATACGAAGAACCACTAGTGCTCTATTATTACATTTCTATGTGCATCAATAGCCGAGATGTTCATATAAAAGAAAAGTATAAACGAACATGGAATACCCTGATCATGTAGCAAATATTATCTAATTTCTAGTGAAACAGCGGAGGGAGCCGAGCACGCACCGAGCGACGCGCGCGGCTCCGTCCGGCACGTTCCGGCAACGCGCGCCCCCGCACCGGCACGTCCGGCGCGAGCGCGCTCGGCTCGAGGGGGAGGGGGAGGGGGGGAGGGCGGGCGACCGAGGCTGCTTCGGGTCAGCGCGGTCGAGGCTTATCGCTTACCCGCGCCCCGCATCCCGCGCCTCGCATACTCCTCTTCGACATAGCAGTTTTCTTTCTCGTGATTTATAATTAGTATGGCAGAAAAATCTGTGGTTTCAAATTAAAATAATACGGTGCAACGCGAATACAATTCATGCGAATATGTTATGTAGTTATTAATATGTTAAGTTGCATGTCGGTTGAAATGAATTGACGCGCGCTTTAGTTCTTTTTTATACCACGATAGGTAGCAAACAGGCATGCGAGTCGTCTGATAATAAGCGGTCAAAATAGTTTATGGACGCTTGGGATACCAGAGATATCACATTCGCGTTACTGACCCTTTAATTTGTAGAAATGCCTTAGGAGAATCCTTAGCAAATTATTAAAAACTTCTTTTGCCAGTATTTTCGCAGGCTTTGATAGAAAGGTAGGCATAAGGCCGTAAGTTCACGAATCCAATCTTCATGATTTCTTTTCAGACTTTTTTTACACCCCCATATCGCAATAAAAGGCAAATCAAGATTGTATTCTTTTTCATTTGTGACAGGAGTTTCGTTAAAGAACTGCATAAATTTAATAGGAAAACTTCAGAGCGTGGAAACTATGCGACAAGATCTCGCAGCGTCGCCTAATGCTTAAAATGTTAGAGCTATCATTTGGTTCGGATGAGTTACGAGCGAATACCTAGTCGTATTCGAAAAGATTAGTGATGTGAACGCACGTACCTATGCTACGTGTGGAGTGTGCTCCTGCGTGCTCGAGCCTGCTGCTTCCGCGTGAATATCCATAAGGCTGCACACTGCTTAAGAACAGTTGCAACACGAGAACAGTCCCCGGCACAAGGAGAACAACCTGTACGATATAAGCGGGTCACCAGGCGCGGGTCGCCGGCCGCGGTCAATACACGCTAACAATAACAAGGAAACAAAGCGTCCCGGTAGTGAGGCGGCATCGCGCGGCGCCCGCCAGCCGCGCGCGCCTCCCTACACTGCCACGAGAAAATTTTAGCGGTTCCGCTTATCTAATCGCCGGATGATAATATACCTCGACTCCCGCGTCTTGCAACGCCCTCGCCTCGCCTCGCCATCCGTCCCTGTGGCCGCAGACCTCACGTTTGCATCACTTCACACAGACTGCACTGAGCTTCTATTACATGCGTGTGAAACGTTCGCAAGGAGATTAACTACGTCTCTATTGTAGTTCATTCTAGATACAGATACAGTCATGTGGCCCCGTACGTGATGTCGTACGCAGTGTATCGTTGCCATCCCGGCCGAACGTCGTTTTGTATACTCCCGGACCGAGAGGACTCGCCTATAGGAACATTTTTGTCATGCAGAGAATGTACAACTCACACAACATCTCTGCGCCCCTGGCGCGCCGTGGTGTTACAGCTACATCAATCACCGGCACTGCTACCTTGGCTCCGCGACCGATTGAAAAATAATCGAATGTATCTACAAGTATTGTGTTGTGTTGTGTGTTGTGCGGAGTTCACTAGCCTGCTGCAACTGGGTAATGGACTCCAGATTAGGATACTCAGTGCATTGTGTGACGAGAATAACGCCGACGACACCCAAACAATGCTGAGATGCGTACTTACGCGTGAAGTGATCCTGTGACTCGTGCGATCTGCTGCTTGTAGATACTTAGGGTCGAGGAGCTGCCGGAAAAGGAACAATGTCTCACCGAAGTGGTACTCGTTCTTAGTAATGTGCATCGGATCCTCCATGTCGGTCGCGACTCAGGGCGGCATGCTCCGCCGGGTCGTGGCACCCGCGGCGCTTGCTCTCGAGTGTACGCGCGACACGCGATGGCGCCTGCGCGCGCCGGTTGATAGCGCGCGAGTCTGCGCCCGCCGCGATACTCCGCCGCGCCTCCGCCTCCACCCGCCCCCGCGCACACCGCACCAGACCCCCGCCCCCGCCCGATCGCCTCTCGAGACGGACATGGACCGTGACACTCGTGTGGGCGGATGGCTCGGAGGTCACGCCGCTTCTCACCTCCTCGCTGTAGAACCTGTGCGCTAGATCAATTTTGCGAATATAAGATTCTGGAAGGTTTCCAAATAGAGGTTGCGGTCTCACTGAACAACCGAGAAACTTGTAAGAGACGGTTTCCCAATATCTGTACTGACACACACATACGCTTACTCGACGTTACTTCTCTACTGAGTTCCTTGTATATTCGGCTCTTATTGACGGCAAATTATATTATATTACTAGACGTAACCACAGCTCCACACGTGTTTTTTTAAATTGTATTAAAGAAATATAAAATTGTGAGACCATGTACAATTATAGAAATGCTCCTTAAAAACAATTATAAATAAGTACGACACGCACGTCACTTACAGTAACATGTAACGTACACATTAGATATATAAATACTAACAGTGTGTGAAATGAGGTTTATAATCAGCAACATATTTGGAACTTTAACCCACCATATAACTGCCTCAGTGCTCACTTACTCTGTATAAGGAACTAATGAAACAATGACATAAAGATATTATTATAATGATGTAATATGCCCATATTGTCAATAGGTAATACATTTATGATTAATATCTTATTAGAAAGACCCCTTCTATCTTCAAAATTACTATTAATAATTATAATGTTGATTTGATGATGACTGAATGAATGACAAACAATGAATAAGCTGACGTCTTGAAAACTTGCATAAATATAAATCAAGATATGAAACTTTATAGATATAAAGCCTAAATATGCCTAAGCAGTTTTTAATATTCGATAATTTAAATAGCGCTCATTGAACTCGATGCAATATTCTTATATGTTACTATAGTTATTGAGTAATATTGATAAAGTAATATTAGTAATATAATAATATCAATACAGAAAGAACTTATATTTTAAAATAATCTTGTAAAAAAACAAGCTCAGAAGACATTTCAAGAGTGACATACTCATATTTAAAACAAATTTAAATACATGTCATTTTATTATATAAAATGACAACCTCACTGACCACCTCCAGATAATAGAGGTTTTAACAAATATAGACGAAATCGCGGTAATTTAAAAAAAAAGGCCGCTAAAATGTCCAAAAAGACAATATACTTCAAATTACATACATAGATACAGATATATAAATTTCAATTATATTTATTCTTGGAGTCCAGTACAACGCACGTCATACGTGTTATGTTCGTACGTTCAGTGAACAACATATTTTTTGTTACATTTCATGCGGACGAAGTCGGAGGTAACAGCTAGACTAAAATAGATTAACCTAAATTACTTCCTATAAGATCAGCTATCTGCCGGTGAAAGTCCTGTAAAAATCGGTCAAACCATTTTGGAGATAGCACTGTGGGCGAATACGCGATTAACAGCTATATATATATGTAAAGAAAATGTATTTCTTAAATATTACATGGAGATTCATCATCTTCCAGTTACAAACTCTCTAGTAAATTAAGTATTTTAATAAAGTAAATTTTCAAAAAAAAGTATTAACCGACTTCAATATCAAACAAAAACCCATAAGGCACTGAAAAGCGGAAAATAAATAGTTTATCAAATTAACCAAATTATATAAAACATATGAATATGCGTGCTACCTAGAGATGTATTGGAAGTCGGTGCCAACCGAAATTTCAAATTTGTTCCAGGTAGAAATGTATTACAGAGGCGACTTCAATTTTGTACCTATGTAGATGATATGATTTTCGGTTCGCACCGACTTCCAATACATCTCTAGGTGGCACACATATTCATATGTTTTATTTAATTTGGTTAATTTGATAAACTATTTATTTTCCGCTTTTTAATGCCTTATGGGTTTTTGATTGATATTGAAGTCGGTTAATACTTTTTTTTGAAAATTTACTTTATTTTTCCATTTTTAGTGTACATAAATATATTTTACTAGAAGTGCCCACGAACTCCGTTCCGCCTTAAGTATATTAAAATATGCGCATTTTTGCGGTATGGTATGCGATATGGTTTCAATTGGTTGTACAATAAGTAACGTTTGGTACGAACGCAACCTTATCAATAATCCGCGATAGTTTCTACCACCAACTCGGCTACCATCGCTTTACACATAATACACCTTAAGTAATGCTTGCGTCATGTTGCAACACAGCAACGAACATAAGTACAATAGGCTCCTAAGAATTGAAGAGTTTTTTTTATAATATTGGTGGCAAACGAACATACGGGTCACCTGATGGTAAGTGATCACGGCCGCCCATGGACACCTGCGACACGACAGGAAACACAGATGCGTTGCCGGCCCTTAAGAAAGGAGTAGGCTCGTTTCTTGAAAGTTTTCTTACTTTGTCACGGATCCCATAATCAGAACCTAACCAAACTCTCATCAAACTACCCTTGAAGTACGTCCTTTCCAATAAAAAATGAATCATCGAAATCGGTTAGCGTGATATTGAGTTATTCGTCTATTGGTCGTGTACATACTTAATGCAAATTTAAAACTTATACGGTTTTGCACTGGATGCCGTTGTCGGAACTGGACCAAATTAAAATGGGACCACACGGGAAGTACCAGCTTTCAAATAAAAAAAGGATAATCAAAATCGGTTCATCCAGTCCAAAGTTATGAGATAACAAACATAAAAAAAAAATACAGTCGAATTGATAACCTCCTCCTTTTTTTGAAGTCGGTTAAAAAAAACATAATGTCATGTCAAAGTAATTTATAAAATATTACAGGAAAATTGTAGGAAGTAAAATTTTAAAAGATAAACTTGTAATGTCGTTTCTATGTTTACAGGTAGGTAATAATGTAATTTAGCATAGTTTTATGTAATTTATTATGTAATAAATAAACTTTCTATGTTTACAGAGCAACACATACATGTTTCATTCTTTGTTCCAATATTAATCTTATATACATATATATATATACTAGCTGACCCGTGCAACTTCGTCTGCACCAAATCGGTTATCACCGGTGTCAATTGTATTTTGAAACGCGAAAAATTTTAATATACCTAAAACCTTATTGCAGCCACATCTACGGTTTCCAATTGTGAATCCAAACTATCAAGGGACTTACTCAAACATATACCCAGATGGCATGTGAGAAATCTTTTAAAATAAGCCTAGCATCATCTACTGAGTTCAATAAAAAATAAAAACTAACCTACATATATTGCCGATAATGTGAAAAAAAGCTTTAGAGGTCTATAGACCCCCAGTTTCTAAAGAAGTTCCTTTCCCTTTTTTGTAGACGTTTACTATACAATCAGTAGAATTTACATTATAAAATATCAAGTTGATGAGTTAAATTGTAAATTAAACTACAAAATATATTCATAAAATAAATAATGATAAATGAACCACTGAATGATATCATAACTATTTTTAACTTGTATTAAAACTTTTTCACACTCCATTGTATTGAAAAAAAAATATAAATATTAAAAAGATATGAGCACGACGCGTCAAATGTCACTTGCCTGTAACTATTTGTCTAAGAACTAGTAACGGTTTCGACAAATTTTGTATAAGACAGTTTTCTATATATCTTTATGTTCTTCCGAACAGCGTGCGGGCTACCTGGCTGCCGGTAAACGTTGCGTTATTACTGCATATCGCACCTTTACTGGCAAACATATTGATTTTTATATAATTTTTGAATGTTTTGTTTTTTACTAACTTTGAAACCCTACTAAAACATGAAATTATTATTGCCAGACATTTTTGTTGTAGACTATAATTTGCCCGATGCTATTTTTTTGTAAATAAAATAAGTATGTTCTAACCATGTTAAGATAGCTGTAATTTTAATATTATTATTAATTTTTGAATAAAGGCTTAGTCACCTGCGCTACTATATCGCCTAAATGACATACAACTATATAACAATAAGAATGACAATAAACTTAACAATAGTTTATATTAAATTTGTACAATTCTTTAGCATCTTTCGAAATGGGGTCAGACAATAACGAATTGTACAAACCAGTGTGGAACGAACCAGAAGCATTAAGCCAAGATTTAATATCTTCGCTTCGAACACATTCTGCCAGGATGTGGTGCACATCATCGATGAGTTCACAACTCTGGCAGAGTGGTGATAGTACTTTACGCATCAGGTAGGCGAACTTTTTACATGGGATGTGTCCTGAGCGTAATCTCATTCCTGTGATTGCTTCCCGACAGCAAATCGTACTGTCATCAATCCATGGTGACCGTAAGGGATGTGACTGAATCGTTCTGTACCATATTCCTTTTGTTTTAGAACGCTCATCAAAGTATTCCTTCCAATGCGAGTAACAGCTATTTTTAAATACTGAGCATACATCCAAGTAAGTTGGTAAAATATTAATAAGAGCACCTTCGGAGGATCCTTCTCTTACTAAAAGATCAGCTCTTTTATTCCCAGTCATACCTATATGAGAAGGGATCCATTGTAAAATAATTACTTTGTTCTTTGCTTTGAAATCTAGTAATTGCTTCAAAATAGTGTAGGCTATCGGTATTTCTCGAAAAGTCGAGGTACATCGAGCTACGTGTTGAAGAGCACTTTTTGAATAGGATAAAATAACAATCTTAATGGACTCAATTGATTGCGCAGATGAGAAGGCCTCTGCAATTGCTATCAATTCAGTGTGCATAATTGAAATATTTTCATCAATTTGAAGTTTCATAAAAGTTTTGGAATTTGACTCAAAAAATGCGGCTCCTAAATAATTCCCAGCTTTAGATCCGTCAGTGTATATTTTAACAAAATTTTGATAATATTTATTTATATATTGAAGACAAATATCTTTTATTTTAAGAACATCATATTGACGCTTTGGCTTCCAAATACCATCTACATTTATTTTAATTATATTGTGCAAATCAATGTTATCGACCCAGGTGTGTAAAGTGAACATTTCATGTTTTATATTTATTTGAATTGGAGTATTTTTATATTGAGAAAAAATAGAAACTAATAATGGTATTTTTCTTTTACGCCAATAGAGTGATTGGAAAGGGGTGGACAGTTCTTCTGATACATTGGTTAGTTCGTTTTTTTCGAATGACTTAAATTTAAATATAATTTTACCAGCTTAATATGGTCTGCTAAGATGTAACGGACATGTGCTCAATTCGCTTTCCATAACATGGATTGGAGTACTTTTAATGATACCCCCGATAATTCTCATGGCCTGGTTTTGAACTTTTTCAAGTTTATAGAGGTTAACCTGAGCACTACTATCATAAAGAAAGCTGGCATAGTCAATTCGACTGCGTGTAATATTGAAGTATAAACGAACTAAATGTTATGGATGAACACCCCAATTAAAACCGGCTAATGCTTTGAAACCTTTAGAAACTTAGAGCTAAATTCTGCAACTGCATTGATATGTTTAGCCCATTTTATGTATGATAAAGATAGCGATAATTGTGGAAGCGCCTGTTATAGACGCATGTATTCAAGATAACGTCAATCTCAAGTCCTATGTCTACGTTTATCGTTGTTTTTCAGTTTTCACGGTGAAATCTCAATATCATAATGGTTAATAAAATTAAATATGTTGTTTGTAATGGGAAAAATGAAATGGTTTGAAATAAATTATTTTATTTAAAAAGAATATCATCGGGCACATTATTTTCAATAACAAAATTGTCTGGCAGTGATAAACTCATGTTTTTAATAGCGTTAAAATGTAACCGAATTTTTTTTTCCTAAAATTAATTATAAATCAAAATTTTGACCTGTAAAGGTGTGATGCGCATTAAAAAACACAACGTTAACCAGATCCCAGGTATCCTGAATCCTGTTTGGAAGGGCATAATATATCTTCATATTAAAGAGGCAGCTTTTCTAAAATTCGCGTTCTTCCAACGTTGCTGGCTCTTGTACTAAGGTGTCGCAAAAAAGTCTAGTTACGTTAACTACAATTTTTTATTTTTCGTTTTCCTGGAGAGCCTTTTGCGTTTTATGGGACAAAAAGTATCCTAAATGTAACCTTGGAATATTAGTTATTACTGTGTCAAGTTTCGTTAAAATCGGTTCAGTACTTTCAGCGTGATGCGTGTTCACAGGGACAGAAAGACAGACAGACAGACAGACAGACAAAAATTGTAAAAAGATTATTTTTGGCTTCTATATCGATAACAAAGTCTAGCCCTATCAAAATTTTCAAAAAATATTTAATGTACAGATTTGACCTTGCTACAGTTTTATTATAGTATAAATATATAAATGTATAAATATATATATATATATATTTCGAATACATTATACGTTACAATACCGTTTTTAGTGGATGCACAGAGAGGAGTCAATTCCAGACGTCACCATCGTTCAGGTATTGATCCACTCTATAATAGCTTTCGACACTAAAACCAGCTTGACATGGTGCTTAAATTTACAGTCCGGCAAATCGGTAATATGTTTTGGGACTTTATTGTAAAACCTAACACTATTACCTAAGAAACTATTACTGGTTTTGCTAAGTCTGAAACGTGGGACGACCAGTTTATCACAGTTTCTAGTATTTAGATTATACCGATCCTTTACAAAAGAAAACAAATATTATTTAAAACTAGCTGACCCGCGCAACTTCGTCTACGCCAAATCGATTATTATCGGTTACAATTTTATTTCCAAACACGAAAAATCTTAAAAAACCTAGATCCCGATTGTAATGACGCTTACCGGGTCTAATTGTGAATCCAAACTGTCCTATATATATTGGCAAGAAATTATCTTCTACCCAATTTCATCAATTAACATGCTGTAAAAAGTAAACTTTATTTCCATAAACTAAGCTGAATAGTTTGTAAGTAACATAGAGAATCTGTCAATTTGGTCAAACTATGTCAAACTATGGTCTAATTTATGTGATAGTACATATTTGATAGCTTCTAACATAGCAACTACTTTACCTGTGTAGATGGAGGGTAAAGAGGAGTATTTATTAACATTTTATAATATTAGTATAGATAAAACTGAATGTCGCGAAATTAAAAAAGTAATTAAAAACTTACCGTAAGTCATTTTGACCTAATTGGGTTAATTTGGAAGCTGACGGGTTAAATAGCTAATTATATTTAATTGAAGTATGTGAAACATGTCAAAATAATATTGTAATGTAGTGTCAAAAGTTCCAGTAAGAACGAAAACCCTTTCTTCCTTTAAGGAAAACAATTTCATTAACATATTGAAAGAAAAGCGAAAGAAAAAAGGAAAAAAGAAAAGACAAATTGGAGCGGTCCCGAAGAACGTTGTTCTACCTTGATAATGAAAAAAAATATCTAAAATTCAACCGCAGCGTCACCTACCGGGTTCAATTGTGATTCTAAACCATTCTCGGATCCACTCGAACACGCACACAAAATTTCATCAAAATCGGCCCAGCCGTTTAGGAGGAGTTCAGTGACATACACACGTACAGAAGAAATCTATATATTTAAAAATAAATACATATTCAACATATGAGAAGTGTGGGTAGTGGATTTGTTCCAAGCCAATAAAACAATCGTCTAGAAATAAATATTTGTAAGATTAACTCAATGCACTTTTATATATTTATCACAAATCCAAGCAGAAACCTGAAAATATGTAAGACATGGTGTGCATTGAAATAGAATTCCATAAATGATTTGTTTGAGATAAATGTTCTATTAGCTATTACATCACACATTCACCGATTTCTAAAAGTGTAATATTATAAACGTTTAAATCTGAACCAGTGATGCCCATAATGATGAACAGTGATGTTGCTAATCACATGTCCGTCCACGTGGATAACAATTATGAGATGAAACCATATTATAGTATCAGTAGTGGTTGTCACCAAACGCGAAAACATTTCAACTATACAATATACCAGTGAGTTGTGATACGAAATAACAAGTAGATGTCAATCACTAGTCCTTTTCAATAGCTACCAGTTAATGTGGACATATTAAGTTTTTTAAACACATAAAGCCGATTACTCTTATTAAATATTTTTATTCTAAATGACACATTTTAAACGTCCTTTACTAACCTATATGATTTAATGAAAACTGTTTAAACCTCTGAGGCGCGAGGTTCTTTGGACCAAGAGACCGTGGCCTTGGGTATGCTGCATTCTGTACATCGAACATCTTATCTAAATATATATACCTACTTAGTTAATTTTTAAACACATTTAACAATATTTACATATTAGGTACATATCGGACAACATGCAAAACAACTCGGACACATCGGTGAAGAATGAGAACGAGAATTGATTTCACCAGCGGCATTAGATATGGCGGTGATTATGTTTGGCAAACAAGAGGTCGACAAACTTAAAATTATACCTCTCTCTAACAGTACCATTCAACGCAGGATAAGCGATATGGCAACTGATCTTCGTGATCAAGTCATAGAAATAAAAATGGGGTGTGGCTATGTCATGGACACGGCCGTTTGTTGTACGTGAATAAGTCACGTAACGGGCGATATTTTCTATATAAATTATTATTATTTATGTATGTCATAATTACAAGAAGTACCCCGGATTTCCTTATTTTGTTTATGTACAGGCACCGTCGTTGATCCGTTCGGCCGCATTCGCTTTTTTACGTTGCCGGCACTGCTTGACTCGGTGATATGATGTTTTATTGGTACCATTCGATTGGTTTTGAGATGCTCTTTCCAACCCTATACGACTACTGTATTTGGCTTTTCGACGCGTATAGGCCGACATTATACATTTTTTGATATTTTATTTTTATTTTTACACCTTATTGTATCCACAGTTACGATTTTACACTAATGTTTTATATATAATCGATAGACTTTGATAAGAGCTGACGATTGAAACCTAAACAAACGTCGTAGCTTCACCGAGTCGAAAGTTATTGTAAATTTAAATTTGCAGGCTGGCATGACAGCGGCGACCGGTGAGGGATAGCGTGTCTCTCGGTAGTCGCCATTGTTTTTGGATTATACTGTGCTCACCATCAGGCACAGTACAGTCACTTTGCTGTGCTACGTTAAAAAGAAAATGGAAATCTCAAAACGCAGCAGATTTATCTAAAAATATCGCCGCGTGCTATGTGTTACAGGCCTGACTTAGCGTAATCAATTCTTTGATCCTTTAGCTATACAGTGGTATAATTTAATTTTGGATGTAGAGAATAGATTCGAAACTACATTGCCAAACTGTATCACCCGATTTGGTTATCATTAGATTTTTTGGATATGGTAGCAAATTTAAAGACGTATTCACATCAAAAAAGTATTTTGAGTCATTGCAATTTGATGAATCTACGGATATTGCAGATTGTACGCAGTTTGTAGCTTTTATGCGTCTTAAATCAAATGAAGAATTAATGGAAGAAACACTACTTTGTAGAGCACTTCCCACGAATAATAAACGCTGGTGCTTGCATAACATGTTCCTTGAAGCTACGCAAAATATGAATATCCATTGGGAAAAGAAATGTAATGCTATTTGTAGTGACCGAACAAAAGCCATGACTGGTGCGAACAATAGATTCATTGCTAGACTGAAAGAATAGATGCCAAACGCTTATTGGACGCATAGCTTTCTCCATCGCCAAGCTCTTGCAGCTAAAACCTTGCCACATGAATACAGCCAAGTATTAAATATTATTATAAAAATTGTAAATTCTATTAAAGAAAAAACGTTGCAGATACGACTGTTTCGAAAAATTTGTGAAGATGTGGGAGCAATTCAGCAAAATTTACTTTATCATACAGAGGTTAGGTGGTTGTCAAGAGACAAAGTACAAGCCAATGTTTTAGAACTTCGCGCTGAAATTTAATGTATTTACGGCAAGCAAGTCAGAATACATAAAATCATTTGTGAACCAGAATTCCTTTTGAAATTGGCTTTTCTTTCTGACTTCTTTGAGCATTTAAATATCTGGAAAAGAAGTTTTCAAGGACAAAATAAAAATCACTTTTAAAGACAAAATCCATGGCTTTACAAACAAAATTGACTTGTGGTCATCATCTCTAAATCAAAACCACTTCGATTCATTTTCTTCAACACAATCTTTTATTGAAGAAGTCGGATGTGAGATAAACACGAGTATGAATCTGTAGTTTGGTCACCCTGTTACACAATATTCTAAATGTATTGAAGCATTTCAAAGTAAATTTCAAAAATTCTATGTTACAGACATGGCCATGCTCACAGCGTCTCTTCATACTATGACAGATTAAATAAATATAATATTATACCATTACATGTTCGTAGAAATCAACATGATTTAGTATTTCTGCACGAATTACTGCACAGTTATATCTCATCTCCCTCCTTGCTAGAGTCTCTAAATTTTAACATCAATTTTGATTATCGATTTCCTAAAACATTCATCCTTAAAACTTATAAGAATAACACATCTTACTATAACCCAATTGCACGTATGACTCGTTTATACAATGATGATGAGCTCGCATCCAAGCACATTTCATGACACCTATTTGACCATCGGGCATTGAAATTCAAAAAGACAATTAAACACATTTTATATCCGTGACCATTTCAACAACAGCTAGTAAGTATATCATATTTCAATATTCTCAATTATGTTTGCCATCTTGTTTTTTATTGTCACATCTTAAGTTTAGTTTTCATAAATGAGTTCATTTTCACTTTTTTGTTTATTCTTATTCTAATTTTTTTTCTAAGTTTAATGTTTCTCTGTATTTACTATTATGTAACTTTTATTTATTATTATTATTAATAGTGTAAGTTAAATCAAGTTTCTATGTGTTAAAGCGTTTCAGGTCTTCAGTTTTGTTTACTATTTTTATTATTGTTATTGTATTATTGTTGTTGACTGTTGCTATATCCACATGTAAATAAATAAACATCGAGCAATTTATACCTGGTATGAAAATTGTGTTAGAAAAGTTGAAAGGAGAACTGTGTCATTACTTCTCAATGCAAGAAATATCGAAGAATACTGGGTAAAGGTTGATCTTAAATCCGTTTTTAAAAGCAGTTATAAATGAGGCAAATTTAGCAACTAAGTTCAAAGAAAACCTGCTGGATTTATCTGCCGATGAGATGCTAATATTATACTTTTAGTCTGTCAATTTGAATACCTTCAGGTTAAAAAGGAAATCAGAATACCCAGAATTAAAAATAGGGGCTTTGAAGTGTATGATTCCATTTGCCACCTCGTACTTTTACGAGTAAGGAAAGAAATCGCTTTAATTTGGAAAACGATTTCATTCTAAATGTAGCAAAACGGATTCACGATGGGAAAAATTGGTTATTGAAATCAAACGCAATCTTAGCATTAAGAGTTCTCATAATTTTTTTTTAATTTATTGTTAATTTGATACAAATGATTATGTCTTTTAGTTAACATTTTTCTTGATAAATCTTTTTAAACTCGATTGGTTTTTTTACTGCAGTAGCTTTCCCAATCTTTGCAACTTCGTTATAGAAGCTTTACGACCCCCTGGGGGTCACAACACACACTTTGAAAAACACTGGTCTAAATATTAACGAATTTCAGAAACTCGCTTTTTTTCGTTGCTCTCTTAACATGAAATGCTTCTTGCGTCATAATTATTCAAATAAGTATTATGGTCAACTTCTACTACTTATAATACTGAAATGTGCAATCTACTATAATTCAAATTTAACTGTAGTACGTTCAAGCAACGTGTCAAGCAGGTTTTAAAGTCTATAGGCTAGTATAGGGTAGATCAATATGTGAACGATGGTGATGTCCGGAAATGACGGCCTACTATGTGCATCCGCAAAAAACGAATGTCACTTTATATGTCTATAACTAGGCACTGTAAGCTTATTTAATCTATAGAAGCTGTAATCATTGTGTATTAATTTATGAATTGATTTTTGTATAATGACAACACGGTAACGGCGGTAAGACGTGAGATGAGTTTGAATATCTATTTAAAATATTATTTATGGTCTAAAGTGACTTTTGTTTTTCCTTTTTGATTAATTCAAAAAAAACATTGAGGTCGATAGTGGTTGCTAAGACTAGTGGTATATAGACATGAGTAATAAATCTGTTATTATTTCCAAAATCCTGCAGTTTCACTGAGTTGAATATCTGAATCTCTCAACTCAGAAGTGGGATAGACCTAGCCCACTGGATATTTTCGAAAAATCTACAATATTTATATGTTTACACGCCATGTTGAAATATATGTTTTTTTTTTTCTTTGAAAGAGAAGTACGAAATAACTAATAATGGATAAGACCGCTTCACCGTCTATTAATACGATTTTTCTGAAGAGAATGTTCGCAGTAAAACCAGCCGTATCTGCGGGCATCGAGGCTGCCGTCTCCGTGAATGTCGGGGCGGAGGTCTCAGTGAGCATCGGAGCAACCGTTTCCGAGAATGTCGGGGCAGACTTAGCCACGACCATCGAGGCAGTCATCCCCGTGAGCATCGGAGCAGCCGTCTCCGAGAATGTCGGGGTAGACAGCCGCGAGCATCGAGGCAGTCGTTTCCGTGAGCATCGGAGCAGCCGTCTCCGAGAACGTCAGGGTAGACAGCCGCGAGCATCGAGGCAGTCGTCCCCGTGAGCATCGGAGCAGCCGTCTCCGAGAACGTCAGGGTAGACAGCCGCGAGCATCGAGGCAGTCATCCCCGTGAGCATCGGAGCAGCCGTCTCCGAGAACGTCGGGGTAGACAGCCGCGAGCATCGAGGCAGTCGTCCCCGTGAGCATCGGAGCAGCCGTCTCCGAGAACGTCGGGGTAAACAGCCGCGAGCATCGAGGCTGTCGTTCCCGTGAGCGTCGGGGCAAGCTTCTCAGTGATCATCGCGGTAGCCGCCCTTACGAGCATTGAGACAGCAGCCCCCGTAAACTTCAGAGATAGATGGAGGTACAGTTTCACTGGTAATTCGAGTAATGGGGAAACTTCGCGTTCTCCTTTGCGGGAGAAACAGGTATACCGTTCTAATAATATTAGTGAAATTTCGAAACTATTGTATGAATTGTTAAAGTCATTAGTGAATAGTTGTCCGGAAGGCAACAAATTTTTATATGCTCGGGAATGTAATCCAATGATAAAAGGACAGACTATGGCATGGCTCAACAATGTTGATAAGTACTCGAAATTATACAAATAGGGTGATGATCAAGTAATTCACTATGCGTTACCTAAATTATCGGGTGTAGCGAAGACCTGGTATCAAACATTACCTATCGTATCCTACTCCTGGGTGCAGGAATAAACTTATGAAATTTTTTTGTCCTAGTAGTGATGACCACGATGAATTGTTGACGGGAATGTTGTTTATACGTGCAAAATATTACGATTCTTAGAACTTTATTATCACGAAAGGACTAATTTATTAAATAGATATGAAATTGTAGGTAAACGAACTGTTGATTGTTTGCTTTGTGGTATTGAAGATAAGTTGTTAAGTTTAGGCGCGAAAGCTTCGAAATGTCAAGGGGTACCTAAACTTTAAAAATAACGGAACACCAACCAAATACCTTTTATTCTATGGAACCCCATATCAAACGATTATAAATCAACACTGGAATTTATATAAGAAATATTTTTTTATAAAAAATGTGTAATATAATTGAAACACATTATTCCTAACTTAAAGTTTTAATGCGAAGAATGAAATTGCTTTACTGTTTATGAATACTTGTTTTATAGTTCGGTATTATGTCCGACAATTGTATGCGTATATCTGGGGTAGCATCCAATCTTGACCTATATTTGTTTTTTGTATAAGTATAAATTTGGCGGACACTGATAACTAGTTTACAGATCTCCTAGGTTACGTGGAACCCAGTTTGGGAATCCCTGTATTAAACAACAAAACCGAGATGTAAACAGGGTGAAATCAACAAATATTAAAAAGCATATATTCACGAACAATAGTAGTCATACAAATAAAAAGCCCAGTAACGATTCAAAGGCTAGAATTCAATCAAATGGTGCTGTAGTATGTTATAACTGTAATGAACCAGTTCATCTTAGCTTCAAATGCACTAAGAAAATATTGAAATGTACTATATGCAGTAAGTAGGGCATACAGCATAAATTCTTTAAGACTACCTTCGAATAATGACCATAAATCCGATAAGTCTAGGAAACAGGACGTTTTACGGGTTTACTCGGGTCATTTTAATAATTGTAAATATATAATACTCCTAAATGGAATACCAATGATAATCTGCCAGTTATGCGAGGTATAGGTAATAGTGTTGTAGTTCCATTAGGTGTAGATTCAGTTTATATTGAAATACAAGAAATACAAGATTGAGGAACGGGTTGAAATCGTTCTTAAAATGATGATATTATTAAGTATCCTGTATTGATAGGTCATAGTTTTACCGAAAGATCTAATATAGTTCTCACCAAAGCAAGTGAAAGTGTGATTTTTGCGTGAAGTATGAGTTTTATTTACTACTGAGTGATTATTAGTTTATAAATGGTAAAAAAAAAAACGGTTAAGGTTGTGTGTGTCTGGTGAATCAATATACTTAGCGAAGGGTACCTTATAGATACGTATTCATCGAGTGAATCGTACTGTGGACATAAATACTTTAGATTTCGATAATAATGTATCGCCTGGTTTGAACAATGTACATAGGTAAAACATTTTCACGGCTGAGGAATTTAATCAATTTTTTAATAAATAGCGAAGCGATATGAAGGTTCTTTTTCAAGGAGATTAAGGAACTTAGGTAGGCTATATAAGCGTGATACAAATGGTAATCGACCTGAATGATAACCGACCGGTATTTTATCGTCCATACCGACTTTCGTATTCCAAGCGAGACTTGGTGCGATCAATCGTACAGGAGATGGTTGAGTCAGACATAGTGAGTCAAAGTCACCATACGCCAGTTCGATCTTGCCGGTTAAGAAAATACTGGTGAGAAAAGACTCTGTGTATATTACAGAGCTCTTAATAGTAAACAAAAAAAACATTACCCTCTGCCATTGATCGACGATCAACTAGATAGGTTAACCGGACATGCCTTGTTTATTACACTTGAATTAACATTTAGTTTGGAAATGGGACGACGATTGTAAGAATGTTTTTGAGATACTTAAGCAAAAACTTGTAGAACGAACAATTCTGGCGCTATACGACGTTACTCTGGAGACCGAACTACACACTGAGGCTTACAAATGAGATGTTGTGGGGATATTAATGCCAAGGCAAGTCGATGGAGTTCTTAGGCCGATAGTCTATTATAGTCGTAAAACTACGAGTGATGAACAAAAATTACATTCGTTTGATTTAGAAACTTTAGCCGTTATAGCTTCACTAAAACGATTTAGAGTCTATTTTTGGGCCTTAAATTCAAATTATAACCGATTGTAGTGCGTTGCGAACCACATTACGTAAAATAAACCTCATTCAGCGAATTTTCTGATGGTGGATATAGTTGCAATAGTATGACTGTGAGATCGAATACGGAGTGGGGAGTCGTATGGAGCACGTCGATGCACATTGTCGGGCTCCTTTACTAATCTGATAATTGGTGACGAAGATTGTCATGCTCTTGATGTCTTACATGTAGAATTAAAAGACTGGATCTCTACAGCGTAGGGAAACCATAATGAAATAAATGGAATTAAAGAAATTTTGCGTAATCCTCAAACAAAACGAGTAGCAGATCTATATAAAAACTATCAACTTAAGGGCGAGTATGTTTATAGGATTGTAGATAATAGGATGCGATGGGTAGTTCAGCGAGCAGTAATATGGCACTTTTGAAAAATAAACCATGATGACGTAGGACATTTCAATTTCGACAAAACTCCAATTCGCTAACAGAGCGTGATGTAGTTTCCAAAGATGCGTCGCCTTTCAATATAGTACATATCAGCTTGCGTAAACAATGCTAATCATAAGCCCTCAGGGTTTGCAAGGAAGGGATGATGCATCCTAACACAAAACTTGAGGTGCCTTTTCACACGTTGTACCAAAAGTACTATGGCAATCGAAGTCCTTAAAGAACATTTTAGTTTCTTATATACACCCTTCCGTCGTATTACTGATCGTGGAACTTGTTTTACTAGTCCAAAGTTTAAATCTTTTATTAATACACTGAATGTTAAGCATATACTCAATGCTGTAGCAACTTCTGGAACAAATTGACAAGTTAAGCGGTTCGACCGTATGATTTTAGATGCTCTGGATGCAAAAGTCATATTAAAGGTGACATTCTGTGGGTTGGATATATAGGGGACATACAGTTAGGGTTAAATATTTTAACAAAACTACAGGTAAGAGTCCTTCTAAGTTGCTATTTGAATGTAGGCTAGTTAATAACTTTGAAAATATATTAAATTACATCTTTGTTGATGTAGTGAGAGGATAAATGGAAAGGATTTGCAGAGATAGAGGGAACAAACTAAGGACCGTATAGAAAATGATTAGCATGGGAAACCAGGTATAAAATACAATATTTATGATTAGGTAAGTCAAACAAATTGAGACTAAAGTTAAAGGCCCTTGCCGGATTGTAAAGATTTTAGATAATGATAGGTTTTTAATTGAAGATACTCCCTTAACACGAAAAGGTAATAAGTAATATAAGAATGTCG
Organism: Antheraea yamamai; assembly: GCA_036509395.1. Lineage (NCBI taxonomy): Eukaryota > Metazoa > Arthropoda > Insecta > Lepidoptera > Saturniidae > Antheraea > Antheraea yamamai. Next base: position 22,654,079 of record AP028438.1, read on the forward strand.
TTGCATTGGATAAAATACATTCCTGGCTCGTGTTTAACCCTATTGCAAGTGAGGCTTGAAATAGCAGTATGAAAAGTTCGAAAAGCGATCAAGAAAATTCTAATTTAGTAGATTTTAGAACTAAAATGAAATGATTTACCTATTAGAAATTATTAACCTTATACATTACATTATTAATTGCTATATGTAAGTAATCTGATAAATGTGTAAAATCCTATTTATTCCCTAACAGATATTGATGTGATTTGATTTGATTTGATCCGATTTGATTTGATAAGATTTGATTTGATGAGATTTAATTTGATGCCATGCGATTTGATTTGATGAGATTTGATTTGATGCGATTTGATTTGATTGAGATTGTGATCTTGATTTGAGCTTAGGCTATGAGCGGTCAGTGCTGAGGAGCAGATGGTCGTAGATCATCGCAGACATTGTTCACGGGAGTTGTGAAGAGGACCTCGAGCGATCAGCGTTAAAGCATAGATGACCGCAGATCATAGCAGACTGAGCAAGATAATGTAGCTATACTTTAAGTAAATACTCTATGTACGATCTGATTAATGACCTGAAATCATTTGAAATGTATTCAGACTATTTAGATAAATAGGAAACAATTACACTTGTAATAATACGAGTTTTATTTTTAACGTGAGAGGACTCACTACATTAAGGATGGCCGAGCTGTAAGCTTATTTAATCTATGGAAGCTGTAATCATTGTGTATTAATTTATGAATTGATTTTTGTATAATGACAACACGTTGTCGGCGGTAAGACGTGAGATGAGTTTGAATATCTAATTTCTTTTTAAAATATTATTTATAGTCTAAAGTGACTTTTGTTTTTCCTTTTTGATTAATTCAAAAAAACATTGAGATCGATAGTGGTTGCTAAGACTAGTGGTATATAGACATGAGTAATAAATCTGTTATTATTTCCAAAATCCTGCAGTTTCACTGAGTTGAATATCTGAATCTTTCAGCACGTTCGTAGAAATATGT